>PVHT021183666.1:30256782-30272506 GCA_004024745.2 Catagonus wagneri
AAGAAAGGAAGGAAGGAAGGAAGGAAGGAAGGAAGGAAGAAAGGAAGGAAGGAAGAAAGAGAGGGAGGGAGGAAAGAAAGAGTGAGCAGGAAGGAAGGAAGGAAGGGAGGAAGGAAGGAAAGGAAGAAAGAAAGAAAGAAAAGGAGAAAGGAAAATTAAGGACAGGAAAATAGGGTAAATAAGATAAAGCTGGAATAAGGTAAGTGCACAAAAATTCTTGTCATACACATTTACATAATTGCTAGAGCTAGACTTCAGACTTGATGGTGAGCTTCCTGGTAACCAAGCAAAAAGAAAATGTGTTACAAGATCCACAGCATTAGGTAAAACAGTTTCTATTAAGTAAAACAGCTTCTCAGGAGAAATATGGGTTTTCTACTATGGGTCCTCATAAAAACTTGAGACATATTCAAGAAAGTTCCTACGATACTCAGTTTGGAACTGCAATAATTTTGCAGGCTGCTTTGTAACAGAACTTGTCATTTATCTTTTAGATCCATCCATTTTTACCTAGTTTTCTTTGTCTTCCTTTGAGTACTGTAACTGGCACTGCTTTCTTTAGTCCATGAACACACTTTTTTTTTTCAATTCCATTTCATTTCAATTATGTACTTACTATTACAAAGCACAATATTGAATTTATGTAGTGGAAAGATAACCAGGGCTCAGTCCTGGCTTACTAAATCAACGTGTCTCAGAGCCTCATTTTCCTCACCTGTAAAAATGTTAGGATTTGAGAATTAATTGATATAATAGTCAGCCTCCTAGCAAACATCTTATATACATTTTAGGCATTTAATAAATATTTCCTTCCTTCCTCCCTCTTTCCCTGTATCTCCCCCCCTTCCCTTCCTCTCTTCTGAGCATCTTCCCTTCCTTCCCAGCGTCCCCATCCACTTAACTGAGGTTGTAAATAAGAGCAAAAGATTTGAAACTGCCCCAGTTCTCCACATACAAGATTAAGATATTCATAGTTTCGAATCAGAAGGGGTTGTTGTGAAGATTCAGTAAAATAATCCATGTACCAGGTCTCATCCAGTGCCTGACATAATTGAGAGAAACGGAGGTTAAAACAGATCATTGCCATGGCTAGTTTAGGTTTATCATTACAGATAATTGTGAGCCGTTAAAAGTGTTTGTGAATGGGGGACCTTTAATCTTAACTACATTTTAAGAAGGATATCATGGCAGTTTAAAGAAAGGATGGAGAGACTTTTAGAGACATATGGAAAAGTGAAAAGAACATGTGTTTTGGAGTCAGACTGAGCTGGACTTCAGATTCTGATTCTCTTACTCACTAGCTCCATAGCCTCTCTGAGCCTCAGTGTTCTTGAATGTGATAATAATAGTTTCTTTGGTTGTTAGAAATTAACTGAAGTCTGCAAGCCCAGTGTCTAGGACCATGCCTTTAAAAAATCGATTCCCTTCTCTTTATAGGATTTCTGAGAGCATTTCTGTAGGTAGAGCTTCATTTGAAGTTTATATAAATCTGCCTTAGATTCTTTTGCATTCCTAACCTTCCTGAACTTAGAGCCTGTCCTAGCAGGACTTTTCCTGCTGATAATTCTTACTGAAGAATTATCAAACTCCAGAGCAGCTCAGTCCTACCTAGATAGCCTTTAGGATCCATTCAAGGTACTAAACAATTTAAAAATATTTGAGTTGCATAAAATTCAAAACACACATTGTCAGAAGCTTCTTGGTTATTTTTAAAAATGCACATAAAAGAAAAGTATATACAGCTATGATTCTCAGTTGGAACAAAATATTAAGTTTCAAGTCAGTTGATTGCAGAGAAGCTTTTAAAGGTAAGTCTTAGACCATTTAAAAGGCAAATCAGGAGTTCCCCTTGTGGCTCAGTGATAATGAACCCAACTAGTATCCATGAGAATATGGATTCGATCCCTGGCTTCGTTCAGTGGGTTAAGGATCCACGTTGTTGCGGGCTGCTCAGATCCTGCATTGCTGTGGCCGTGGCATAGGCTGGCAGCTACAGCTCCAATTCAACCCCTGGCCTGTGAACTTCCGTATGCTGCAGGTAAGGCCCTAAAAAGAAAAAGAAAAAAAAGACAAATCACATTTTTAAAAATCTAGTAAGACTTGAACCTTTAAAGTTAGATTCAGTTTAAAACTAAACCTTAGGAAAGCTAAGTAGATTCTAAACTATTTTCCTAAGTTTTCACCAAGTGCTGTGAGACAATACAAACTGCCTCCTCAGTATAACAAAGAATCTGTCTAGATTCTTGTTTTTAGAGTCCTGAGAGAGACATAAGCTATCACTTGAAAACACGTTGTATTACCTTATTATCTGCTTGATTTTGGGGAACTGGAGCCACAAGGATTTCCAAGGAGGTGCCCTGCTTAAAGCCATGTGAACTTTCTCCAGACTTGGGCTTCCTGTTTCACGGATGTTGGCTTCTTATATACTGAAGGTTTTCCTCAGGCACCTTTGCCCTGGGAATTAAGGATCTAATATCTGCTCTGTCCTTGGATTTCTGGGGACCCTGCCAAGATCCCTTAATCTATATCCACTTTTACATAATATTCATCATCACAAGAAGTTGACCATCTTGTCTCTGGTCCAAGGATGATAAATCTTTTCCCCTCAAAGATATGAAGTCATAAACTTTTCATTTTGATAGAAATATAGTAAAACTAGTATATTCGGCATTCTTTCAATAGAACCAGTTTTAGCCAACACTTCTTCAGTATATCACACTGCTAGATAATTGAATTAGAGCCGAAGATGCCCTTAGAAATCATTTAGTGTAGCTCTGCATTTTGTCGATGAGGAAACTGCAGCAGAGAGAAGTGAAGTGATTTGCCCAAATGCAACAAGGCACGAGTGGGACAGGGTCCAGACCCTGTGCCCCTGGCACTCAGTCACGTCTGCTTTCCAGGTCCTGGGGTAAGGCTTACTTACTCCTTAGATGTTTATGATGGTGACTCTGAAGCATCATAAGATCACACAATGCTAAGTTCAGTCTTCGTGCTGCTTATATTGTTATGTTATAATCCTTGCCGGCAGTTCCCTTCCTGGCTCAGTGGTTAACGAATCCGACTAGGAACCATGAGGTTGCAGGTTCGATCCCTGGCCTTGCTCAGTGGGTTAAGGATCCGGTGTTGCCGTGAGCTGTGGTGTAGGTTGCAGACGCGGCTCGGATCCCGCGTTGCTGTGGCTGTGGCAAAGGCTGGCAGCTACAGCTCCTGTTAGACCCCTAGCCTGGGAACCTCCATATGCCATGGGTGCGGCTCTACATAAAGGCAAAAAGACAAAAAAAAAAATCCTTGCCAATAGTGGTGCCAAGTGTGACATTAAATTACATCTGGTAACTCGACTAGTCAGAAGATTTGGTTAAATGGATCATTTCATTTACCAGACATTTGTGGCACATAGTAGGCACTCATAATATTAGCTGACTTAAATTGATGCCAGGAACAGAACTTTCTGTGCTTATATTTTATGTGAAAGTTTAGTTCCTTGCAGCTCAAAAATTTTGAAGACTCGCTTAAGCCTTTGTAGCAGTGGGTGGGGTAGATAATATCTTTACTTTCTTTGCTGGTTGCAGTTTTAGGAACATGATAATAATGACTACCACTAGAAGTCAGTCTTTTTCATTGTTTAAAGAGCATTTTTTTCACACTTATTATCACACTTAGTCCCAGCATTTATCTTTAGAGGTAGAATTTTCATCATTCCCCTCTTACAGGTGAGGATGAGATTCAGAGGTCAAATCATTTACTTACATAGTATCAGAGGTTGAGCCTCCTCAAAATCCCTGTTTTCAGATTTCACATTCTTTCCACAATAGCTATAGACAGATTTTGACTTTCTCTTCAGTATCAACTTCTGCCCACATGTTCTGGTGAGTCCTAAACACAAACTTTGAGACCACTCCTTACCTATGGTGTACGTGAGTGTGTGTGCACAGCTGTGCCAAATGTGTGTGCATCTCTTTGAGTGTTCACGTGTGTCTTTCTCATTATGAGTGTAAATCTGGAGCCTGATTATTGGTGTGAGTCTCTACTCCTTGTGCATAACTTTCTGTCTCTGAGTCTGACTGTCTGTGTGTGTGCCTGGTACCTGTGCGTGTGTGTGTGCGTATGTGTGCATACATGTGTGTCTGTCCTTGAGTCTGTCTGTCTCTGTGGGTGTGGCAGTTTGCCTGTCTATGTGCATCCCGAGTGTGCCTGAGTATTTGTCAGTATCTCTTTGTATCTGGGTGTCTGTCTGAATGTGCATCTGTCTGGGGTTTGTGTCTGCAAGTACATCTATGTGTCTATGTCTATGTGTTTCTCTGAATTTCTGTGTTAATATGACTGTATTTGTTGACTTTGGTGTGTATGTGTGTATGTATCAGTATATGTGTGTCTACTTGTGTAAGTCTCTGCAAACATGTTTTACTCTCTTTTCTTTATGGAGTTAGGTATTGATATAATTGATTATTCTCATTTTTAGCTTGTAGGTATAGGGCTAGGTAGGGAGAATATGTATGAAAACTCTGCTGACTTTATGCATTCTTTCCATCGCTGTTTCTCTCTTAGCATTGTCTTAAATCTGGTTGTCAAAATGTGCCATTGGGAGCACTCTGGCAGAAGTTCACTTTTAGCTCAGATCCAGTTTGCAATCTTTGACATTTGCAACTAAGATTAGAATTTCCCAAAGTGCTGTCTTCCCACTATGGATGGAAATGCTTGCTTGTATTTTTGGTGCAACCCTGATTTGCCCTTTATATCTTTTTATAAATGACTTCAATTACATTGGGTTCTGAAATAACACAAAGGGTGTCTTGTACAATGCATTCAGTGCCCAGTAGCTTTAGTTCCCTATATTCTCTAGGCTGCACAAGTCCTCTGTAGTTTTCAATGAAGAATATCATTCTAACCTTGTCTTCTTCCCATACTGAGGATCCACATAAATTTTATGAAAGGAGAAACCACAAATTTGGGGTCTTTTGTCTATACTGATATTTAAATATTAGTGAACTCATATTAAAAATCACATTGGTTTATTAAGACCTTTCTATTCTTTTAAGAAGATGAATTCTTCAGTTTTAATATTACCTCCTATAAGGGAGGTTGGTACCAAGTTTAATTTTCTTATTCTAGATCATTAATTTGATTGTCATAAGATGATTTTACCAGGTCTAGGCTGAACACTGGTAATGGAAGAAGGAACAGGGCTCTTTGAAATCAGTCATATCAAGGTCCAGAACTCAACTTCACAGATGAATTGGTGATTGTCTAACTTTCAAAATCACCTGTATAACTAACTGTGCCACATGGTGCCTGTTACTTTTCTGTGCCTGTGTGTATTCCCTTGAAAGGTAGAAATGATGAATATACCATATAAGATTGTGGGAAAAATTAAATAAAAGACTGTACATGAAGTAAGGTCCATGGAGACAGGTCTCATCCTGGCTCCCTATTGTCATTTGCAACCCTATGACAGAACAGGACATTAGGTCAGAAGTTCTCACCATCAGATGAGTAGGGCTTACAGTAGATGCTTGGTATTCAGAGAAATATTGACTAGTCCCTTTCTGCCTTGAAAGGAAAATATAATCTGATTTGGGAGATAAGACAGATACATTAAAGGGAACCTGACAATGTGGGGTCCAAGTGCCAAATGAGTGAAAGGAGCTGCAAGGGTAAGTAAGCTCGTGAAGATCAAAGAGACCCTGCCAATCAATGAGTAAGGTGGAAAGAGAGGTTCTTTGGAACAGGAGAGCCTTGAAACCTTAAAGAAAGGACAGGAAGGGTACAGTGTGGAGAGAGGAGTGAGCAGCTGGCCAGGTCCTAGCATGAGTCTGGATGGGGCCTGGGCCTCCTCACATGGGGAATTATGGCTGATGGACGGTTCATTCAGGAGAAGAGTGGGCTCTGACTTAGAGAAGGGGCAGGGTTCATATGACAGAAGCTGTGGATGCCTGGCTAAGAAATATAGCCCAGAGTTGTTTGTGTGTATGAGAGCGAGACAGCAGGGGGTGGAGTAGAGGGCACATACTAATGATGGTAGTAGTGGCTGAGGTAAATTGGATATATTTCTTTGCAAAAATAAGCTTGCAAATAGTCAATCTATTTGTTACATAAAACCATAGACGTGATCGCTAGTGATTATCTTCTCAGTGGGAGAAACCTCAGAGCGGTATAAGATTGTAAATCCAAATTAAAATTTGAAATAATTAACATTAACTTACAAACATTTATAGATGATAAATACTTTCAGATAAAAATTCTCATTTATGAGATAGAGATCATCGTCATTCTCAGCTATAGATTGCAAAACAAAAACCAAAAACCATTGAGAATCATGAAGGTAACTCTAGGTTTAAAGACCAGCTCTTCTCCATGTAAATTCTATCCTTCCCACCACACCACACTGTTAGGTTACTTTTATTAGTAACTTGAAAAAAGAGCCTATGCCTTACTCTTCATTATCTCCCTAACCCTGAGCCCAGAATGCTCAGTCATTATTCATTGATTACTTGCTAGTGGCTAGAGACCAGACTTTGGAAGAAAATAGTTACTCTCATGAGGATAAAAATGTATTTTCATCTGAGCCTGTCAACACTTTTGTGGGTGTCTGGCCTTCCTCAGACAGAGAACATTCACACTATAGGAGAGTTGCTTCTTCCTAGACCATAGTTAGAAGAACTTTGAGGTCTTTTTTATCTGTCTCGGTTACTCTGCCTCACTGCTGCTTTCTCTCTGTCTTCTATTTTGGAGATGGTTTCCCACAGTCTGTACTTCTCTGCTTCTGCTTTCTGCTGTGTATGAGAATGTATTCCTGTCCTTTCCTTTTTCTTTCCCTCACCTCCTTCTTACCCTGTCTCCCCATCTCTCTCCACTGCCTGAGACACTCCTTTTTCTTTCTCCTTTCGTTCCTTCCCACCTTTCCTCCCTTATTCCCTCCCTCCTGCATGTGTCATCTCCCCCTCTTATTGCAGTCTTACAGCCTACTGCAGTTAGGGAGCAGTCTCCAAGCTCTTAGAGCTACTGGGCAGCTGCTGTCTCCACGTTCCTGGGTGTCAGGGACCTGGTGTATAATACCTGCATCTCTCTAGCCTACTCCTGTGTAACAAACAGGAGTTCCTGAGTGTGCCTCTCCAATGACAGGGCCTCTAAAACTCTGCCTAAGAATTGACCATATATGAAGGAGTTGGCATAGCCTCAGGGGGCTGAGAGACAACCAGTACAAATTTATTCAGAATCTAATGCTGATTTTATTTATTAAAATGGCAAGTCTCAGACCTGAATAACTCCAGAAAGTTAAATTCAGAAAATAATTATCCACTAAACGAGGCTTTAGAAGCTAGCTTGGATCCTGATCTTCCTGATTTCCTGACCTGTACCTAAAACTGGTTCAAGTCTCAGAAGTTAAGCTGTGCCAAAGAGTAGAAGGTATTCAAACAGGGTATTAAATCTGAAGACCAGTCTTTTAGGCCTCCCTCTGACTCTCATTATCTGTGCAATCTCCAGGAAGTCTCTAACGTACACTCTGTAAAATTAGGATGATCATGCCTTACAAATGAAATAAGTGTGTAAAACAACCTTATAATTTATAAGGTCCTGGTGGCCACCAAGGCTGAGTAGGGGCCATAATTATTGTGTGAGGCACAGGGTAACTGAGTCAGTGATTCCCACTTTGAAAAAGTTTAAGCTGTGTGCCTTCTGCCTCCTGTTTTGTTGGAATGGGTCGGACTCAAAGCCGCCTTAGGCTGATAGCATAAATAAGTAGCATGTCATCACTTCTATTCCATAAATAAAACAAATTTTTGTTTACCATCTTTGTGGGTGGTGGTGGGAAGGAGAGGATGTAGAAAGGAAATGAAGTCTATTTGAAGTAAATCAGGTCTGTTGTACCAAAGATCTCTGGAGTTTATGGGAAGCATTTTTTTTTTTCTGAAAGAATTAGCTGAAGAATAAGAGTTAGCTAAATGTAGTTGGGTTTACTGACCAGCCCAGTACAGCCCGATTGTGACACAGCATGACTTAATGACTTCCACCTGGATTTGTACAAACTGGTTTTCCAGAATCATTTCTGTAGACATATAATTTTAAAAGGCATCTTGTATGTTATTATTTAAAACAACGAACAATAAATTTTAAAACAACTTAAAGTACAAAGGATAAGTGCTGTAAATGTATTAGCTGATCTTCAAGGGAAAACTAATATTTCAAACCAAACAGTACCTAAATAGATTATATTTAAGAGTTATTTATTTGGTCTGAGCAATCTAATAATCTGGCACTTCATATAATATTATCAAAAGAGAATACAATCCACAACTTGAAGCCTTATATAAATTACGAAATTTAATATGCTAGTCCTGATGCTGGCAAGAAGGCTGGATAGCCCTATCGGCAATTTTTTTTTTTCCTGCTTTTCTTTTGGTCACTCCAGCTATGGAAAACTAGAATTTTAATTATAAAGGTGAATAGATATTACTTAATCAGTGAAAAGAAGAGTTAGTCCTTTTTTTTAGGTTGTGCTCGCCTTTGTGTCAAATACATGCAGTGGAGTTAAGAACTATAATCTTAAAACTTTTAACTGGTATAATTGTTATTATACTCATGATCTTCTTTTCTTGTCATTACCTGGCCTGAAAGTGCCATTAAAAATTCTACAGGGATTTAAAAATTCTGCTAAAGATAGTGTTCACATGGGAAGTTATTTGTTCTATGAATAACTTTTGTTTTGTTTTGTTTTTTCCTCGAGACTGTGCAAATCCACTGTGGTTAATTCTCATTAGACAATCTTTGGGATTGAGTGAACTATCTCTTTGCCTTGTATCCTACTCTGGTTACTTTTTCAGGTTTGTCTCTGTCTAAGCAGGTGTTAGAGAGGAACAAGGGGAGCAGCTACCCCAGCACTGGGAATAAATGTGTGCTTGTTTATTGATGGCCCAGTAAGAGAGCTTTGGAAGGTGTCACTTTCACTTCATTTTAAAAAAATGTAATTGGGATCTAAGCACCATTCCTCATTCTGTCTGAAAGACTGTTTAATTACATTCAAGCCCTTGCATTAGAACCAGGAAATCAGATTCCAGATTTTAAAATATCTTACTATTTAATTCCCAAATTTGGATTATAAGACTGAGGTGGGTGTTTGTTTGTTTGTTTTGCTTTTCAGGGTCACACCCACAGCATATGGAGGTTCCCAGGCTGGGGGTCAAATCAGAACTACAGCTGTCGGCCTACACCACAGTCATAACAACGCAGGATCCGAGCCGCGTCTGCGAACTATACCACTCTCATGGCAAGGCCAGATCCCTGACCTGCTGAACGAGGCCGGGGATAGAACCTGCAACCTCACGGTTCCTAGTCGGATCCATTTCCGCTGCGCCATGATGGGAACTCCCAAGACTGAGTTCTAATTTATTAATTAAATCATAAATTCACCTCCAATGCTATTATTATCTTAATATTTAAATTGTTGCTGAGACATAAAGATCTGTTCTGAGTTTTTGAGAAATAAAGTTGGTGCCATCTTTACCCTCACTATTATGATCTGTAGTACCCTGTATTTCAGTGTCTAGTTTCTGACTGTGGAGATGGCAGTCATTTTTTTTCCCTCTAATATAATAAAAACAAATGAGAAGCGCTTCCCAAAATATACTTTAAATGGAAAATCTTTTAAGTTTGTATCCATTAAGGTCAACTGTGAAGAGCAGCTAATTTTTTTAATTAATTTTTTTCTTTTTGCTGTTTGTGGACACAGTGGAAGGAATAATAAACCCCTGCACCCACCCTTCCTGTCTGCCGGCTCTCTGATGACAAACGGCCGATATGTGGCGAGCACATACCTCATTTACATCACATGCATAATGTACTCTATCTGGGATATTAGCTTCTAGGGTTGGCAGTGTTGCCTAACACACACAGTGATCAGCACATTTTTTGAGGCTGCAATAATCAGAGGAATGCAGCAGTGATGTGGGAACAAGAGGAGATAACACAGCATCATGACGTACCCATCATTGTTCTGTTGTCGTCCTTTCTAACCAGTTTGGTCTCCCTTGGAGCCTAACAGAAGGGTCATGAATTTAATAGAGTAAAACATGGAACTGAGTACAAGAATAATAGTCTATTTCTGAGCTCCGCATTCAGAGAAGAAGGGAAAATATTAACAACACAGGGGACAAACTGCCCTGAAATCTTTGTGGATCTACACGTATGCTCATGTAATCTTCAAACAAGATGTGCAGTTTTTTTACAAATGCGTCTGGCCTCATTTAATCTCAAATAAGCATTTAGATACAAAAAAGTCAGTTGTAAGAAATTCACTGGATTTTCAATAATAAGCAAAACATAAGTTTCTAATAAAATATTGTGATTATATTAATAGCATGCTGTTTGCAAAATTTATCCTTAACATATTAACCTCTTCATGGTTTTCACACATTTAATGAAAGATCATAATCTCATAGTAGTTTTCACCCATTTGTTCAAGACTTTTGCCAGAGTTCGATCCTGCCAGTGTTTTACAAAGCAATTCGTGTGGTCCTGTTCTATAACGGTTTGCAGTATTCCCAAATAACTCTTACACATGAGTTCAATAAATAATCGGAAGCCCAGATGTTTGAAACAGATATAGCAGATAGGCTCTAGCTGTATTTTCAATACAGCTACTTTCCTTTGTCCTCTCATCAACTTCACAGCATCGCACCCTGCCATTTTCAGTTCTCTTCTAATTAAACCTAGATGAGCGTTTGGCATGTACGTGTCCCCACACGTGCCCCTCTTAATGCAGCATGTGGAAGCATCCTGTGTTATTGTTGCTGACTAGAGTAAAATTCCAGGGAGGAATTTTACTTCTTCAGACTGGACTGTAGCATTCTTTGTTCCTTCAGTTCCCCTCCTGATAAGAGACATGATATGAGATATGATTTACCACTTCACACTGCAAGTAATTGGAGATTCTGTGTACGCTGCCTTCGTAGACTGAGCCTCACACAGTTCTCTGTCCCCCCCAGCCCTGTGAAAAGCAGGCTCCAGTCTGGCACTTGATAAATAACTAAAAAAAAAAAAAAAAAAAAGAAAAAGAAAATAGGTATCAGTAAAAACTTAGAGCTTTCTTGAACTTGGTTTTAAAACAAAGTCTCTAATTTTTCAAGAACTTGAGGAAATTTCTAATTTCATTTACGTGAGTTTTAGGTTATTAAGTATTTGTTGCTACATCTCTCTCCCTATGCCGTTTTTGATTATATACTAAAAATGAATCTTTCTAACTTACATGTCTTGGTTTCTTCTTCTTTTAAATATCTACACCAATTCCTGAAAAAAATGCTGTGACAGTGTCACAGAAAAGTTGTTTTATTTTTTTTTAAAGATAGAGTATTATGGCTACATTTGGGGATTTTTAATTTGTATCTTATTTAGTCTGGTGTGCAATGTGACACCAGTTAATTGTATGTTATTTTGTGGTAACTACATGTTAACTCTGTTGGAAGTAATGGTAATTATACTGTAATTGATATCAGTTCTCCCACATCTTTGGAAAACCATACAATTAACACATATTGCCACAGTTGGACACTATCTTTTGTCCTTTGTAATGTTGCTGTGTTGGAGTACTGTTTTGAATAGGGTTCTAAATATTTTCTTCTTCCTTTAAACTCATTTTTTAAAATTCCAATTTTAAAATATTTTATTTTTCATGAAATGAAACACAGGTTTCTGAATTTTCATTTTACTTAAAGAAAGCTTCTTTCAGAAATAATCAGATGCAGTCTTGGGTTACTTTTATTTTTATTCTTTATTTGAAAAGCCATTTGTGGACCTCAGGTAACTTTATTAGTATTTCTTGATTCCTAGAGGAGGATATCAATAGAATATGTGAAATCTTCACATCAGGGAGTTAGTTATTTTTTCTGAAGAGAGGTCTTCTTCTTGCTAGCAACCTTTGTATTTGTTACTTTGCATTCAGACAAAAAATGGGTGTATTCTGGGCTAGTGCCACCATGATGAATATCAAGCTAGGGACATATTTGTGCCACATTTAGATTAAAATGTTTTCCCTTGATTTTTCTTGCCTCTTTCCTTTGCCTTTCCCTTCCTTTATGTCTCTTCCTTTCCATTGCTTTTACCTAGGTGCAGATGGAATTTCAGAAATAGCAAATGAATACTTTCTAGCTAAGTGTGACCATGGCTTGGTAGGCTAGTTTGACAAATGGATTATCTTTTAGTGATTTCCTTGAGAATATGAATAATTGCTCAAAAATGTTTTTATGACATGGCAAATTGATTTTACTAATGTGTGCTGCAGTGTAGGTCTAGTAGTAAAAGAAAAAAAAAGTTGAGTATCATAGATTTCAGAGCTGTAAGAAACCGTAGAAAAAGTTGGTTCAGCTCCTTCATTTAACAGGTGAAGTAGTCAGGAACTAGCATGGCGTGTAAAGAGCACATGTGATGCAGCATAGTTTGGTGGAAGGAGTCGGAGACGTAGGGTTCCTAGCCCGAGTGGGATGAGGTTAAGGGGGGTATTCTGGATCTGTTACTGGTCAGCTGCAGGATTTGGGGTAAGCATCCTAGCCTTCTTGGCCTCTGTGCTCTCTGAATGAACAGGCTTTTTACATTTCCTTCCAGCACTAAAGCTTTCTCAGGCCCCCTATTTTTCTTTTTAAGACATGCTATTTATTTCTTTTTCTCTTTTGCTGCCCCATGGCACTTGGAATTCCTGGGCCAGGGATCAGATACGAGCTGCAGTCATGACCTATGCCACAGCTGGAACAACGCCGGATCCTTAACTCACTATGCCAACCTGGGATCAAACCTGCGTCCCAGCACTATGGAGACACTACCTATCCCGCTGTGTCACAGCAGGAACTCCAAGATATATGTTATTTTTGAAGTATACATATTTCTTTAAATTATAGGGAAATCTCTTAAGAGATGTGATATATTTATATATGTCATAAATTAAAACAAATACATGGTGACGATACCTTACATTTTCCCCATTTTTTGTGTTTAAGTTTCTGAGGAAAAAATCTTCTAATTTATGGTTTGACAGCTAAAGTGGAAATAGAAGGTATATTTTTGTAGAAAATATTCATTCTTGGTGTATATAGCTTTGATGTCTTTAATTTGAGTAAACTGCACCTGTGTTTCCACAAACAATATTAAAAAGTACACGTTGTAAATTAAGTAGAGCCCTGAAATCAAGCACCTAAATTTGAACAACTAGAATTCCCAAGATAGTTTTCTGGACAAATAAATTTGCTTAGTTGGTCATTAATTTTATTGTGATATGCTTTGTTCATGTGATAAATGTTAGAATAATAAAAGTGCTGGTGGTTTAAGTGGAGATAAAATTCTCCAGTTTTTAAATCATGTATTCAATTTAAATAGGAGTTTGTATAATTTTACAGCGGAACTTTTTGTGAACTTGTTACTGAAACAAATAGTTAATCAGAGGATATTCAGAAACAAATATGCATCATGCTTCTGTATAGAAATAAAAAGTTGGAAACCACATATAAGTAGGAGATGGGCTGCCACACAACTGGATTTGCTTAAATCTGAACACTTTATAACTCTACTTGGGAGTTGCAAACTTATAAATAACCTTGCAATTGGTTAAAACCATATTAAAACCATATGAATGAGACAGAAAGCATTTGGTGAAAGGGGTTCAGTAAGCACTATAATCCTGATGAAACTAATTTAACTCAGTGGCTCCCAAGGCTGAAAGGGTCTCATATCTTCAGAGTTAATGCTATTTTATCATTTATCATCTGATGATCAGTGACAAGAGTCTAAGTGTATGTTACAGGAGATATACAGGATACCGTCCTTGCCAGGAGTGTGGGGAGAGAACTTGCTTAGTTTGGTGTACTCTTCAAATCCTGAGGGAAACTTGTCATACATCATTTGAGAATGTTTTTGAAAGCTCCATAAAACATATCCACAAGAAGTTCTGCAGACATGAGTATATTTCAGCAGGCATGTACTGCCTGCTTCTTCTGTGCGTATAGGGTACAGTCCTAGCTGGAGATAGGATCAAGGGCCACTTTCCCTCTCCAGGGAGCTTACGGTCCAGTGGCATGTCTCAGCCTCCCGAGAGGTCATCTGAACAGCTTACGCCAGTCTTTATTGATTCTGTGTCTTGCCTTAAGTATGAATTTTTGGAATTTTGAAAACTTTTGCCTAGCCCTTATAAGTCTTTCCTTCTTTAAAGGGAGAACTTTCTCTTTTGAAGAATCTTAGTTTGCTAGATAGCTATAGTTGTCAATAGATAGAGTCACTACTAGATTCTAATGGCAGAAGCTTCTGGAGAATTGTTTCTGAGGCTAAGAAGATCTCATATCTAAAATGTGTTGTGGGAGTTTCCATACGACTCAGTGGAAACAAATCTGACTAGCATCCATGAGGACGTGGGTTCAATCCCTGGACTCACTCAGTGGGTTAAGGATCCGGCATTGCCGTGAGCTGTGGTGTAGGTTGCAGATGCGGCTCGGATCCCACGTTGCTGTGGCTGTGGTGTAGGCCAGTGGCTACAGCTCTGGTTCGACCCCTAGCCTGGAAACCTCCATATGCCACAGGTGCAGCCCTAAAAAGATAAAAAAAAAAAGAAAGAAAGAAAGAGAGAAAAGAAAAAGTGTTGCCTTATTACTTGATTTTTTTTTTTTTTTTGGCCAGTGACAAAAGCCTTTTATGACGTAAGGCAGAAGTTACCACTGTATCAGTTTGCTGAGGCTGCCATAACAAAATACCACAGATCAGGTGGCATAAACCACATAAATTTTTTTTTGCACAATTCTGGAGTCTAGGAGCCTAAGCTCAAAGTGCTAGAAGAATTAGTTGATCCTGAGTCTCTCTCCTTTGCTTGCAGCTAGCTGCCTTCCCACTGTGTCCTCACATGGTCTTCCCTCTATGAGCACACATCTCTGATATCTCTCTGTACGCACTAATCTACACCTTTTATAAGGGTGCCAGTCAGATTGGATTAAGACCCACCCCAATGGCCTCATTTTAATTTAATGATCTCTTTTTTTTTTCATTTTTTAAATCTTTACTGAGGTATAGTTGATTTACAATGTTGTGGTAATTTCTTCCTTGAAACACAGTGATTCAGTTTTACATATACATGCATCCTTTCCCTTTCAGATTCTTTTCCCACGTAGATCATTCCAGAATATTGGGTAGAGTTCTCTGTAGTACACAGCAGGTCCCTGTTGGCCAAGCATTCCTTATACCTCAGTGTGCCTATGCTAGTCCCAAACCCCTAGTCCATCTCTCCCCTCACCACTACCTGTCCCCTTTGGGAACTGTAACTTTTTTTCAAAGTCTGTGAGTCTGTTTCTATTCTGCAAATAAGTTCATTTGTATCCTTTTTTATTTTATTTTATTTTTTTTTATTTTTGCATTATAGCTGGTTTACAGATTTCTGTCAGATTTTCCAACTGCACCATGTGGTGACCCGATTACATGTACATATATGGATTTGTCACATCTAATTAGATATAGTTCCCCGTGCATTACAGTTGGAGCTCCTTGCTATTCCATCATTAAAGCACCAGTTATCCCCATTCCCTCCCACCCCTCCCCCACCCCTCCCCCGCCCCCTTGGCAACCACAAGTCTGTTCCCCAAGTTCGTGATTTTCTTTTCTGTTGAGATGTTCATTTGTGTAGTGTTTTATTCTCCAGTTATAAGAGATTTCATATGACATCTGTCTTTCTCCTTCTGACTTGCTTCACTCAGTATGAGGGTCTCTA
>PVHT021183666.1:30273506-30287253 GCA_004024745.2 Catagonus wagneri
AAACATTAGTAAGGTTGATGTCCGAGAGTGTCTTGCCAATGTTTTCTTCCAGGAGTTTAATAGTGTCTTGTCTTATATTTAAGTCTTTCAACCATTTAGAGTTTATTTTTGTGCATGGTGTGAGAGTGTGCTCTAGTTTCATTGATTTACATGCAGCTGTCCAAGTTTCCCAGCAAAGCTTACTGAAAAGACTTTCTTTGTCCCATTTGAAGTTCTTGCCACCTTTGTCAAAGATCAATTGGGCATAGGTGTCTGGGTTTATTTCTGGGGTCTCTATTCTGTTCCATTGGTCTGTATGTCTGTTTTGGTACCAGTACCATGCTGTCTTGATTACTGTTGTATCCTTTTTTTAGATTCCAGGTATAAGTGGTATCATATGTTTGTCTCACTGCCTAAAGGCCTTATTTCCAAACACCATCACACTCTAAGCTACTAGGGGTTAGGGCTTCAACATGTGAATTTTAGGAGGACACATTTCAGCCCTTAACAGCCATCTTTGATTAGCTGGCTATTCCCAAACTCTTGTCAAATTTTTTTCTTTGGGATTATAGTTTCATCTGGACTATCTTCCCAGAGATAATCCTGTTTTGCTGGAGGAATAAAAACTGAGATTAACATGATTTTGTTTAACAGTTTATTCTATTGTCTTCTCATGAAATACTGACATTACTAATTAATTCCAAGAATGAATTGCTCATGATGGATTGCTCAGTATTATAAGCGTGTGTAAGAAGAGTTTTTGACGGTGGTTGAAATTTTAGAGAAGATTTTTGCAGAGCTCTTTTGAATAGTAATAGGTAGGCAGACTTCCTATATTTCAGCACTAAGCCAACCCTGACCAGGAGATCACACGACTGTTCAACCAATTTACATATCTTCCTTTGTATTTATCTACATTTAAATCATCTATATCTCACTGTTTTAAAAAACATCTTACAATTACTTTAATTTTATTTTAAAGTAGAATTAAAATTTAAAAAGAGGGGGAAATAATTTTAGCAGTGTTAGCACAATTTAGCAAAGTGCCAACACCATGAGAGGCACTGATGATATAAAGATAATAAGACATAGACACCACATCTTAAGGAATAAGTTGAGGAGACACAGCCACAGACATATAACCGATAATGATAATGCATTTTTCTATGAAGAATGTGTGGTGATGGAACAAAACAATCGTTTCTGACTGGAGCTGATGGAGGGAAGTCAACAGAAGATTTCATCCAGAAGAAATACTTAATTAGGCCTAAAATAGACTAATTATGATGTCACCAGTAAAGGAAGGGCATTCTAGAAGAGGGGGTGTATATGCACGTACACAAGGGCATAAAATATCCTACTTGTTCAGGAAACTCCAAGACCTTCTATCTTCTAGGAACAGAGACTATAAATTGGAATGAGCAAGACATAAAGCTGATGAGAAGTGCAGAAGCTACATCGTATAAGGTTATAAGAGCTCTACAGAGAAGTTTGTTTCTCCTCATGTGGATGACGGGGAGCATTTGAGGGCTTATAAACGAGGAAAATAAGATCCAGCTATTGCACAGTTACTAAGGTTAAAATTTAAATTTAGTTCTGAGATGCTTAGCAACCGAGACAAAAAGGAAAGCATCTTTGGTTACATAGTCGCTGCAGGAGAATGGATATTGGCCTTTAGATCAGGACACCATCTTCATTAGTGTTTAGCTTTGAAACATTTAGCAAACACTAAATAATACCTTTAACAAGAGTGGCTATTTTATGAGATGCTTTATTTTTGCAAAGCACTCACACATATAATCTCTTATTTAATCATCACAACCCTGCAGCATGAGCATTTTCTATTCCATTTTACAAATGAGGAAACGGGCTGAGAGAGATCTCATGGTAATTAAGTTGCAGAGTTATGATTCTAAATTCACCTCAGCCCAAATACTTATCTAAATTTTGGTGTAAGTGACTTAAATAAAAAATTCTCTTTGAAACTCACCTTTTTCTCTTATAAAATTGACAGCAGCAGTCATATTTTTCTTTCTAGTAGTGCTGGTATGAGGGTTAAAGGAAATACTCATCGGAAAGAGCCTTGCACATAGTATTTGATCAGTAAATGGCACCCTTTTCTACTTTCGCTCTGATAATGGGTATTTGTGCTATGGAAGCAAACACGTTTGGAAAACTTAGGATTTAAATGGTTCGTGAGTCCTTGCATAGTTTTGGTGTTAAGAGGATATTAAAAGGTAGACAATAGTTTTAGCTGACAAAATGGTATTTTAAAAAGAGGTTCACTACCTCATTTCTCACAGCCAGAATCCTTTTGATCATGATGACTGACTCTGGGACCATTAAAGTATCACCATGAAGGTAAACCCCAGTGCCTCCAAAATAACTTCTTCCAAAAAAAATGCATCACCTTTTTAAAAGTACACGTGGTTACTTTCCAACCTGAAGTCTGCATTTTTGATCCTTCCTTAAATTACTAAATTTGTAATAAAGGATGTAAAATAAAGACTAATAAAGTGATAGCTTGTTAGGTCAATAAAAAGGAAGCCACACGTGTGCTTAAGTAGTGTTTCTTGGGAATCACATCATGTCAGGATATGTCCAGAGCCAAGAATTAGAGTAGGTCTTTCAGAGTAAGATAGAGATTCTCTCTCAGTGTTGTACCTAGCATTGTCCTATTTAAAAACAAAGAAAAAAACCTTTAATTTTTAAATGTATACTGCTTTTTAAGCCAAGTATTCGTGGTGGGGATTGTTCTCTTTTGCCAGTATTTTGCAGAGACTTTGCAAAGATGGGGTGTGAAGCTTCGGAAATTCCAAGTTAGACTCCAAAAACCTTCTTTTTATTGTTATATTGTTAAATTGTATCCTTCTATTGTGTCCTACAATGGCTCCTTTCTCTCTTTTACAAAACATTTAAGGTATTTTTCTGATTGTCCTTGTTTTGATTATTATTGCCTAAAGAGGCATCATCAATACAGTGTGGACTGTGGGGTCTAAACATATCTTTCACAAGCTTGAAATATTAGACTGGTAGTTTTAACAAGTGAACATTCACTTGTACAGGATGTTTTTGATTTATGTGCATAAATCACTTATGTGGACTTAGGAAAGCCTGCAAGTATTTATGGACACTAACACTAATTCTGTATAAGGTATATAGAAAAGGTGCAAGGCACAATCCTTGGGTCGAAAAAACTTTTCATGTGTTTTTATGATACTCAGAGGTACACGTGAATCGAAGTTCAGTTATTTAAGACAGTATGTATCTAGGGGCTGATTATATAGGGAAGGCTAAGAATTTTTATATATCAGAGAGTAGATAGATCAGAGAGGTTATAGAGTTCATGGGCAGCTTGTTATTTTCAGTATGAATAGAACTTGGCAAAGAAGAAGACAGAAGGAAACCACATCCTAGCAGGCCAGAGGAAGAGGAAGCAGGCCTGATCCTGGTATTATTATGAAAAGGCAAGTTACTGTCCACTCTGAGCAGAGGATGTATGATGGGAGAGTTGTAGGAAATTGAGTTTAAAAAGATGTGTGGGGAACAGTGTATGAAGGACCTTGAAAGCCAGGTAGAGGAGTTTGGATGAGTTTGGGATAGAAAATAGGAGGCTCTGGAGGATTCTAAATCAGCACCGTGAGGTTGAACCTTATGAGGAGTGAGAGTGTATGACCGGGAGGGCAGTGTCCAGGACCAGAAGGACCAGAGAGGGGTGTGGTAGTGATCTAGGGGTGCAGGCACAGGGGCCTGTGCAAGGTAGTCAGTGGGGGGTGGCTCAGCCAGCCTGGAGGGTTGATTGAGCCCCGGGGGCAAGAAAAGCAGTGAAACAGCCAGTGCTGACCTGCTGGTATTGATGTAAACAGAGGCCAGAGGAGGAGGGAAGCTGTGGAAACGGAAGGCTCCTTTTTCAGGGAAGTCTTTGCTTTTAGGAGAGTTTTTAATGGAGTGGAAAGACCCTGAAGCTTGGAGCTGGGATGAAAGGGCAAGACTTTGTCTGGGTGGTACTCAGCAACTTAGTGGAAACTTTAAGGATGGATATCTCAGAAGATTGTGGTGGCCTTGGAGAATTTCTATTCATAATGCACGGCTTTGTTATTTCTCTTAGAAAACTGCTTCAGGAGTACACAAAAACATCACTGGTGGTACAGTGGTATTAACTTTCCCTGCAAAATTCCTTATTATTACACATTTGAAAGGTTTTAAAGAATCTTGGATATTTAAACACGTATTTTAGGATGTAACAGCAAAATTCTTATTTACTTAAAAAAGATTCATGTAGTTCCCATCGTGGCTCAGTGGTTAACGAATCCAACTAGGAACCATGAGGTTGCGGGTTCAATCCCAGGCCTTGCTCAGTGAGTTAAGGATCTGTCATTGTTGTGAGCTGTGGTGTAGGTTGCAGACATGGCTTGGACCCTGTGTTGCTGTGGCCCTAGTGTAGGCCAGCAGCTGTAACTCCAATTAGACCCCTAGCCTGGGAACCTCCATATGCCGCAAGGATGCAGCCCTAAAAAAAAAAAAGAAGAAAAAAAGGCAAAAAAATCATACCAAAATCCCCAAGTGGGAGATAGGTGATTCTTAATTTGTGATTACATGGACAAAATATTTTCTATTTGCTACCTTCTGTATACAGAGGTATAATATATATAATATGTATTTATATAAAATATTATAAAAATATTTGTATAAAATATATATATTCTATAAACACAATCTTTGAGAGCTAGTGTAGAGTATGCTAATTATAATGTAACCTACATGTGACAGCAACATGAGGTAATTATTTTCTACCCATTTTAACTATCGTGTAAGCGATGGCCTCCTAGGTGTCTGTTGGGTGGTTGCTACTGATGACCTCGTATTCAGACATTCTTTAGAAACGAGCTTTGAATACTGCTTGGCAAAGTTCCTCTCGTTTAGACCGTTGGAATAAAATACATCACATCATTGTCCAGCCGTGTCTACTTATCAGATGAAATACATTTGTTTGTAAGGCAACAAACAAAAAAAGCCTCTCTCAGCTTGTACAATTTTCCACTTCAGTCTCCGGAAAAGAGGACCGTGTTGCGGTCATTTGAGGTGCGGTATAGGTTGGTCCATCTTGGAAATTCGGGTGGAGGGTGCCCAGCACATCCTTACCTTTCACGTGTTTTTCTACTCAGGAGATGGCTGCAATCAGTCATTTCGCATCAGGTTTGAAAAAGCCTTGTCTTGCTGGCAAGCAAACTGTTATTTAAGTACACAATCCACTCTACTACTGAAACAGTTTTGCCAAACTTATCCAAGTATTCTCACATGCTTAAAGATGGAATAAATTTCATTTATTGCTAGCAGTTTTCTTCAGACTATATGGAATGTCTTCCTGCTGCCTGATCTAAGTGTCCCAGTTTACATTATAGCCTTTACTGCCTCTGTTTGATGGAGTGATCAGTAAAAATTTAATGACACTATAAAATAATAAAAATGTCATTAATTTACCACGGATCTTGGATGCAGTGGTTGTAAAGTTACATTAATAAACAGAATATTTTTTACAACAAAAAGCATTGTTACTTGGGAACATATAAATAACACACATAAATTTAAGAGCAATTTTACTGTTAGCACACACATTATTATGGAATAGCCAATAAGTGTATAAAACATAGTATATAAAATTTTATTAAAATATACTATGCACATCAAAAATTCAGCTTTTATCTAAGTGCAAAGAAAAGCCATTATTGTGTGCTTACTGTTTCATTGCTGTTCTTTCCCCACATCACAATTTTACATTTGTTGCCAGTAAGGGGAGGTTGGTTTTTTCTTTTTTCCTAGACGAAAACAAACCTCTGCTTTTTTAGTTATCCCACATTTATTCTCTCTCTCCACTGAAGCAAAAACAGAATTGATCGATCTGGCCATGGTAGGGAGGGAAAAGTTGCTAATTTAATGCAAAGTTAAAAATAATGCCTGAGGAGTTGAATGGTTTGTTCAGTGACTCTGGAAATAAGGGATAATAATGCAGCAGTCTATCTGTCATCAGTGAGGCTGCCCCGTCATTGACTCTGATAATATGTGAAGATGATGGATGCTACCGTCTTGTGGCTTGTAACATTTAACATTCATCAGCTCTCACTAAAGGGGGCTTTATCATTTAAATATCTTTATTTAATATGCAGCATCTACCTCATACATCATAATTTCAAAGCACTTAGAGAGCCAACAGTCCTACAACACAGCAGAGCTGACTTTAATTTTTTTCAATAACTTTTATGTTGCCTGCATGTTTGTGACTGACAATGCGTAAGTAAGTGTCTGATCACATTGCTGCATGTAAAATGCACATTTCACTGTCATCACGAAGACTGGGTTTTTTTCCTGCCTGGGGTTGGGGGTAGGGTTGAGATTAGCACCGAGGTGTTTTTCTTACATCTGCAAAATATCTATTTGGGAGCCATGTAAGTTGTGAGAGCTAGTTCAAGTGCATGGGAAAACTTGGAGCTAAGAGCTTGCCACCCACAGTCTATATTTTCCATATAGGGGCATACCCACTGGCACTTAAGTGGCCAGAAGTTGAGGCCTCTTGGAACTAAAGTATCTTTGAACTTCTCTCTGTGCCCATGTCCACATCCTGTATTTACTAGGCTTATGTTTAACCTCACTGGTAAAGTCTCTGCTTAGCTCAGCTGCCCAGAGCAAACGTGTAGACATCAGGCCCTCTTATCTTATGGTTATGTGGCTGGCAAATAAATATTCTGAGCTATTCTTTGAAGAAAAGAAGGAAATCTTCTGGGAGACTAGGTAGAAATTTATATGAAAGGGCATGGCTTTGCAGGGTCCTTCTTTAATCTCAAACACAAGTGCTTAATATTACCGAATATAAAATGCAGCCTACCGCCCAAAACAATTTTTATCATTGATTTATTTTCTGCCTATTTAACAAGTGTTTCATGGAATATTCTTCCTTGACTTCTACTCTGTCAAAATATTGATATTTTATAAGGAAAGTATCTCTGCAGAAGAATTTTTTTTTCAATGAAGTCAGAAAAATGTATGACTTCAAAGACACTGTGAATGTGTTGTTGAATGTTCTGAATGTTTTTTGTTATGATTAAAAACAAGCTGATGCTACTGAATTGTGAGTGCACTTCATTTTTTATAAAAGAAAAGATATTATCATCATGTAAGCTTTGTTGTCTTAGGATTTTACAAACCATGGCATGTAATTTTCCCTCTTCTCCTTCCTTGTCAAAATATTGATATTCTTTCAGGAACTTTATTTATTTATTTATTTATTTTACTGAGAGTATTTTTCCGGTAAAATCAAAGAGAATGAATGACTAGAGAGATACTTGAAATATGCATATTGATAGGTAGCACGGTCTGTTGATTTCCAGAGAAAGTTGTTTTCCCCCCCATGAAAATACAGCTAAAGGTTGTTCTTCCAAGAAGATTGCAGGTGTCACATCAAAACTCCTTTTGCATTTAACGTGGGGAAAGCATTCACATGCAAATATTTGAAATGCGAAACAATGTGATAAAACAAAGGTTGAATATTTTGCTTTCCCTGATACTACTCATCTTTACTTTAATTCTTTTTCTCTACATCATGACAACCAAAAGTGCAACTCAAAAATAGAAATTGGCTGATTAAAAGCAGCTGTCCCTCCCCCCCCCTTACAATGTGTGAAACTCCCACATGGCTTGTGGTTGCTTTTTGTTGTGGCCTGTATCTGGGTTAATTTGTTCTTGTGTGGCAGTGTTTTCACATAAGAAAATATTGGGGAACCATACCTAATTTGCTTTTTATTTTCACTCTGTTTTTTATAAGTGTCGTATTTCAGAGGTTTCCCCGTTGTTAGCTAGTTAGTATTACCCTGTTGGGGAAGTTCTTGATTATAATTTTGTTGCAAATGTTTCATAGAAATGGTGCTAGATTAAAGCAAGGTTTATACTGTGTTTTCTTCCAACACAGATTTCAACATATTCCATGATGAAGGGGGACTGGAAGACTTCCTGCACAATTTGACTGATGGGAATTAATTATAGAAATATAATGATATTCAAAAATAATCATATTAGAAAGCACAAATGTAGTGAGACTGTACAAATGAGACACAGCCTCTATCAAGTAATTGTATGTTTGCTCTTTAAGAATATTTCCAAGTTTCTAAACATCTTACAGAAGAGAACGTTCAGAGTGTTTCTATCTAATGCCGAACACACTCAGTACAGAACTAGGTCATTGAACAATAGACTGAACAGCAATCAGCACTCTACTGCTGCATAATGCATTAAGTATAACATGCAGAAACCATTCCCGGAGCTGGAAGCTGCTATTTCGTGTCTGTAAATTCAAGCTGACATGACATTTAATATTGTTTCATCGTAATGAACAACAAGGTTTCATTCATTCATAAGCACAACACAAAGCCAAGTTTGAGTCTGGAGAGTAGCATGGAGGAGAGAAGGGGACACGTGCTGTGCTTCTGCCGACAAGAATACCATGTTAATGATGGTCAATGAGCCCTCTGCTACTGATCCAGAGAGCTACAGAGGGAGAGTTCACTGTGATGTTACAGACTCCTGGTCCTAGAAGAACAGGTTGACAAGTAAAACATCTTTGGCTTTCCCTACTACAGCAGCAGGAATATTTAACTTTCCTGGCTCAAGGGCTGGCTAGGAGTGATGGTCTCCTTTTCACTTACCAGGAAGTTGCAGTTCAGACTCCTAGGCAGAAATAATAGCATCAATGCCGTCATCTAGTCTGCCTGCTTTGAAATATTTGTTTTTTAAACCTTCTTGCCTAAAATTCTGATTTGTATTTGTCCAAGAATATCAGTGCAAACTATGATCTCTAAATGGGAAAAATCCCTCTCCCAGTAAAGACCAGCATATTTTAATGAAAACTGCTCTTTCAGAATTTGCACTTTTGGTTCAGACCTCTCAGTTGCATCCCTTGTAGACTGCTGGAGCAAATCCAACAGGGAGAAGACGTACAGTACAACCCTGGCAAAGATTTCCTTTCCTTACAGGTACTATGGTTTCAGTGCTGTCAGCACTGTCAGTGCTTTAGCGGAATCTTCCTGAAAGATTTTCGGAGCCCAAGGTGGTCAGCAATGATGTTTGTAAATTCAGGTTTTGGCCCAGTAAGCAAGATAAAAACTGGAAGCCAGGTTTTCACGTGGCTGCTTTGGAAGCTAGAATAAGCCTCTTCATTATTTCCTCCAGGAAAGAACCCGCTACGAAAATTTGGGGCCCCAGTTAACGGGGAAGTCAAGTGAAGATGGAAAGTTGGGCCCAGGTGTCATCGATCTTACTCGACCAGAAGATGCAGAGGGTGAGTGGCTTTTCCATAGCTCTTTTCTGCAGCTCTGTGTGTTTCTAAAGGTGGGTCTGAGTTAATTGTAGGATCTTTGTCTTCTTTCTCTGGAGTCACTAGATCAGTTTTCTTGGCAAAGCAGAAGAAACGTTAGTCTTCCTTATCTATGTTATAGTGGAGGACTTTGAGATTCATCTAGATCCTGTGTTACTGCACACATAGCAATCCAAATACTTCAAGGCATCGTTTCAAAGTTTTGAAGTAAAAGAACCCTCCACATTCCGATGAAAAACAGAATTCTGTGTTTCATCCACCTCACAGACATGCTTGTTAAAATAAGGACAAACATACAAAGGATTTTTTTACCCCTAAATCAAGTGATTCCCAGGCACCATCAGATGATTTTGGAAATTAAATGATAGTTTGCAGCAGATCTAGCATAAAATTAATAATTGCTTAGGCAAAGCCTGGCCCGCGTCTGGGCACTAACTATCATAAAGTCTTTTGAAGGTCTGGATGGGAAGACCAGCTTTACTCTCAGAGCCTTCACCCACAGCACTATCAGCGCCTGTCCGCTCCTCTTCCCTTTTTGTTTGTTTGTTTTAAGTGCACAAGCAGCAAATCAGCAGAAATTGCTCCCCAGAGGCTGGGTACAATTTATGAGTTAGGTCAGCATTTCAGTGGTAATGTTGCCTGGTTATTTACTGTGTCATCACAGAGTAGGGACTGGTTTTCCCGTTAGCTGTTCCTTTGGCAGAATCCCTCCCACCGGTCAGGGAAGATTAATTTGTTCTCTTCAGAGTAACACAATCCTTCACCCAGCTCAGGTCCCAGCTAAAGTCCTTTAGCTTGAGGGGAAGAATCTTACTATTATCCCTTTTACCGGCAGGATTTCTCCCAAGACCCTAATCCCTTGAAAACCCAGGAAGATATTTCATAGCATCTGAACTGGGCGTGGCTTCTAGTGATAGCTTGGGGCCATCCTTGGCAGTTCAGAAATCTCTGGCATGAGCACTAAGAGATGGGTAGCATCAGACATTAGGAAGCACTTCAGAGTTTTCAGAAGGCAGGTTTTTCATACCAGTGGGAGAGTCTAATGTTTAATGATAGTCCCAGGGACAAGGTGTTAAAATAAACTCCAATTTGTACGTGCATGTGTAAGGGGAACAGGGAAGGAAGGGAGGAGAACGAGGAAGAGGGGCAGAGGGGAGGGTTAAAGCAGACTCAAAACCAGAAATATCCTCACTGTCTTCCTTGAAGAATGTGTACTGAGAGCACAGTGACACTGACGTTTTTACAGGCACTTAGAAGGACAGGTTTTTCACTGCTGAGAACTGAGGTTCTGTTGTCTAGGCAGCCAGTTGTTCACGTGTGGCCCATCTCAATTTTGTTGGCAGATGATCCTGTAGAGTACCTAGGTCTCTGGTCAACACAGTGAAACAATACTTTTCATCACTTGGGAGTATTCAGTCTGTTCATTTTTTCATAGGCGAAGAGTTACAGAGTTCCATCACTGTATCCTTGTTCTAACAGCATTTTCTTAATCTGTCATTCACCATTCTTCACTTAGTTTCTTAACTGTATAGTAAGTACAAATATAGTCATTTGCCTCTCAATAATGCTAATAATCTAGTTGATGATATTTGTGTGTTTGGTAAATGAAAAAGCATGGTCAGAGTTATTAAAACATTATGAAAAGAAAAAATGAAACATATTGTATAGAAAGACGGAACTTCGATTCAATAACGAGATTGTCTGAATTCAAACCAATTTTCTACTTTTTCTAAGCAAATATCAAGCCTTTATATGCCAGAGAATGTACTAAGCTTTTAACACATCTTTTCTCATTTAAATCATACACAGCTCTGTAAAGAAGCTATTTTTTTTTCCATTTTACAGACAAGAAAATCAAGGCTAAGAATAGTTAAGTAACTTGCCAGAGGTCACATAACTAGTAAGAGTAGAACTGGGAGTTGATCGCAGGCAGCCTGGGTTTGGAACCCAAGCCCCTAAGTTCTGTGCTATCCTGCACCCCTTGTTTATATACAGATAGATAAGCAGTGCCTTCATTTTTCTGAACAAACTCCTTGTGACCTTCCTCAGTATGGCCCATTTCCTCTCCCCTAAATATAGCAAGTCATGCCATGCAGCGGCTCTCGTGTTACTCTGTCACACGTAGTAGCAATGCCTGATGAGTGTAACAGTAGAAGGGCTGTAGTGGCCCAGGGGCTTAAGGAGCGTGTGAAAACCTCCCTTCAGAAGCTTGCCCAGAGTTGCCATTGAGACCTCATGTGCTTTTGGGGGACGGTGAGTTCATGAATGGAGTCAAGTTACCTGCTTTAATGCCTACAGAAGTGCAGTGCCTTTGTGAGGACTGCTGAGAAGGGTAGCAGCCTTCTGCTGACTTTAGGATATTTCCTGGCATCTGTTCCAAGTGTAAGCTGACTGCAAAGCCTGCTGGAGTTACAGTTCATCCTAAAGTCAGCGTAGATAACAGGTACACAGAATACTTTCTCCACTTTGCGTCTCCATAGTCCCTTAAGAGGAAGAGTAAGAAGGGACCGAAGTGAAAGAATATCTAAAAAATCTGTTCACTCCTTCAGTCAGTCTGTGGTCTACACACAGGCAAACGTTTCTTTTCTGTGTGCCCGTCCCAGAACCAAACGCTGGATAAACCAAAGGAAGCAAAACAAATATGTTCCTAACTTCTTGGAACTTAGAGTCTAGTGAAGGAAGATAGAAGATTAAAAGGGAAATGGATGCTTGGATACGTAAGCACATATACCTATCACTGAGGAAAGGGCTGAGAAGCTCAAGACTTTGTTCCCCAAAAAGCTTCACAGTGAAAACTACTTAAGTAACTCCATCGACAGGGAGTTTTGTAGCTCTCGCCCAGGATGTCATCGCTTTAGTCCACACGTGAGCATCTCCATGTTTTCTCTGGCTTTGGACCAGTTAAAATTTTTCCAGCTTTACTGAGATATAATTGACATGCTAACATTGGTGTGATGTTAAGGTGTACAATGTGATGGTCTGATGCACATAGATATTAATAATGATTTCCACAATAAGATAAGTTTACACCTCACAACTCACTTTTTTTTTGATGAGAAAATTAAAAAACTACTCTCTCAGCAACTTTCAAGTACGTAAGACAGTGTTTCTAATTATAGTCACCCTGCTGTATATTAGATCCCCAGAGTTTGTTCATCTTATAACTGGAAGTTTGTCCCCTCTAGCCAGTATCTCCCCATTTCCACCAACCCCTAGTCCCCAGAAACCACCATTCTAATCTCTGTTTCTATGAGTTCAGCCTTTTCAGATTACACATAAATGTGAGACCATATAGTATTTGTCTTTCTCTATCTGACTTTACTAGCATAATGCCTTCAGTGTCACCCATGTCATTGCAAATGGCAGTTTCCTTCTTTTTTATGGATGATTAATATTTTTATCACATCCAAAATACATACTCTATAACAATGTATAATGTATTATATATAATATCATTTATCACATGAAATATATATGTGTGTGTGTGTGTGTGTATATATATATATATGACATTCTCTTTATCCATTCATCTGTTGATGTATATTGAGGTTATTTCTATGTCTTGGCTATTGTAAATCATGCATGACAGCAATTTAAAGGGGCTATGCCCTTCCTCCACTTTTACTCCATTCTCCTGTGTGGCTTCTGAAGTGACTAAAGTAAGCCTGGCTTCCCAAGGAAATGTCTGTGAGTCATGAAAATGCCAATATCACTTAGTAAGCAAGTTATAGACCTGTTTCGTAGATTCGAGCATGGAAGCAGCAAGAGAAAGGTCACCAAAAGAGGCAGCTGTGCATGTGTATTAACCACTCATCAAAATCAAATGACAAAACCATAAGCCAGGAAAACAGAAATTAAAAATATAAAAGGCAAATGTCTTCAAAATTTTATTTTTAAAGTCCAGCTGTTATTTGGCTTGAATATGACAAGACAGCATTTCTTGTTCACCATGATATTTATAAAACTACAAATTCATTGGTGCTGGGGGCTTAGGAAACATGTTTAAGGTCTTGTTATACTTTGGAACATTTGATGGCTTCATGAGCACACGAAATTTGTTATCTCCTATGTCGGGCATGTAAGGAAGAGGGGCCTCGATTAGCTGAGTCTGTCACCGTGTATTAAGAATGATGAACAGGAGTTCCCATCGTGGCTCAGTGGTTAACGAATCCGACTAGGAACCATGAGGTTGCGGGTTCGATCCCTGGCCTTGCTCAGTGGGTTAACGATCCGGCGTTGCCGTGAGCTGTGGTGTAGGTTGCAGACGCGGCTTGGATCCTGCGTTGCTGTGGCTGTGGCGTAGGCCGGCGGCTACAGCTCCGATTAGACCCCTAGCCTGGGAACCTCCACATGCCGCAGGTGCGGCCCTAAAAATGACAAAAGGCAAAAAAAAAAAAAAAAAAAAAG
>PVHT021183666.1:30287353-30407808 GCA_004024745.2 Catagonus wagneri
TAAAAGATGAGAACTGTATCTTTGAGAGTGTATTTGTGCCATTTGGTGAATCAAGTTTTCAGGTCCCTTGATCTTTTCTTTTTATTACTAAGAGGATCTCTCCAGTAGTATTTCCCAATTACCTATCACAGATGGACCACGCCTTCCTCTTTCCCTCTTCTCTCTCTCTCCCCCCAGCAGCAATAGTTGTAGCTTGCCTTCTTTTTTATCTTCTTTCCATCCTGTTTCTTCTCTCTCGCATACCTGGTGCCTCTAAAGGGTTACTTTTCTTTTTTTCTGTTTTGCAGAATAGGTTGGATAAGAAAACATTCTTCCAACACCTCTTTTAATTCTCAAATTCAATTACTGCGTCCCAGCCTCAGAGGGAGGCTGCACCTCACTGAGGTGGGGCATGGTGGAATATGAGCTCTCAAAGGGATGAGCTCTGAAAGTGATTATCATTAGGCAGGCTTTTGGGCCCTGGGTTGAAACCGTAATTATGTGCTGTCCTCTATGTATTAAAAACTTGCATTGATTTGGATGGAAATGGATATGCGCACCAAGAATAGCCCCTTTTAGAACTGTTGCTCTCAGATTCTCAGATTTGCTTAGGAAGGTTTTATAGATTTATACTGAATTTGTGAATTGGACCCCAGCCAAGATGGCCTTAACCCTTCTGAAAGCTTCATTTATTGGTGAGCTTCTGATTGTTTCTAAGTTTTAAATCTCAGGATAGCTTTATTATTGTCAGCCTAAGCTCTCTGTTCATAGACAAATAACAGAGACTAACTTTTCCTTTTTTTCCTCAAAAATGCACCACTTAATATGAACTTCTCCTCTTAAAAAAAAATCCTGCTTACCCTTTGATCCCTACTCTGGGAAATCTTTGAAGCTTTTCTCATTTCCTTTCCCTTCCTTGGATCCTTACTCCTGGTAGAAAAGGAAGATTGACTTGATGATACATGGCTCATTCAAGGCAGCAGAGGCAAGCTGTAGAATAATCTGGGGTTGGATTTAAAGGCTACATCTGCTTACACTTTGGAATGTAAAGGTCATTATTAGTTCAAGCCCACTAGAATGCAGTGATTCCCATCACGACATTTAGATTCACAGACTTGGAATAAAGGAGAGACACGTAATGAAATTTATAATTCCATCCAAGAAATCTCTTTTTTATGTCCCTGACAAAGAGTCATCTCACGTCTCTTCAAATGCCTCTAGTAGTCTAATGATACAAAACTGACTACTTCTTGAGAAGCTCGCTCCAGTTCTAATTATTAGTGCTTTGTTATTTGTCTCCACATCCTTATAACTTCTCTTCATTGGTTCTAGTCTGGTATTTGGATTCCAAAAAAATAAAACGTACCATTTCTCTATGGTACCCCTTCAGATATTTCCTCAAGGGCTAGGAAACTTAAATTCTAGTTGTTCCAACCTAAGCAAGTCACTTTCTTTCCCTGAATTTTTCTCTTCTCTAGGTGAGGAAGTTGGTCTAGGTGATTTCTAGTCAGCAGTTTTTGAGCTCTTATTTTACAGCCTTGCAATTGAAATCATTCACCTTTAAGTCAACTAGAATGTTAAAAGTATACATTAGGGACCACGCTATCATTAAAATAAGTGAAATTATTATGGAAATGTCCCAGAGATGAGATGTCTTCGTCCAAGTAGGTATCCAAGTACTAGAGTGTATTCCAGTGTTAAAAGATGGGGAATTTTTCATATTAAAATAAAAGATCCAGGTAAATCAGGAAGGAAGAACTAACCACAGCCTTGTTGAGGTCTTAGGTGTCTGGCCTTCCATAGCTGCCTAAAACAGTGTTTTTCAGGCATCTCAGAGAAATTAATGGGCAAAGTAGCCTGCATTGAACAAGCAGGCTGAGCTCTGAGGCCAGGATGGGTGGCCATAGAGACCAAAGACAAGGCTCAGACCGAGTAAGTAACAGCCATACAGTCTGGGAGATAAGCAGAATTCACAAAGCCCTTGGCTCTGGACCAACTCTGTTGTATGAGTACCACAAAAATGTATTTTACTGTGGATATAAACAATTTTAGGGGATCCTGTGCACCAGTTTATATCAGCACTATATATAAAGTGCAGCTCTCTTAAACAAGCAAATAAACTTCTCTTAAAGAAATATATTTGCTGTGTCTTAAAAGCTCCCAAATAACTTTTAATGTTTGCAGAAAACAATTTCCATTGAACTCTTCAACTGATGGATAGTCCTGTTGGATCAAGAGAGTGAAATGTCAAGATTTTTGTTAACTCCATCCCCTAATACTCCATAAAGGGAACTCAACCTGCTTCTTGCCTAAGCTACAAAGTCTGATCAAGGACCCCGCCTCCCTCCCTTTAGTGAGGGACCTGACCCTGTCCAATAGCTCGTTTCTCATCGGGCTGCCTTTTTAAAGAGGAGTCACTGATAGTGTATATAGTCTCACACACACGCACACACACACACACACACACACACACAGAGTTATTTAGTTTTCTGACTGAATATCCTCTATTCTAGGAGGAAATGCTTATTTATGCTATTACTGCGTCACACAGAAGTACTCCCCCATCTTGCTGCAGCAACTGCATGATAAAAGATTTAACACCATCTCCCATGAAAATTAGACCCAAGACAAGAGCAGCCAGCGTATGTTCCCAACGAGACTGCTAAATCAGTCTATTCTTCCTCAGCAGTATGTATATCTGCTTCACATAAAGCAACACATCAGATTAAACCCTGACTGATAGAGGTCTGTTTGCCATGTTTGGACCGACTGTGTAGCCTTTGGGGTGTGGACCTTATCTAGTTCCCTGTCCTAGAATTCTCTTCTCTTGGTATAAGAGCCACTTTATCTGCAGACTATAGAATTCAGCCCAACCTTGAGCTGGCGGAACTTAAAGACCATCGGGCCAATTTGGTATGCTCTTTAAATTCTTCTCTGCTTAAGGTCAGGATTAAATTTGAAACCAACCTTTTTTTTTTTTTTTTTCCCTCCTGATTGGTCCTTTCTTTCTTTTCAACTTCTGATAACTATGCTTCTAACTTATTCAAAAAAGTGAATAACCACCCAGCTCTCTCTTGTTTTCTGTTACTGATGTCTGTGTTTTTTTCTTTAAGAAATTCTTGTCTTTGATATCTCCTTCTTTTAAATTCATTGTCTCATGTTATTCTGCTTGTCTATCACTGCTTACACACACTGTCTGTCATTTTATACTCTCTAGAGGTGGTTCTCTGTAGACTGAGTCACCAGTACTGATAGCCAAGTCTCTCCTCTCAGTAACTATCCCCTCTCAGAACCCTCCAATCCTTAGTTTTACACACATTTCACCTCTTATGTGCACACACTGTTCTGGGCATGGAGAGAAGGATTTTTTAAAAAGATGGACTATACCGTATTCTTCAAGACCTAGTCATGTAGTTGGGATAATAATATTAGCATACATAGAAAGCAGAACAACCTAAGGTATTAAGTGTTTAAGTACATTATTAAAAAAACAGAAAAGAATGCTGTTTAGAAGAAGCCGCAGTGCTTTGTAGACCGCAATGATTCTGGAAGGCCTGGTAGAAATAAAGCTGGGGATAAGGCTAAGTTTACATAAAGAATTGGAGAAGAACTTTCAGTTGAGGGACTAGTCCAAGCGGAAGCAGAAATGGTAAAGTGCATGAACATTCATGAGGAAGTTGCAAAGGGAAGAGTCACTGCTCATCTCTGTGTTCTCTGCTGAGCCCAGTACAAAGCCTTCCACATATTTGTACTGAGTATTTGTTGAACTGAATATGTTATTAAAAATCTGGATTCTATGTGCAGGGTATTGGATGTCAGGCTGAAGAATTTGGACTTTGTCACTAACTAGACTGTATTACCCTTTAGTTGTTCAGGATTGACTTAGATCATGTATAGAGGTTAAACATAATACAAAAGCAGCGGTTAGGTTAGTCCTGGTCATCTCTTGGCCTCTGTTCCTCTGTTCTCTTCCATGTCCTTTCAGAGAGGATATTCCATGGGTGTCTTTTACATCATGAGAGAGCTGAGTAAGTGTTAGGGGGGGTTTCATTCAAGTAATAGTAAAAATATCTCTTTTCCTACTGGTAATAATACTCATTTATGTATGATTTCACTTTGCTATGATCATTAGATGCCTTACAGATCTTTCTTGTACTTCCGCCTTTCACTAGAGGAGTGTTTTTTTTTCAATTGTTTTTGTTCAGTGGATAGTTAACATTAAACATAATGTATCAGATTAGGTCATGGTACGAGAGGGAAGAGACTGTGTAAGAATCCATCCATTGACATTTGCACTATACCATGCGTAGACTGTTACATTTAGGAGTAGGCTGTAAAAAGTAATGCTAAACTAAAATTTAATATCCTGATTCTCAGCACTGGAGAGAAGAATTTCATAAACAAATATTCAACCATTTAAAATGTTTACTGAAAATAAAAGTTGCATATATCAGTATATATATCAGTATCTATCTATATATATATCAGTATCAGTAAATATATATTAACTTTCATGGCAGAGAAATCACTTCATGCTTCTTCAATATAAGCTCACTTTTCAGTAGGAAAGTTGATCCTGCATGAGGACAAAATGAAAAAGATTACCACAGCTACTCCATGCTGCAGAGTTACAGAGCTGCTAGTAGAGGAGAAAGAAAAAACAACTGTCGAATGTCCCTGAAATTACCTAATCCTTCATTTATTATGCAGTCAGTAATCCTTCGTTATTCCAACAAGTGCTTTATAAAAAGCTCATCCATAAATTCACAAGATAATGGTTAATGGTTTCTTTTCTCTTTTTTTGGGGTGGACTGAGCAGCGTGGTCAGTTACAGGCTCTACAGGTGGGAACTGGGGAGATGTGAGATGGTTTTTTGATTGTCCTATGCATGTTCAGGGCATTTTAGTTCTATATCATAGGGACATTCTTGAAATATATTTTTAGTTTTTGGGCAGAAAAGTATTATTAAGGATCAAGTATTATTTTGCACTCCCTAAAGAAGGGTTCATTTTATAACTACCCTGAAAAATGAGACAGTGCAGTACAGAAAATATCACTCAGGTATGGGGAAAGACTAGAAAGGGAACAAAGCACTGTGGCTTCTTCTAAACAGCATTCTTTTCTGTTTTTTTAATAATGCATTTAAACACCTGCTCTGTTCTTGATACTAGAACAGACATTCTACTACTTCTCTTGCCATTACTACTGCTACTGTTTCTAAGGGTAGCTACTGTTTAGTGAGTGGGTACTGGGTTCTAGTCACTGCCAAGAAATTAACATTTCTACTTACTCCTCACAAGGATCAAGCCAAGTTGAAATTATTAGCTCTCTTTTGTAGAGATGAAACTATAGTTTGGAAAGGGAAGTAATCACCTAAGATTACCCAGTTTGGACATATCAAATCAAAATTCAAACCCAGGTCTGTCTAACTACATAGCAAATGAGACACTGCTTTACTGAAGTATTTTTTTCCTGTTGGTTTTCATTATAGAGCAGGAAAAAAAAATGAGAAATAGAAACGTGAAAGTTTTTGTTTCTTTTTTTTAATCTTTCAAACCACACAAATATTAGGTACCTTTCAAATACTTTTACCAGATTCTCAGGGCAAAGAAGTTGTGATAGACTACTGAACTGAGTTGATTGCCCCAAATCCGTGAGCCGTCTCCTTCTAATACTCTATTTCCATATACCTAACCAAAAAAAATATATTTATACTATACCTATGATCAGCATGTCTCATTCTGGTAAAAGGCATATCCCCTGGAACAAATGACATGAAATGAAGAAGAGAGACCAGTTAAATTAATTGTGTTAAATGTTTTTAAACTGTCTGGATGCCACTGAAACAATTCAGCTGACCGTTTTAGAAATTTATTTTGATGGCAGGTGTGAAACTTTAGGAATAGTTACATTTGAGTTCATTGTGATTTTGCCATTTACTTACTGTGTGACTTAAGCAGTCTAACCTCTTCAAACCTCAGAGTTGCTTCATATGGAATGAGGAATGTAGTTTAGGTGATCTTTAATATTCCTCTGTCTAGGGAAGGTCCCCTCCTATGCCTGGTTGAATATATTTGCCAGTTGTATATATTTGCACAAACCCTATGGCACTAGAATAGCTTTCAGATGTAATATTTCCAGAAAGCTCAGACTTGCCTTATTGTCCTTTCAAGATTTCCCTGAAAGAGGGAAACTAGGATTTTGGAATTGTATGGTATGGAAAGTCAATAAAAGGAATAAGGTTAGAACCAATGATCTCTGAGTTCCAAACAACTTTGGGTACATTTTCCTATTAAATCCATTTTTATTTTACAGAGGGTTCCAGTAATGCCAGGTACTTAACAGAATGTAAGAAATAAAATGGTATTTATACAAATCTGATTTAAGAGGTTCCCCGTGTTACAATGCAACATGCAGACATCTGAATCTCACTCTAAATTTTTACTGGTGAAAATGTCCACTGCTGTCTGTGTGACATTTGTGTACTTATCTTATGCCAGCTTATGTACCAGACCCTGGGGAAGCAGTTATGAAAAAGTCACAATGCAGCCTCTGTCCCTTTGGGGTACACAGTCTAGTGAGGAAATTGGGCACACACAACTGGCAATTTGGATGAAATACAGTAGATATGAGACAGAAGTAGACATAGGGTGCTGCGGGAGCTAAAATACTTAACCTGACCTGAGAAACTGGGTAAGACTGTCTGAGGGAGATGATTGCTGATGTGAGTCAAAGAATGAGCTGATTACAAGGTGGATTGGAAATTCCAGGAAAACGGAAAGCATGCATTGCCAGTATGAAACAACATGGTGTACAGAGTACTAGAAGTAGTTCAGTACCATAAAGCAAAACAAACAAACAAAAATTCAAGTGGAAGAGCCAGAGCTAGAACTGGAGACATAGATGGAGAGCCAGGTCATGCAGGGCCCCGTAGACCATACTGAGGAGTTCGGACTGCATCTTTTGGGTGTTAGGGAGCCACTGAAGACTTTAATATAGGAGCGTTCTTATCAGAATTACATTTGTGGTGGAGTACCCTGGCTGAAATTAGGAAGAAGTATTTAAGTAGAGACTGGGGAGTCAAAACCGGAAATAAAAATATCAGCCAAAAGGCTTGTATTTAAAATAGTCCACCAGAGACAGTGAGGTCTAGGCAATCAGTGAGTGATAAGGATGGAAACAAGAGCATGGATTTAGTAGTATCTTTTTTAACAAACTCTTGAGATTTGCTTCATCTTGGTTTGTGCTGCTTAATTTCTGGTAGAATCTGTAGTAGTATATTGAGTTGGATGAAGCCCGAAGCTGCTGAGCAACATGAATTATTTAGTCTACCAGCTTTTCACCAGCCTCTATATTCTCCAAGGCAAGAGTATGCTTGAATCTGAGCCTGGTTCTCCTGAAAACTTAGGAAACCAGAACCTATTATGATCTTATTACCTCCACAGTGGTCTCCGGTTCAAACTTAAATAATGCCTTTTTGTCTGGGCACAACAGCTTGTAAGCCCTCCTCCTGTGCATACAAATAGCAAGTAGATAATAAGTAGAACATTTTTTTTTTTTTTTAGTGGAACATGTGATGGTCTCTGCTACTTTCAGATCATTAAAATAAAGAATCACGTAAGTTATCTCGGTGCCCTTGGATCCTATAGTTGATACAAGATAAAGGGCTCTGTTGAGCTGTCTGTGTAAAGCAAATATAACTTGAGAATTAAAAAAAAAAGAAAAAGTAAACATGGGCAACAAAACTGAAAGCAGGAGACTCTTAAAAATACAGACTGGTATATCACTGGTTAGAATTTCCTTCATTTTGCAAAGCCACGAGCCACATGCATCAGCTCACCACAAAGTCATTAAGCCTTTTTAAGCTCAGATGAAAAACATTAACAAATACCACAAAAGGCTTTAGTATAGCCCCCCTTTGTTCACTCACATATGGCACTTTATAACTCCTGCGCCACTCTGGTCGTGGTGTTTGTTTAAGCTGCCTCCATCAGGCTGGTCCTGAAAGAACAAAAGACATCTTGAGCAATCCTAAGCAGGAAATGGGCTAATCTAAACATGGTTTGTGACACTAAGTAGAATAGAAAGGGGAGGGATTGATTAGTCATTAATGTCCAATTGGCTCCATATGGATGTTGCAATAATAAAGCCTTTTTTAGAGCAGTAGCAGAGTTATTGAATTAGAGGTTTATGTTTCCTCAGAGCTGACCTTAGGGAATTCCCTTTTGGTACTTCTTGTTGATCTTTTAAAGAGAATGGAGTTTTCCAATAGGAAAAAAAAAAAAGATAGAAGCCTTATCCACAATAACATTTCTTATAATCCTACAACCAAGGAATGAATTAATTTAGCATTGTTTTAATTCCTGCTATCATTTCAGTCCTTAGTACTTTCTTAGCATGCTCTTGCATCTTTGGTGGGGCAGTATTTCAGAGACCAATTAGACAGTGGCGTGAACTTCATGACTGGTAATAGAGTCCTCTAATGTGCTTAGCACTGCAGGGAAATGGCATCCTTACAAGGGGACAATAATGTTCCAGCCAAGGAATGGTGGGCTTTGAAATTCAGTCATTTCATATCATGAATAGTGCTTGGGGCGACCTTCATGTTGGGGAAGTGCACTAGACCTAAGTTCAGAAGACCTAGGTTCTAGATCTGTCTGGCTCTGCTCCTTGTTAGCAGTACACTTGCAGCCGGTTATTTCAGAGGAAGGTAATATCACCTCTTTGAGCCTGAGTTTCCTCATCTATAAAGTTGAGACAAATATGGTCACCCTCTCACCATTTCAAAGGATTGTAGAGGGGATTGAGATCATGTATTAGCATAAAGCACTTTGTAAATAGTATTATTTTGGTAAAATTCCTTAATACACCTGGTGTTCCTATTCTGGAAGCTCATCTCTGGTAGACTAGTGAAAAGGTAAATTGCTCTTTAAAAGAATTACTCTGGTAATCTAATTAGTGGAATGGCTGTTTCCAAATTGTCCAATGAAATTTTTTCTTTATGTGTATGCTACATATGTTTATATCTCTAATTTATTCAGTGACTTTCTTGGTTTAGATAAGTTCAATACTTGAGATAAGTAGGTTATTTGTTTTTAATGTGATTAAAGAACCTTAAAATGAAAACAGGGAAATGAAAATTTACCTATAGACTTCCCCTACATTGGTCAAGTGAAGAATTAATACTTTAATCAAAGTACCACAGATAATTCATGTTTTTTTCCTGTACCACTGGTTCCTTTTATTTTTTTAAGCCAGCCTCTAGCTCAAAAGAACTGTGCATCCATATTTTGCATTCAGCTTCTTTGAATCATGATACCCATCAGTAAGTCATTCTTTACTAACCCGTCTAGGTAATCTCTATAAAAAAGACATGGAGTGTTCTTCCACCTGGTATCCCCTATCCCCCCTTCTCTGAAGATGAACACATCAGTTCTCTAATGGTTAAGGTTCTTGCTCAGCCATGGAATGTATTTTCCTGCCAAATAAACCACTAAGGATAGCCAAATTGTTTTTTTTCCAAGAAAAAATCAAATTTGTATTTTAAGCAGCCTTCTTATAGTGAAAGTAAGTTCACATTCTGGCAGGAAGGGGAATGCAAAGTTAGCAGAACTTCCATAATCATAAACAGACAGCTGTCAGCCACCCGTACAACATAGCAACTTAGACGTCTACAATATTGTGATAGATGTGGTGGAATAAACTTGGTGAAAAATCCAACCTATGTAATATTAATGCCCTCCTTCTTCCCTAATTTTTTGTGTCTGCTTCTAATATTCCTTCATCTTCTATATTTTTGTTTCTGATGCACTGATGGTCATTTTCCCTCTATTAACCCAAGTAAGGGACCATCAAATGTATCATGTAACACTTTCCAAAATCCCATAGGAGAAAATCAACTATTCTGTTGGTAGACTGAGGCAGTCTAAAGCAATGTGATTGTCAAGGACCCAGTGGTGTATATTATATTTATCTCTTTTTATTAATAAGCAACCAATTATATCACTTTTGACCTTTTACGTAATTCTTTTTGGTAAATGAGATCATTTTTGTGTTCACAATGGCTGGAATATGCCACACACTCAGATTTTCAGAGAAAAGTATCTTTCAGAAAAATATCACTGTTTTAGTTTGGTTTTCTGTTTTATTTTGGTGCTTTTGATTTTGCTTTAAAAAAAAACTAAGTATTAAAACAGATTTATTTTGAATAGTATCCCATCATGTGGATATGCCATAGTTTGTCTACTTTCCAGTTATTTTCTGTCTTTGGTTATTCTGAATAAAAGTGCTATGATATTCTTAAAAGTTTTCATTTGTTTTCTGTAAGTGTCTAGGAATGGAATTGCGGGTCATCAGTAAGTGTAATTATACTGTAAGAAACTACTAAACTGTTTTCCAGAATGGTTATACCATTTTATACTTCCTTTTCCAATATATTTGGGTTCCAGTTGCTTCATATCTTTGCCAACATTTAGTGTTGTAAGCCATTTTAGTGGATGCAAAATGGTATGTGGTTTTAATTTGCCTTTTCCCAGTGAAGAATGATATGGAATACCTTTTTCATGCACTCATTGGCCATAACTGTATCTTCTTTTGTAAAGTGTTTGTACCAGCCTTCTGTCTATTTTTAAATTAGATTGTTTACTTTTTTGTGGTAGAAGTTCTTTATATAGTCTTGATACATGCTCTTGTCAGATATGTGTATTGTGAATATTCTTCCCAGTCTGTGCTTTCACATTTCATTTTCTTAACCATCATTTTTGTTAAGCAGAGTCTTAATTTTGATAAAGTTCAATTTATTATTTTTTTATATATTTAGTACTTTATCTGCCATATCTAAGACTCTGTGCTTACTATAAGGTCACTAAAATATTCTCCAATATAGTAGTTTTTGCTTGTGTTTTAAATTATGATTCATCTCAATTCATTGTTGGGTGTAATGTGTGATAAGAGGTCAAAGTTTTCCATATATTTATCCACTTGTTCTAGCACTGTTGAAAAAAATGATTATTTCCCACTTTAATAGCCTAGCTATTTATTAAAAATTGACTGTATATGTGAGGATTTAACTCTGGACTCTATTCTGTTCCACTGATCTATTTGTCTATTTCTATAACAATACCACACTGTCTTTTTTTTTTTTTTTTTTTTTGCTTTTCAGGTCCTCACCTGCAGCACATGATGGAAATTCCTAGGCTAAGGGTCAAATTGGAGCTGCAGCAGCTGACTACAGCCACAGCCACAGCCACAGCAACGCGGGATCTTATCTGCGTCTGTGACCTACACTACAGCTCATGGCAATGCTGGATCCTTAAACTGCTGAGGCCAGGCATTGAACCCGCATACTCATGGATACTAGTAGGGTGTGTAACCTGCTGAGGCACAATGGGAACTCCCAATACCACATTGTCTTTATTACTCTATAATTTTTACAATGCCACAAAGTATTCTTACTGTTAAGTCTTGAAATCAGGTAGTTTGAATCCTCTAACTTCAACTTTGTTTTGAACATTTTTATTGTTTTATTTTTCATATAATTTAAAAAATCAACTTATCGATTTCTTTTAAAAATATTTAAAAGAAATTTAAATATATAATAAATTTAAATATAATATTTTAAATATATTTGTGGAATCTAAAATATGGAACAGATGATCCTAGCTAAAAATAACAAACAAAAAACAGAAACAGATTATGACCAAGAAGAGCAGACTTGGGGTTCCTGGGGGTGGGGGGAAGGGAAGAAGTGGGATAGATGGGCATTTTGGGGGGTTTGGAAGATGCAAACTGTTATATTTGGAATGGATGGGCAATGGGATCCCACTGTACAGCACAGGGAAATATGCGTGATTGGGTCACTTTGTTGTACAACAGAACTTGACAAAAACATTGTAAATCAACTATACTTTAATAATAATAAAATTAAAAAAGGGAAGAAATGCAAAAAAGTCTTAGCAATTTTTATTGAGATAGTATTGAATCTATAAATAAATTTGGTAAATATTGAGTTCTTAATATTGAGTGTTCAGATCTATGAACATGCAGTATCCTTCCATTTATTTAGGTTTACTTTATTGAACTCACAAGTGTGTATTGTTTTCAGTGTAGAGGTCTTGCACATTTTTTGGTTAAATTTATTCCTAAGGATAAAAAATAAATAAATAAATTTTATTTTCTGATGCTATATTATGAATGTAAACTTAAAAATTATTTTTAAAACTGCTGCTAATGTACAGATGTGCAGTTGATTTTTATATTTTTATACTGTGTATTGCAATAATAGTAAATTCACTTTTTAGTTCTAGTAATTATTTTGTAGATTTCTTAGGATTTTCTATATAAACAATTAGCAGTGAAAACAGATAACACTACTTATTATTATTTTCCAATTTCTCTGCTTTTTAATTCTTTACCTGCAGAAGAATGTTGATTAACAATGCTAAGAGTGGGCACCCCTTCCTTTGCTCTTCATCTCAGTGGAAAGCATTCAGTAGTTCACCATTAAATATGATGTCCTATAGGTTTTTCTTAACAACCCTTTATCAGACCAAGGGAGTTCCCTTCTCTTACTAGTTGCCTGAGAGTTTTTGTCATTAATAGGTATTGAATTTTATCAAAACCATTTTCTGAATCTATTATGATGATCATGTTTTTCCCCTTAATTTTGTTAATATAGAGAATTATACTGCCTGATTTCAAATATTAATTTAACTTATCCTACTCGGTTGTGTTTTATTATCCATTTTACGTATTTTTAGATCTAATTTGCCAATATTTTGTTACTAATTTTCGCATTTATGTTCAAATCTCTGTCAGGGTATGATGTTACTTCATAAAATGAATTTGGAAAGTATTCTTTCTCCCTCTACTTTCTTAGTTCGTGTAACACTACTGTTAGTTTTTCCTTATATATTTGAAGCATTTACCAGTGAATCCATTTGAGGTTGGAGTTTTCTTTATGGGAAGGTTTTGGCTATAAATTGAATTTCTTTATTAGCTATAAGAGTATTCAGATTTTCTATTTATTCTTGAGTGAATTTTAGTAGTTTATGTCTTTCAAGGAATTTGTTCATTTCATCTAAGTTGTCAAATTTATTGGAAGTGAGTTATTCATTATATTTCCTTTCTATCCTTTTAATGTGAGTAACATCTATAATGACATCCCCTCTTTCAATCCAAATATTGGTATTTTTGTTTCGCCTTTTTGTTTCGCCTTTTTTACTAGACGTTTATCAATTTTACTGATCTTTTCAAATTACCAGTATTTGGCTTTGTAAATTGTTTTCTGTTCCTTTGATTTTTACTCTTTATCCATCTTGAAAATCTCCAATTTTAATTGGTTAACTCATTTATATTTAATGTAATTATTAATTTTGACGGGATTAAATCTTACAATTTGCCATTTTGCTATTTGTTCCCTTAGTTTTTACCTTTCTGTTACTATATTCCTTCCTTTTGATTAGCTGAATCCTTTTTCTAGGCTATTATTAGGAAGACAATTTTTTAGAGCATTTTAAGGTTTATAGTAAAACTGAGGGACAGGTATAGGTTTCCTCTGCTCTCACACATGCATTGCCTCTCTCATTATCAACATCCCACCAGAATATTACATTTGTTAAAATCGATTAACCTATACTAACACACCATGACCACCCCAAATCCATAGTTTAATATAAACCCTAATATAGGGTTCATTCTTGGTGTTGTACAGTGCTTGGTTTTGGACAAATGCATAACATGTATCCATCATTATGGTATCATACAGAGTATTTTAATTGCCCTGAAAATCCTCTTTGTTCACCTATCCATCCCTCCCTCCCCTGCTGTTTGTAACCACTGATCTTTTTGCTGTCTCCTCTTGAATCCCGTTTTAGTTTTCCATTTGAATTTTTCTGTTGGTGTTTTAGCTATACCTCATTTTATTTTTTATATTTTTTTCTAGAAAACTATTCATCCTTAATTTGATATCCTTTTCAGTGTTCTCCATTTCTTCCTATTTAGCTGTTTTCATCAGATGTTTTTCTTCATCTTGAATAATTTCCTTGAATATCTCTTTTGGTATGGGCTGCAGATAATGCATTCTCTTAGCTTTTCTTTATCTGAAAATGTATTTCACACTTATTTTTGAAGTGTATGATCATTGGATAAAACTGCATTGCTTTTTTTTTTCTTTCACCAATCTAAAGATCTTCCATAGACTTCTAGTCTTGTTTCCAATGAATAATCACCCATAATTTATTATTGTTCCATTGTATCTAATGTATCCTTTCTCTCTGGCACTTTTCCTTTGTCTTTGGTTTTCAGCAGTCTGACTAGTGTTTAGGTATGATTTTCTTTTTGTTTATGCTGCCTGCATTTATCTCAGTGTCTTGATTGTAAGGCACCAGATACAGGTAATTTTTGGCTATTGTTTCTTCAAATATTTTCTGTCATGATTCTCTCTCCCCTCATTCTAGAATTCCAATTTCACGTAAGTTAGGACATACTATTATTCTACATATTGCAAAGTCTCTCTTTACTTTTTCAGTTTTTTTTCTTTCTGTTTTTGAGACTAGCTAATTTCTTTTGAGGTATTTTTAAGGTCACTGACCCTTTATTGCACACTTAAAAATGCTCTGGAGCCCATTTAGTCTATTTTTTCTCAAAAATATTTTTAGTTCTAGAATTTCAATGTTTCTTTATATAGTTTTAGTTCTCTGCTGAATCCCCTAATTTATGCATTAATTATGACATTCTTTTCCTTTACATCCTTGAATGTAGTTATAGGCTACTTTAAAGACCTTGTTTGCAAATTACACTCTTTGAGCCGTCTCAGTTGCTTTGTTGATTTTTTTAAACCTCTGGGTCATATTTTCCTGACTGAACAACTGGTAATTTTTTAAAATACATTGTACATTGTGGATTATAAATTGTAGAGATTCTAGCTTCTATTCTCTTTGTCAAGAATGTAAATTTTTGGGAGTTCCCGTCGTGGCTCAGTGGATAATGAATCTGACTAGGAACCATGAGGTTGTGGGTTCGATCCCTGACCTTGCTCAGTGGGTTAAGGATCCGGCATTGCCGTGAGCTGTGGTGTAGGTCACAGACGCGGCTCAGGTCCCGCATTGCTGTCGCTGTGGCGAAGGCCGGCAACTACAGCTCCTGCTAGACTCCTAGCCTGGGAACCTCCATATGCTGTGGGTGCGGCCCTAGATAAGGCAAAAAGACAAAAAAGAAAAAAGAAAAAAAAAGGGAATATAAATTTTTGTACCAGGAAGTAGTTAAATTACTTACTGATCACATTGAACTTGTGGAAGCTCTTTTGCACTATAAGGTTGTGGCTGTTTCCTTTTTGTCTTTGGTCCTCGGATGAATCCTTAGTCTTGGCACATAGTCTTTATTCCTTAAGAGCGGTCCCTCAGGGGTTTCAGTGGAAAGCCTGAGTTATTCATGAATACTTTCTAACTTCAGAACATTCAAATCCAAATTCTGTTTCCCTCGCAGTGACCTTTATCTGAAATTTCTGCTCAGATTTTTCAGGTAGACAGCCCTGATTTCCACTGGAATCATTGAAGTTATTCCCATACATGTGAAGTTCAAGGGTCAGCCACTCAGAAGCCTCAAACTATCTCTTCTGTTACATTAGGCCAATTAAGACCGACTTTCTCTTTGCATTCTAGCCACTCCATGCTATGCAGACCAGGGGTGTCTTCGTGGAAAAAACTATCCAAACAGGAGCTTCATTCAGTGAAATTTCTTTCTTTCTAGGATTAAATCATTTCCATTTTCTTCTTAGTCTTGGTAGATCTTAAATATTTTCAGTTGGTTGTCATATTTTTTCAGAATCTATAATTATTACCTGCTTGAAGGTTAGTCCGATATAAGCTATTCTGCCATTACCAGGACTGGATCCCAGGAGAGAATCTTTGGTGCTAAAATTTTACGTATATTACATTCAGTTTGTCTGACCAAATGTAAGTTTTAATGGGCCTGTGAAGACGTATTTATTCACCTTGTTTTTCTTTATTCTTTATTGCCAATTCACTAGTAATCATTGAGACTATTCAGTGGTAATTTCTCATTTAGCTTCCATTTTGATCACTTGTAGAACATTTTTGTTCATGTCACTACCCTGTTTTTTAAAACAAAAAAACTTAAGAACTTCTTGACACGGTATTCAAGGTACCTAGCAATCTGGCCCCCACTTCCTTTCCTATTTAATCCCTTGGTATTCCCCCATTTAAAAAAATAAACTCAAGCCATAGCCAGATTCTTTTATTCTCTAAAACATTCTGTGCTTTTGTAGGAACTCTGCTTTTATAGTCACACTGATTCTCCAGCCTAGAATACTTTCACACTCATACCTGCTAGTAAATTCTTACTCTTCCTGTAAGGTACTGCTCCAGCAGTGCTTCCTTTCTGAAGCCTCCATATTTTTCGTTTCTGTCCATCCCAGCAACTTTAATAGCTTCTCTTCTCTGGGTTCACAGTATTTTAAAATTACCCTTGATAGCACTATACTGTTTTGTAATTTTCTGTTTATGCATCTGTTTATCTCACTGGACCAAATTCCTTAAAAATGAGGCACATGTGTTATTTATCTTTGTACCCTCCATCACAATGCTAGGTACATCTGAACTTTGTCAGAAGTGTTTGCTGAATCAATGCATAAATAAATGATTCCTAGGCACATTATAGAATTTGCCAGAGTTCCTCCTCAGGGAGAATTTTATATATGCACAAATCCACACCACACGCTTACTCATTCACTCACATAACCCTTGGCATTTACCCAGGAAGGGGGCCTCTCTAGGATTAGTTCAGGACCATTGCCATAGGCTATGATGGTTAAACTGGACTTCTTTCCAACCCACCTGGAAAAGCTCAACTTTCTGTATTCTCTTTAAATCATTTAAATCATAGATTCCTAAGGAAGTCTTTGCTTTGGCAACTTCTATTTTTTCCCCCGTAGACTATGACTATCTTTTTTCATCTAACTGAAAGTTTGCATTCACACAAGCTGTGTTATGGGAGAGAAAGGATGAACTAACCAAACTAAGTGCCCTCGGGGGAGCTGGAGAGATGGGGAATTCCTGGAGTAAAGGGGACCAGTGCTCTCCCTTGCTGCCTGGTGTGGTATTGTTGACCTCCTGGCCTGTCAGTAACTTTTTAGGAATGGTATTATTGGTAACTAAAGACGCAGGTCAGCTGGAAAGCAGTAGTCTCCAAGTACATGGCTGTAGGTCTAGGCTTCTTTCAACTGTTTTCCATGAGAAGACATATTATGAACATTGAACTCACAGATGATTCCTCTGTTATTAAAGAATCTGCCACTTAGAATCATGTGCTATTCTCTAGGATAACTCTGAATTCTGACACAGAGCATTGGCTGTTTTAGAATGAAATGCCGCTACCCCACCCCTGCAACTTTTTTAACTTGGTGTTATTTTTGAAAATAAATAAGCAGTATGAAGTCACATTTGATGTATAGATTCTAAAGTTAATTATAGCATGAAGTCAATATCAAGCTTCAGATATTCAGACTAACAGCACACCTTTTGAAAATAGTTCTATGGTATTCTATAAAATGTTCCTGTTTAAAAGGGCTTTCATAATATATAATCTCTATTTTTAAATTACTGAATTTATTTATACACATATATACAGTCATATGTATTTCTATTGCTACAACAGTAATTCCCTAACTGGTTTGTTTCATTGGGCAATGTTTAGGGAAGTTAAGGAATACTTTCTAAATATTCTTTTTTATGTTATGGCCTCTTTATATTTTCTTAAAATTCTGACTCTGATCAGATATCGGGTCCAGTTTAAAAGTTGTTTCAAGCTTTGGTCTCTCTGGATAAATCTCTTCTTCCCAAATCTTGGTTCATCAATACAACACTGCTAGTTTTAACTTGGAATGTCCCCATTCGTTTTTCAGTGGACTCCCTTTGGGAGAGAGGAGGAGATGAGAAAAAAAGAGATGTTTTCACACTCTGGGCTTTTCTGTTTCCCTTTTCTTCATTCACATTTTTTAAGATACACTATGTATATTTTTCAATTTTGGGGAGAATTTCTTATGAGACCAGAGATAATGCTTTGTGATTAATTCAGTGCCAGTGTTGTGTAAATAACATGTCCTATGGGAGGACAGGCAAGGTCAGTGTAGGAGAGTTGGTGGGGTGGAACCTGAACTCTATCCCTTGAACAGGGTAGAATTCGGTGCGGTAGAAGTGAGTAGAAAGGATATGCTAAGGCTGCCGTATGGAATGAGAGGGAGAGTGGCTGGGCAAAGGTACAGACATGTCCGGGAGAATCAATTGGTATGAAGCAGAAGATCTAGTAAAACCCAAGTCTAAAAATCCACCATGATCAATCTGTAGATTAAAACTTCCCATTTACCATGGGATACATCTTATAAGTGAATAAATAAATGGAAACTGGCTATTTGGTTTTGCTAGAGGTGAAGAAAAGCTATGACAGTAAAAGCAGATCTCAAACGTTAATCACCTGTGGCACAGTAGTTAACTCAGAATAATATTGAAATGTTTTTGCATCTGACATTCTCCACAAGCCTGTCTCCTTTTATGTGTATGCATGCAAGTATATAAATTGCTGAATCCGTGTCAGTTGTAAAGTAATGGCACTGAGGGCATCATAAATTACCACGGTGATCCTCAGGAGAAGACACTGTCGTATCTGAATGAGTGTTTCACTTCCAGAGTAATGTATGCTTTCATCTGGCCCAGCAGTCAGCATATTGCCCTGTGTTGATGGATATTGTCAGCTGGAAGCTACACTACATTTCACTGCACAATAAACATGGCTGTCAAACCCATATAAAGTGAAATCAATTTATCCTGTATGGTCAGTGCATTTTAAATGAAATTAATGTACTGTGGGTATGGTGGCAAAAAGGTAGCATATTAGTTATGCATCTTGGGATCTGAGACTTTTCATGTAAGGGATCATTCTGTCTAGTAGGCCTAAAAGAAAGGCTGTTTATAAAATATGTTCTTTCACCCAGTCTTCAGAAAGGGGCCCCTCAGCCCTTCTTCAGGTTAGAAAAGAATTGACAACATTAGTGAATTCAGTCCTTTTATCCTGTCTTTTGTTTGCAATAAATGATGACCATATTTGCCAAATAATAGTGCACTTTCACGTTCTAATTTATTACTAGGACTGACACAAACAAATTTCTACTTAATCAAAGTAGCTGGAAATAGAGTAGAAGGGCAGAGATGGATTGGGTCATGTTGTTCCTGTATAATCACTCCACTGAGCTGAAAGAATTTATTTTTTCCAAAATGTAGAAATGTTGGTTTTAATGTATATTTTGCTTCTAAACTTTTAGGCGTAGTCTTTCCTGTTTATGCACTAGAAGTCCTGGCTGATGCTAATCAGTCCAACTTCATATTTAACTATAGAGATCCTCGATCTATACGGAGGTATTTAGTAGTTGCCACAGGTAAAGCGCACATCAATGAGTCACGCTGGAATGGTGCATGAAAACAAGGAAAAGCTGTGTTCATTCATTTATTCATTCGTTTATTCAGTCGTTCATTAATTGAATGTATTTTACTAATTGAAATTCTATATACCACATGCTTTATTGGAACTTAGGGATACAGCAGTGAAGGAGAGTCAGTTCCTGCCATATCCTCAAGGAACTTTCAATCTAATATGTTTCTATGGTCGCTTCTTTGGAAACTATAAAATATAAGGAATTCAGACATAGTTTCATAGGGGATATTAAAGAACTGCTCTTAAACAGCAGAGAAATATATCAGAACCCTTGAAATAACTACCTTTTAGTCTACCAATTTTACATATGAATTGAAAACTGAACAGTCCTTTATTTAATAAGTATTTATTACCTATTATATGGAAAATCCTGAGGCTGTACGAATGAGTACAACATAAACACTAACTTTAGGGGTCTCATATTCCCAGGGATGGAGTGGCAATGTTAAAGAGACGTAGTCACATGAAGAAGTCATTTCTTTGGAGCCTGTAGTATAAAAAAAAACAAGAGGGATGAATGCAGCCTGGAGAGCGGCATTGCAAATGCTTTTCCTGAGGCCCGAATTACCCTTCCCATCCTCTCCTATTCACGTGCTAATTCCTATTCATCATCCAAAACCGGCCAAGAGGCACTAACTGACCATGCCTGTCCCTTTTGGTTTGCTGGTCCCCCTCTTGGTGTCCTTTTTACTTCAATATTAAAGCACGTAGCATACACTGTATTAGAACTGTCTGCTTGGAGGGTCTGTGTCCTCCCTGAACTGTGAGCTCCTTTAAAAACAGGTGCTTAGGAGTTCCCATCGTGGTGCAGCAGAAACGAATCCGACTAAGAACTATGAGGTTGAGGGTTTGATCCTTGGCCTCGCTCAGTGGGCTAAGGATCCAGTGCTGCCATGAGCGGTGGTGTGGGTCGCAGACACGGTTCAGATCTGGCGTTGCTGTGGCTGTGGGGTAAGCTGACAGCTGCAGCTCCGATTCGACCCCTAGCCTGTGAAGCCCTGTATGCCAGGGGTGTGGCCCTAAAAAAAAAAATCAGGTGCTTATTTTATTCACTTTTGTATACCTAGCACCTGGCATAAAGCCTAACCCATAGTAATTGCTCAGTTAATAGTATTCACTGAAATAATTAATTCACGAAACACACCACATTTGCATAGGCCTTAATGGATGAGTGGGATTTAACATAAAGAAGTAGAAGGGGCTTCCAGGTATGAGGTGAGCACCGGCCAAGGCACAGAATTGTGAAAGAGAATTCCATTGAAGGGAGAAATCACAGTAGGAAAGGTTATCATAAAACAATGCCGGTCATTGCTTTATTGTCACCTGGAATTGATCGCAATAAAAATGTACTATGTATATAAAAGATGCAAAATTAACTCTGCCCAGTGTGTCTTTGAGGTCTGCCTCAGAAGAGCCTGTAGAATTGTCATCTGAAATGGTCTTCTGCATCCAAGCGTTCACTTAAAAAGAAGAGAAGAGTCTAGGGAGAACAGCTGAACCAGGTGGCAAGCTGTGTTACATTATCCAGATAATAATGCTTTGTACTCATCTTGTTCTTCCTGCCCTGACATTACAGGAAGTAAAGCAATGAATGGCTCTGCAGCTAAACTACAGCAGTATTATTGTTGGCCAACAGGAGGTGCCACTGTGGCTGAAGCACGAGTCTACAGGGATGCCCGTGGCCGGGCCAGCAGTGAGCCACACATCAAGCGACCAATGAATGCATTCATGGTTTGGGCGAAGGATGAGAGGAGGAAAATCCTCCAGGCCTTTCCTGACATGCATAACTCCAACATTAGCAAAATCTTAGGTGAGTGCAGCCTCTGAGGCCAATCTTCTACCCCTCCAGTGGAAAGGAGGGGCCTACTTGGACACCTAAGGGAGACTGCGGTTTGTAGAAGTTAGGCGTAGCTCAGCAAGCTGCCCCAGGAGACTGTCATCAGCTCTGCATCCCTCGGCCCGCGCTGTAGCATTCATGCTTCAGAGTTAGTACATCCACCACGTGCCAGGGCAGGACTTGAAGAAAAACTTATTTTAGAGACAAAACCACTTATTATATGTGTTAATAGGGCAACTCTGAGCGGTCCCTGCTAAGGAAGAATCATGGAGACAAGCTTTGTCTCCTTTCCTTATTTCAGTCTTCTAAAATTCGTTAAGTTGCTGTGAAACCCTGGAAACACTCATAGACTCTGCAGCCTACCGCTTTAGTATTCTTGGGTTCCCATGTCCCTCTGAAAGAACTCACCGAGGACTAGGGGTGAGCCCCCAAATAGTGTGAAATTTATGGAGTGTAGAACAGTGCCTCTAATGATAACTTTAAAACTTGTAAAATAAAACTACATTTACTTTAATAAGATATGACTAGTTCAAATTTCATAGCAGTGAGCTGAACACATAGACCACAGGGCAGAGGCCCATTTTGTGGTAAATTGCCAGAGTGATTCTCCCGTTTCTCCAGATTAAACTCAAGCCTTGTTCTATTAGTGTAAAGCTTGCCTAGTGCAGATTATACAGTTTGGTATTATTGTGCTCAACATATTGAACATATTTTATTCAACATGCAGCATTACAGTCAACATGTTTCCTCTTTAAAAAGAAAAAACACAGAAGGCACTGTTCTATTTAAGCTGTCATGATGTGACAAAATCTCAAAGGGAGCCGTTTAAGAAGCTGAAAAACATTAGAGACTTAAACTGTGGTTTTCATTTTTTAAATGTTTTGTTCAAAAGCAATAAATATTTAACCTGAGTAAATATCAGTGATCTGGACATACACAAATACCCATGTTCTGTCACTGTATAAATAATTTAACTTGATTCTGAGACATTTTGAGACAGTGACCTCTAAGAAAATTTAAAACACGCATAAGATAAAATAGTGATAAAATGTTAAAATGCAAGTTTTTCCTTGTTTTCTTTTTGACTTTTTAATTTTGGGATGGATACTAAACGTCATTACAATAAAGCGGAGTTTTATTTTTAGAGTGTCAGAAATGTCCATAGGGGTATTATTCTTATACATTTAAATACCTTTCAAACAGAAACGCTCCTAGGGGATATGGTAATTTTTTCCTAATTAATAGACATTCAAAAGGAAATCATTGTTTCTCTCTCCCTAAATTTTGATATCTAACGTTTAGATTTTCCTGTCCTTTTTTTTTTTTTTTTTTGGCCATTTTAGTGGCCATATGAGTAAGCTCTCAAATGGGCACAGAATGTCTCTGTTTCTATTTTGGCAGCTGTGGGGAATCTATACTATCGGTGTGTATTCTGTGAAAAAAGTTAAGAATATAGTAAGTGTATTCATTAAAATGTAAACTTTTAAGCACAAGCGTTTCAAGAGCACCAAAAATCCTCTGTTAACTAGAGCTTTAAGCTGCTGGGAGCCAGCGGAACACAGAGAAGCCTGTCTGCGTAGACTTCCTACACAGCTTTTGCACAACAATCAGGAAAGAACAGGAATGGATGTGCTATTAAAACAGACCAGGATATTGCTGGCTACAGAGAATATTTGTACAACTTTTCCACTTGTTTATGTATGAAAAATCTCCACTGAAGAATAGCTAACATCCAGTTAGCACAGCTGTTACCGCTTTATTCACCAGCGAGACACAAAAATGCAATTTGATACACGTAAAAAAACACATCCCTTCTTCGTCAAGTGTTTAGATAATTTTTTATAAACAATATTAGAGAAGTGAATACTTTTCCTTCTTCCTGTGTAAACCGTATTAAAAATTTTTGTACTTTTCATTTGTATGGCTTTGAAGGAATGTTTATAGTACTTGAAAACGGTGTATATAATTCCAACTGTACCTTCCGGTTCTAGAGCTACAACTTTTTAAGTCGAATGTAGACTTTTTAATTACCCCAAGCCAGGGGAGGCGGGGTGCACCTTAGGTTTTTATATATGAAAGAGTATCAACATCTGCTGACATCTTATCAAAGGATAGTGACATTGAAGATGCCTGGAGTGTGGCAGACGTTTGAATTTCTGCAACCAGGAGACCTCTTCCTGAGAATCCTGTCACACTCAAAAGGATGGTTAAGGAGTTTAGGTTTTTAACCCTCCTGAGAGAGATAGGCAGGTGGGTGGGAGAAGACTTTGGCGTAGGAGGTGACCCTTAAGCAGCAAAGACATGGTTTAAAGCAATGTGCTTATTGTAGCAACAGCTTTAAATTATTGAGAGGAAAGAATCTAATAAATGTATCACATCCAGATTATCCCAGTGTCTAAAACACTAGTTGTGAGGCTCAGTTATGTGTGTGATAGGAGCTTCTCAGAGCACAGGTGAGTGAGATGGTGGAGAGGTCCCTCTGATATTTGCCAGGAGCACCTTGCCTTGACCACTTGGGTCCTTACAGCGATTTTTATGTCTAGGATCTCGCTGGAAATCCATGTCCAACCAAGAGAAGCAACCTTATTATGAAGAGCAGGCCCGGCTAAGCAAGATCCACTTAGAGAAGTACCCGAACTATAAATACAAACCCCGACCGAAGCGCACCTGCATTGTTGATGGCAAAAAGCTCCGGATTGGGGAGTATAAGCAACTGATGAGGTCTCGGAGACAGGAGATGAGGCAGTTCTTCACTGTGGGGTAAGTGCTTCTGCCTGTAGCCACTTGGGCTTTCCCTTCCCAGGAAGAAACCACAGGTTGGCTACGGGCCGTGTGTTCGAGAAGGAAGCTAGTGAAGGGAGAAGGTGGCAAACTACCTACCGAAGGGGCCTGTCACAGGCACACATCCTTGCAGCATGGCTCCTGCTCAAATCAAAACAAGCTTGCAGAGTTCCCGTGGTGGCTCAGTGGTTAACAAATCATGAGGTTAGGAACCATGAGGTTGCGGGTTCGATCCCTGGCCTTGCTCAGTGGGTTAAGGAGCCAGCGTTGCCATGAGCTGTGGTGTAGGTTGCAGACGCGGCTCGGATCCCACGTTGCTGTGGCTGTGGCGAAGGCCGGCGGCTACAGCTCCTGTTAGACCCCTAGCCTGGGAACCTCCATATGGCGCCGGTGCGGCCCTAGATAAGACAAAAAGACAAAAAAAAAAAGCAAACTTGCAACCCATCACTCCCAACTGATCACCCCCTTCGTTGTCTCCCACACTAATGTGAGACGTTCGGTGCCCACACACAAAGTTTCTGGTAGTTTATTTAAGCAGGCGCACAAGGGGAAAAAAATAAAAACTAAACTTAAGAAATCCCCAGAAGCTTTCCAGCTTCTCTGGGTGGTGCTTCTGACTCTAATCACAATGGTCTGCTTTTGTTGTGGGATCTACCACAAGATAATTGGCCTTGACATTGGTTAGAGGACCTCATTTTTGGCACAAGATCCAGAACTCCTGTTGCAGTAAATTATTCTGTGGTAGAAGCAGTAACAATGTGGATTTTCTTGCTCAAATCAGAAACTAGACATGTTTTTGATATCTTCAAGTCTGATTTCATGTCATTTTGTTTAAAAATTAGGTAATAGATTTCTGGTATAAATTTCGACTTGGCTGACTGGCTGTCTGCATTCAAAAGCAGCCTCTTCTAACCACAGTAGTCAGGATAAGTGGGGACGCAGATGCCTATAGGTTCCAGCACATCCAGACCTGGAAGCACAGGGGTGCGGCAAAGCAGAGGGCCACTCTGGTGGCACTGGCCTGAGGCCGCTGGAACCAGACTAAGAGACATTTGGGAAAGGGCTTGAGACAGAAGGTGGAGGAAATAAGAAGGAAGCTGTGTTCGCTGTTAACTGGAAGGGGAATTGAGGAGCTGAGCTATGCCAGGGAGGTAAGAAAGCGTTACTTAGAAGTAAAGAAAGGGGATACTTAAAAGAAGGAGTAAAGAACTATTATTTTCAAGGACACTGAAAAAAAATAACCTCATGGAACAAAAAGTTGGTTTCAGAAGCATGTTTTAAAAACATAAAACTAATTTGGAAAAGTAAATAGAATACAGAAAAAAATAGGCCAATGAAAGCAATCTGGGTCACAAATATACAATAAATGGATTGTTCCAGGCAGGAGCCTGGGTTTTGGTGTTTGACCACTTGAGTTTCAGACACTGACTGTGCTGCCTACTTGGGCAAGTTATTTACCTTTTCTAAGCTTCTGTTTTCTCATGTGTGAAGTAAAATGAATAACAGTACCTATCTCATATGGTTTTTAGGAAGATTCGGTAAGGCAATGCTTCTAAAAGTACTTGATATAATGCTTAGTATAATATCAATGAAGGTGAATTCCTGTCATTATTATTACTATAAATATGGATTTATTACCACAGTAAAACTATATTTGATATCACACTAGATAATCAATGTATTTCCTTTATGCTATGACAGAATCTTTTTGAGGTGAAGAGATGCTTGTACCACTTTGTTATTTGAGGATTCCCATATATTAATATTCCAAGCTAGGATATTAAATTCTTCAGTGTTATAAATGTTTGCATTTTTAAAAGCAATGCTTTTAACACCCTAAGTACAATGTAATATAATTGAGCTATTCACATGCTAATTAGAAGATTTATTAAATATACTAATTCACAGTGCACTTTTAGGAAGTATAGTTGTACGTAACAAAATACAAAATCTAAGACCGTGTAATGTCTTCTTTTAATCCCATTAGTATATCTCTGAGAATGTGTATAATCTCCTTTGCACAGAGAATCAACAGTTTAAATTTGAGTTATTTTGTAATTCCCACCCTTCTGTCCAGTCATGTCCCCCGTGTTGCATAGTGTGTTTCTCTTGCCATACTATGGAAGGTTGTCAAAGGTATCGTTTTAGTTCCCTGGTACGTATTTGAAAATACAAGATGAAGTGATTCTGATTAATTTAGTCCCCCTTACCAATGTTATCAAATTGATAACAGCTCTGGACCAAAATGCCTCAACACATAGGAATGCATGTGCAATGAAACTCCAAAATAGCGCAGTAGCGTTGACCGCTTATTGAATGCCTACTGTATATGAGGTGCTTTAGGTACACAAACTGCATAATCCTTTAAGTAAGATAAAGAAATCAAGAGGTCCTGTGCTTGCTGAAAGGCAAGAAAGAGCAAGGGATGAAATCAAGTCTCTGCCCGCGTCATGCCAAATGAGTGAGGAATTGCCCTTACCGCCTTGCTGCCCAATGTGCCTCGTATTCCGCTGTCGTGAGTATGGCTGTGCCATTTGAGGACGAGTCCCTAGAGCCTAGGGAAAGTAAGTTCTTTTGTGGTGAGCTTTGCAATTTAGAGACTCAGGATCCTGGTGGTTTAGAAGGTCCTTAGTGGAAGACTCATTTTGGGCTGTGGAGTAGGGCTACAGATGTGTAGGCGATGGCCAGGATGTTTCATCTTTAATCTTCAATGCTCAGTATTTTCCTCTGCCCAGTTTTGATAGTAGTTGCTATATAAAGCCAGGTATTATTTCCACTTAAGGATTTATATTCTCTTCTAAGTAGTTCTATTTGATAGATTATTAACTCCTTGGAATTCATCTTTGAAAACTGATCTTCATTAGATGGGAGATTATTACGAGAGGGAAAAACAAGAAATTCAAAGATTGCTATTGACTTCTTGGTGAAATGGGGGTGAGATCAATTTTTATAGCTGATTTTGAAAAGACATGCATAACTTTCAAGGCAATAAAATTACATATATTGTTCAACATTGTCATGCATTTTACTAATGGTACAACTGGAAGTTTAGTGAGTTAGTTTTTTTTTTCTACTTAGCTAATACGACATGTATTTATCAATGTATGAAATGGAGTAAGGTTACTCTGACCTTGGATTTAACCCCTTCAAATGATAAGTTAGCTATCAGAGTTTTACATTAATCCTACAAGACTACTATTAATGTTAAAATGATACTTATTAGGGTATATATAGCTACAATATTATATTTTCCCAAAGAACTGTGGCCAAATGAAATGTAATTCCAGTTTATTTGATGCTTATTCAATAATACCTGCGAGCTAATAGAGAATCATGCAGATACTATAAAATTGGGGCTACTTTTTGAGTAACAGTAATGGTAAATTATTGAATACTTAACATATGCTGAGGGAATTATACAGATTATTGCAAATACAACTTATAAGGTAGGCATTGTCATCCTCACAATGAGGTTGGAAAATATAATATTCAGAGATGTTAAATAATTTGTCCAAGGCCACACAGCTAGTAAATTGCACAGCTGAGATTTAAACCAGGCTTGTGTGAAACAACTGTTCTTTTCACCATTACACGTACCTCTCAGTTAGAGACTACAAATTGTTAGAGGCTGTGTAGTGTAGTGGTTAAAAATATCAATTCCGAGAGTTCCCATCATGGCTCGGTGGAAATGAATCTGATTAGTATGCATGAGAACGCAGGTTTGATCCCTGGCCTTGCTCAGTGGGTTAAGGATCCAGTGTTACCATGAGCTGTGGTATAGGTCAAAGATGTGGCTCAGATACCGCATTGCTGTGGCTGTGGGGTAGGCCACCAGGTAGAGTTCTGGTTGGACCCCTAGCCCAGGAACTTCCATATGCCATGCGGGTGGCCCTAAAAAGACAAAAAGAAAAAAAAAAAAAAGGAACATCAATTATGGAGTCAGGTTGTTCTGGCTCAAATACTAGATCTGCTTCTTCCTGGTTCTAGGAACTAGTGCATAATAATCCTTATTCCTCTGAACTCTCCACCTGTCCTGGGGAAACTTATTTAACCTCTCTGTACCTCAGTTTCCTCATATGCAGAATGGGAATGAAAATAATGCCTACAACATTAGACCCTTCTGAAGACCGAACAACTTAAGATATCTGAAATGCTCGGAACAGTATCTGGCACATAGTAAATCCCAAATTAGAGCAAATATTATTATTTTAGAGAAATAATGCTGTCAGGTATATATTTCATATTATAAAGAATTGTGGGAGTTTCCCTTGTGGCTCAGTGGTAACGAACCTGACTAGTATCCCTGAGGACATGGGTTCGCTCAGTGGCTTAAAGGATCCGGTGTTGCTGAGAGATGTGGTGTAGGTCATAGAGGAGTCTTAGATCTGGTGTTGCTGTGGCCGTGGCATAAGCTGGCGGCTACAGATCTGATTTGACCCCTAGCCTGGAAACTTCCATATGCTGGGGGTGCGGCCCCCCAAAAATAAGGGAGAAAAATAAAAAGAATTATGTTCCAGTGCATTACGGTATATGTGATTTAAACATTTGCCATTTTGATCTTAAAGATGTTGAATCGAATCTATAAGATACTTAGACATTTAATTGGTTAGCATAGACTAGACATACTATTTTTAGTATTATCCTCCTGCAGAGAAAGCCGGATTAGAATCTCTAATAGGTAGTGTAAAAAGATTTGCAATTTATGGGCTTATCTTCTAATGAAACAGACTTCATTGCCTTCATTTATAGGTACAGTAAAGGTCTGAAGGATCAGCAGACAGGGGTTTAACAACATAAATAAATAGTTCCACTGCAATTGGCAAAGCCAGCCCATGCTCCGGAAACGTCCTTGTGATTTGGAAACTGAGCAGCATTGCTGGACTGCACTGGGGTCAGCTCAGATGCTTTACTTGGGCTGGGAGGGAGGGTTCTTAGCCATATCTCTCCATATCAGCTGCACAGGTATACTTTTACACACACCTAAACTTTTGACTCAGTGTGCACATTCATTATTTGTAAAGCCCAATACTTGCCAGTGATTCCTATTTGTGAAATCTGCCGTGTTTGAATTCTGACTTTGCAATTGATCTGTAAAGGAAGGAAAAATGCTTTTTAGGAAAGTAATTTCCGAGAGACAAAGCTTGAACCTACTGGCTGGATTTTCTATTTTGTTAATTGATTAGTCAATTGGTGAGGGCCTATTTGAAACCAGCTGCATGCCTAGCATTGTACTAAATTAATATAGTATATGAGGCATTAATTCTGATCACAGTGAGCTTTCAGAGAATGCTATAGTTAGAGAAGCTAGACACATACATGAATAGGTTAGCAAATAATAGTTTTTTATGCATACACATATACACGTGCACAGAGTATGTTGCATAATGCTACACGTAATGTATAATGATGCACTCATTTTGATTATATAGACAATAGTAAGTAAAGCTCAGAGGAAGGGAGATTCCTACGCATTAAGGGTTAACCATAGCCCATTCTTGAGGAAGGGGACTTGAGGTTCGGGTAGGTTCAGGTTGATGGAAAGTACAGGCAAAGATTCCTATATTGTCACTGAAGGAGAGCATGAACATATGGGGGAAATGTGAAAATGTTCAACAAAATAAAAGAGGCTAGCTCAGGAATTTTCCCCAGTAGTAGGGAAAAGTAAGATATGTTGGGTTGAACAATATTTTGGAAACCCTTGAAAGCCAGGGTTCTTCAGCTATAATTAGCTATGCTCACTTAATCTTTTAGTGTCTTTTTATGCTGATAATGGCAATGTGGTAGGAAGGCCAGCATGACGTTTAGCTTACGGTTTTGCATAACTTACAAGGGGCCTCAGAAGTCATATCCTTTAAGCAGCCAGCCATTGTAGGAGTCTGAAGATCTGAAAGGTCACGAGAGAAGCAGGTATACGGGAGAGTAATCAGGAGTTCAGTTCTGCACCTTTAAAGTTGAGATGGTATTTTGACATCTAAACCAAATAAGAAGTATGTATATATATATATTTACGTTTTTAAGGAATGAAGAGGAATGACCAGGCAGGAAGTGGATGGGGTGGGCGGTGTCGGTGGGTGACACAGTCAGCTGTCTCTCCACCAGCCAGTAGTACGCTTTTGAATATCTCATGCGTCTCACTTCAGAAAGTAAGCTGTTACAGATATTTTGTTTGTTGTCAGTGTATTACCAAGTTAATGGCCAAATACTGTTAAGTATGTGAAGCTCATTTTTTTAAAAGAGTTGGATTCTGACTCAGATTAAGTATTTTTCTGATAGTGTGAGCTTGCCTTTCTCACCCCAGTTTTGATATCCAGAATAGAATTTGTGAAAAAAGGAAGGTTCGACTCCTAGATGGGTGTGGCCTTGTGGAACTCTCTGAACCTTATCAGTTACTTCATTTGTGAAATATTTACCTCTAAGGCTTATAGTTAGGATTAAAGAAAGTAACGTGAAAGCATCTAAGCATTATCCCCAGCATGAATTAAGAGCTCAATTCAAATTTATTCAATAAGTATATTGATTTCAAAATACTGTAAAAAACGGTCATCTATTCTTTCTGAAAAGAAAATTCCTTCATGAAAATAAAATGTACCACTTGATAGTATGTACATGATTTATATTTTAGAGTTTATATTGTAGATTAGGTCACCAAATTAGGAAATCTGTAAAATGGGTTCATATTGCAGTAAAAGTTTTCACTCTATGTTCATTATGTGATGAAGGCAAAAACATTTTTATTGCAATTTTCCAAATTCAGTAAAAAAAAATATAATGAGGCATTATTGCCTTGGATAGGTTAGCTGGAAATTTAATTTTGGTTAATTTGCACAAAGCTTAGGAAAGACAGAGTATACTTTTTTTGGAATTTGGTTCAATGAAAGGGAAATCAGTATTTATCAGATATTTCTACACATAGATTTAGATTCCTCTGTCATCTTCTTTCAGGCAATCAAAAAAAAAAATCTCTGTGAGCACCATAGAAAATGAATCAATATCAGGTGCTTAATATCAACTGGATACTTACAGGCTCTATAGAAATCAGGAAATTTTATGGGCTATAGTGAGCATAGTATATCTGTGTACTGAATATCTATCAAGGAAAGAGTGATGGGATTCAAGTCAGGTGACCTAAGCTCAAATGCGCACCATGCTGATTACTGAATGGAGGGCCTTAAGCAAGACCTCATTTCCTGCATCTGAAAACTGGGCATAATAACACCTCATGGGTTTGCTGTGTTAATTGAATGAGATAATATATATGAAAATATTTTATATATTATATAATTCAAAGGCTATGGTATCATTATTATGCCTCCAGTGTTTAAAGATAGCCTTATTGGATATCCCGCAGTGTGGTTCTAGGTCATTTCTGCCATTTCTCCTTCTATCAGGCTGAAAGACATGCAGGCCTTTTTGAGAAATTATGCTCTTCAGGACATGCCAAAGAATAGCTGATAACTAAGCCAGCTCTTCATGGATTCATAGTATTTTCCTGTTAGACTGAGGCGGATAGAAAGTTTCAGTACAGGGGTTTAATAAAAGGGGTTCGAGTGATGGACTGACCTGAAGCCGAGTATTGAAAGATGGAAGGATCTTCCAGGACTTCCCTGACCGCAGCTTTTATACGTATATATGGAAACTGAGGCTCAGAAGGAGAGTCACAATGACATTTCGAGGTGGATTTAATGTTGCCATCCATAAAGCCTGAGAAACACTTGGTAAATATTACGTCTATGAGAATATTTTTTTAGTCCTCGTCTTTAAGTTAGTTGGTAGGTCTTTCATTCTTTCAACTAGTTATAAGGCCTCAAAGGGAACTGAGAGACAAATAGCCATGTCTCCCTGAAGAGGAAGAGACTGATAAGTTTATTTGAACTGGAGTGACCTTATGACGGAATGATCTGGTGTAACCAGGCCTTGGCACCCGTCAGGATCTAGGATGAGGCAATGTGTGTTGTTCTGTTAAGTGGCAGAGCTCTCATGGTTTTTCACTCCTGACTCCTCCAACCTCAGCTCCAGCCCAGGGCCACAGGACATCCAAGATGATCCTTCCATAACTGGGAAAACAGAAGCTTCTAGGAGCTTTCCTAGAAATAAGTAGACATTTATATCAATACCGAGTACATGCTTTGCTAAATCTGACTCTTTGAGATATACTGGATCCTTTCTCATATTGATATTTCCTTTGTACAGTTCTGAAATCCAAGTGAAGACACAAGCCTGCCTAACAGTGTCGTTATAGTATATCTATTTACCAGTTTATTTTTTTTCAAACATTCTGGGAGATCTTAAAAAATTACCTCACGTGTAACTTTGTGGAATTCACTACAGTATTTGTTCCAAATGCCAGGGGTTATCAAAGCTTTGCCATATTTGCCACGTTATAAGAACTCTACTTTCATGTTGCAAAACCACTGATAAATTGCTCCTCTGTATTGCTTGACCCCAACCGCTGCATCAGGGAGACTTGCAGGACTCCTCCAGGAAACACCTTTTTCATATTCTGTCATTTGCTCAGAACTTCAAACAAAGCCCCTTTTTAGAATGTGTAAGGGAATTCAGTGGCACAGAAGAATGTATGCATTATAGATATTTCCCTCCACTTTATTTTATTTTTTGAATCTATACAGGCAACAGCCTCAGATTCCAATCACCACAGGAACAGGTGTTGTGTATCCTGGTGCTATTACTATGGCAACTACCACACCATCACCTCAGATGACATCTGACTGCTCTAGCACCTCTGCCAGCCCAGAGCCCAGCCTCCCGGTCATCCAGAGCACTTACGGTATGAAGGCAGACAGCGGAAGCCTAGCTGGAAATGAAATGATTAATGGAGAGGATGAAATGGAAATGTATGACGACTATGAAGATGATCCCAAATCAGACTATAGCAGTGAAAATGAAGCCCCAGAAGCTGTCAGTGCCAACTGAGGAGTGTTTGTTTGCTGAATTAAAATACTCTGACATTTCACCTCCCCTCCCCCAACAAAAAAAAGTTCTTAAAGAGCCCGCATGCATTTGTGGCTCCACAATTACATCAGCAGAATGGTCTTAATTGTTTCGTAAAGTGTGAGACAGATTAAGTTTTCCCTGATTTTTCATGAACTTGAGTTTTTTGTCGTTATTGTTATTGTTGTTGTTGTTTTTTAATTTAGGTGAAGACATATTAAATATGAGACACCAGGACTTGAAAACTTATCTCAACCCATAGCTGTCTTACAAGTCTTATATTTTTTGTCTTACTTTTTTTTCTTTTGGATGTTGATAAAGGTTTAAGTTACTGTTTTAGATGGGGTTAAACATTCTCACTCAGGTATGCTGTGCCGGCCTACAGGTTGTGAATGTGTTTTTATTCTGAATTATTTTAGAAAACAACTGAGAATTTCATATTGTGAAACAGAACAAGTCCACAGCGTGTGCAGCTGCATGTAGAGCATATTCAAAAGGCCTCGGAATTCCATTTTTCCATGTGTAGAGTGAAACTTTGAATGTGCCAAACTTTTTCATAACTTTTGAATCTTAATATTTTGAAAGTCTTAAAGGAGACACTGCAAAGTCTTAGACAATCTTTGGCATCTTAAAATAAAATAGCAAACCACACTTGTTTTTTTTTTTCCAGAAAATGGTAAAGTACTCAGGAATCTGGAGACAAGATATTGTAAGGAATGAACAAGGTTGCCACAGTGCATGTACCCAATTGTGTTTGCCTCTTGACGTGCCATCAGTGTGCGACGTGAGAGGACGTCCACACACCAGAGCGATCACCACACCAGATACCGACCTGGTGGTCTTCTCTGCCTGAGACCACCTCTCACTACATCCATTATCCCTTTTGCCTTTAACCCTGACATTCAGTCTTAACACATTTTCTCTTAAATAATTTATTCATTCCAGAATGTCAAGGGTCCACTTACTATTTATTTAAAAAAAAAAATTGTTGGTGGCATTAATTTAGTAATTCTTTTTTTTTCACCCTCCTTCCCCAAAGAACTTTTCAGCCCTTTTCACCTCCTTCTCCTGCTAGATACAAAAGATGTACATAGCAATTTTATGTCCCCCGGAGCATCTGGAAGCATTTCTGAAACAAGATACTACTAAATACCTATATTGTTGTCTTTGAACATCAGTGTATATATGGCTGCAGAGCTGTGTATTTGGATGCAGGTGCAGAGTCTTACACTTCAACAGGTATGCCCCTGAGGTTCACCGTGACCTTGAATCTTTTGCCAGAATTCCTCCCTAACTCGCTTAAGCAACAAGTGGCAGGATCTGCATCCGTGGCATTTCCCTTGAATGCCATTCCGCAGCAAGGGTCAACGGTGGTGACTGCCAGGCAGGAGAGTCCCGCAGCTGGTCCTCAAGCCCAGAGCCGTGGGCCGTGTAGCAGTCCACAGTGATGCTGTCACGGGCTGGCACCTTTACACTGAACTGCCTGGTTCATCTGACACATCTAGGGATTTCTCTGCAAAATCCCCAGGGTGCAAACAGCCACATGACAGCCTCAAAGAAAAGACAGAGGCAAAGAGTCTTGATACATCCAGAGACTGAAAGAAAACCACAGGGACGGAGAAGGAGGGAAATACATTCCCTGTACGGGATGTCCCTGCTGTTAACTGGGGAACGGATCACTCCTGGAAGCAGCGGACAAGTTCCTCTGGCTCACACCCTCCATCTGTGGCTGCGTGGGTGTCGTGCCTACGTGTGAACAAGATTAACTGCCCTTGTCACACCAAGATTTTTCTGGGGATGAGCCATTGGGCTGGGAGGCAGTGAGGCTTGGTTCCCCATCTCCTAACTACATGGGGCTCAGCTCTGCCATTTTGACTTTTCCTGAAACCAGGACTGATCGCCTGTGGCAGGGGGCGGAGGCAGGGCGGGGCGGGGCGGGGGGCTCACCCAAAGTGATTCGATGGGAGAATGTCAGCAAATGAGACAATTCACCTCGTGAGACAACCAGAATCTGATAACCAGGACATAGGAACGGCCCCATCAGATTTCTTGAGCCATTTTGTCACTTGGAAGAAAATAGTGTACCTTCATATTTATTTGAGTGCTCAAGGCCATACCTGATAGCAATAAATAGGTCTAGCCAAGACATTGTTGTCTCTGTCTTTAGCTGGGAGTGCTCTCTATAAGCTGATTAAGGTACTGATAGGAATGTTTGGTTCTTAATATTGGTTGGGGATTGGAGCTTTGTTTTTGTACATTTATTCAGATGAGGAGGAGGTCATTTTTCTTAAAAAATGAGTATTTATTATTGTCTTACTGATTTCTTTTGATGATATACCTCTCCTCCTTAGTTCATGCTCGTGTTTTTTATTTTTTTTTCTCTTTCTCTTTGACTCTTGCCTTTGCCCTCTCCCACTCCTCTTTTATTTCGTTGCATAGGTAGAGTGCTGTATGGCTAGCATTGTATTGTATGTAATTAATTTTGCACAAAGGCAAACATTTAGAATAGTAGGATAATTTTGTTTGTTTTTATGACCATGCCAAAATAATATTCTGGGCTGGTGGAGAACAAAGGACTGTTCTTTAGGACTGAAACTTGATTTTGCTTGTAGTAAGAAAGAAAAAAAAAGAAAAGAAACAAACGAAAAAAAAGAAAACAACAACAACAAAAAACCCAACAAAAAACACACACACTCACAGATGTTGTTTCGTAAGTGTTATAAGCACTGGATATAAATGGTATTTTTTATCACTTCTGACTAATGTGAAGCTGTTGTATGAAAACTACACGAACAAAAGTCATCTGTTTCGACTCGTGTGGGCTTGCCTCACAGTTGCCGGATTTGAGTCATTTTTATGTCTTGTTATTTCATTTATTTATGCAAAATACATGTGTGTATGAACACTTTGTTTTAGCTCCCGCTCTGCCCCAGTACTGGGGTTCAGTTACTTCTAGCCGTGTTCTTAAAAGTGAAAGGCTATTCAGGAATGATCTGATTGTAAACGTCTCTTTCATTGGGTCAAACAGTGATGCTGTATTTGAATCTAAATTCTGCACATAAGCAGTTTATTCTATTTATTAGCCAAGTTTGGCTCTAAATATCCACGGGAATTAAGAATGACAATCATAGGGATCACTTCATTTTATTTTCAGTGGGGCTTAAACAAAGTTTTTATGACTTTACCATCTCATTTTAGATTTTTCTAATTGTGTAAATGTAACATAGAAATAGAATTTATTTTTGGTTCATGAATACGTAGTGAAATATAAGTTATGTATTCCCTTTTTGTTCTCTATCCATATATGTTGGTCCAGACTAGAAGTTGACAAGTCACTGTACCTCATGGGTGGTGAATTATCAGCCACAGTGAGAGAGCAGAGTCCCACCTGCAGCTGAAGCAGTAAAACCCTTCACTCGGGTTCTCATAGAGTTTAGAACCCACTGTCCACAGACTCAGAGTTTCACTTTTTTTTTCTTATGGAAAGTTGATGAATTTGAACATGGTGAATTTCCAGTACAGCCAGGAGAGCGTCAATTTGCTTTGTGAATCCACACAAATCTTGTAAGGTAGTTCTGTGACCGTTTAATAGCAAGAAGCATGAATGCCATTATAAAGGCAAAAAATCTGCCTCTGAGACTGGCCATTAATAACAGTCCCATCATGCCGATTAGATTAAGAACGTTAACTTCTTTTTCAGTGCTCCCGATTTCACGGTATCTTCAAATCAAAGGTAAAAATGATCTCCTTTTTGTTAAAGAACTTGAAGCATCAGAATTTTCCTTGTCACTTAGAATAGGGGCACTGGCAGACAAACCTGCCCTAAAACATGGACCATTGGAATAGAAAGGGAGGAAGGAAAGGAAGATAGAAAGGAAGGAAGAAAAAGAAAGAAAGAAAGAAGGAAAGAAAGAAAGAAAGAAAGAAAGAAAGAAAGAAAGAAAGAAAGAAAGAAAGAAAGAAAGAAAGAGAAAGAAAGGGAAAAGAAAAGAAAGGAAAGCAAAATAAAGGAAAGGAAAAGAAAGGAAAGAAAGAAAGGAGATAGAAAGGGAGAGAGAAAGAAAAGGTCAGTCTGTGGACAGGAGCAGCCAGGCAGGCAGTTTCTCTATTTCATTGGCAGATGCGATGCAGTATCTTTTCCAGGAAGGTACGAAAGTCTTGTTGTTTTCACGTGTATTCAGCTCACCCTTTTAAAAGGAGCACATTGGTTTGCTTCGTTTGGTATTTGATACTCCCCGGCCTTGTCCTCAGGCCTGATTTGATTTGCCAGGGTCCTGACACCAACTCTCAGGCCAAGTTCTAAATTCAGGTGTGGGCTCACAGCGCTATTGAGCTTGTCAAATTCTGGCCTCCCCTGAACATCAGCCCCACTGGAGCCTGGGGTGTTTGAAAAGGGTGTGATCACTCTAGGGCTGAAATTAAAGGCTTCTTTCTTTTCCTGATGAAGCCAGGCTGCTTCTCCGGAGCACACCCTCCCGAGCAGGGAGCACAAGCACTAGCTGAAAGCAGGGATTGTTTCAAGGAAGCCCATCTACCCCCATAGGAAGGCAGCCTGGCCACTTGAACACCACAGCTGAGGCTGCCTCTCTCAATTTACTCATTTTGCAAAGTAGTGACCTCTCCCTACTCATTAGGGAAAAGAAAAAGCATCACTTAATAGTTTTAAACCATATGAGAAGTCCTGTACCAAGTGCCAACAATTGCAAAGAATGCAGCTAGAGGAATGTATTGAAATTATTACTGGGTCTTCCTTTTTAATAAGAAAATGACAAAAATGGTTGCTGTAGCCTTGCCTGATTTTGTACATGTTTGTCTAAGGACTGAGTTGGCACTTAAGCTCGCTTCTCAAAGTATAATCATATTGTATGACCTCATTTGTCCTTTTACAAAAGCACTTGCATCATTTCCTTAAGTCATCTGCCCCCCTGACATGTTTTCTTCCTTAATAAACAACTTCTCTCTGTTATTCCTGCCGATTTATGTTCTGTTTCTGATGCCATATACTATTGAGTGTAACACTCTGCTAGTATGACTGAAAATATTGATATGCAAACACATTTCCTTTTCCTTCTCTTCCCGTCTTTTCCTTTGGGGACAGATTTCTTTCCAGAAGCTCGGAATGCTGGTACCTTTGGGGCAGGGCTAGAGGTGGGAGGGGGAGGGGGCGGAAAGGTAATGCTTAGCGCAGATGCAGTTCTAATCCGGCATCTGTGGCGACAGGAAAGCTTGAAGGCAACTCAGTGACACATCTTGCTCAGTAGTATCTTATTCCTGAAGAACCACAAACATAAAGTGAGGCCTCAGTGCTGGTGCTCTTGGAGTATGGGGAATGTGCAAATATTTACCTGTTTTGTCTGCTGCACATTGCAGATCTGCTCGTGTGCATTCTCCGTTTGTCTTCCTTTGTCATATGTGTTTTTTGCTTTTTGGAAAGTGCAGTCTTTATTGTACCCTTCTCCGGCTTGTAGCAAATTAGAATGCTTAGCATTTATGTTCATTCATTATTGTATTTGCCATGTAAAATTTTTTATTACCTTAGACAAGCTTATAAGCTGTTACTACATAACTTATCTTACTGTAACTCTTTTATTTCCCGACATTGTAATTTGTTTGTGATGTATATTGTGAGATTGTATTCTATGTTAATTTAATCAGCACAATTCACTGACATGCTGGACTGACATGCTGGCTGCTGTTTCAAAGTGTAAAGTTTGTGTAGGGCTGTTGGGACAACCGCGACTCTGTTGTCAAGGTACTGTGCTGGTTCCTCTAGCAACAGCATGGGTGTGGCCCTTGGGACGCTAAGGGCATTTACAACACCCTTGAGCAAATTTTAACTGCAGATTTTCTTTGTAGAAATTCTATGTATAACGCAGGTACCTACTTGGCCCATGGCTGGTAACTATTTGGGCAATTAGAAAAAAAAACAAAAACCATAAAAACTAGTGTCTATTGCTGCTTTGAATATGTTTGAAAGTCTGAAAATGTAAATAGTTTATCAAAAAAAAAAAAAATCTTGTACAGTCCAGTGTAAAGTTTTTAAATGACCTTAAGGGTTGCCATCACATCTTTCTCACACTCTCCTCTTGATAATGGAAAAAAAAAGTTTGCTAAGGATTAAAGAAATACAAAAAAAAAACTTCAAATTTAAAGGAATGAATCATTGTTCTTAGCTTTGTTGCATACACAAACTTCTTGGATTTTGTTGTGCAGTATTGACGTGAGGTAAAACTCGACATTGAATAATCTTTCAGTGGTACTTTTCAAGGTCTTCCCCTCCTTGCCTCATAATTAAGGGAAAAGACAAAATTGAAAGACGCACTGTCTTTCTCTATCCTGGTGTATGTTGGCACCTTAGCTACTTTTTTTTTTCCTTTTTGCACAAGGTGCTTTCCTGATATGTTAAACATGCCATCCTTGGGTGATAATGTATATGCCGTGATGGGGCCCAGGCCCCTCAGGGGAGTGTCTATAAGAACTGCCTATTTATGCTCATTTACCTCAAGACTGTCCTCTCTACCCTTAATCTAGTCGTCATCACTCCATCTTTTGTACTGCTGTTGACACTTACAAATTAAAGATAAATTTTGTTTTATGACCTCCGTGTACGGCCTTGTCTGTGCCCTGTGAACTGTCCCCGCCCCGGAGCCTGGCCAGCTAGCCAGCTGGCGGCCTGCGCCCCGCCTCTGCCGCCCCCAGGGCGCCCCCCGCCCCCGGGGCCTGCGGGGCGTCCTGCTCCCATCCCTGCTTCGGCCTTGCTGGGAGGTAAGTCTCAGGAAGCCTTCAAACCCCTTAGCCTGGAGGACTTGCCTGCTTTCTTCATTGCGGAGCGTATACTGCTGCAGCCCGACTCGCCTGTGGATTCACACGGTGCGATACAGGATCCGAGGTGGATCTGTGGCAAGAGAAGATGAGAGAGAACGTCACTTCCCATTTGCCTGACCTCTTCGTGAGAGTGAAACCGTTTATAAACGCTCCCAGCATCCCCGGGTGTGAACGAATCTCGAGGGCCAAGCTCTCATCTGACACCACCTCCTACAAGCCTCGCAGCCAGGAGCGGAAAAGGCCGCGCTTCTGGAACCCTTGCCTCCGCTGTGACTGGGGACCGCTGGCTGATTTCTCGGCTGCTTCTGCTTCAGAGAAGGAGAGCTACCGCTCTCACGGCTGGAAGCGAATGACATCGGCCTCTAGGGGGCTGAGGGCTGGAGGAGGGGCAGCCGACCCAAGTGAGGTGGCCCTTAGAGGAGACAGCCGGACCGGCCAAGCCGATGCCGTGGATCAGAGGTTAGTGACCGGCACCTGCAGAGGGAACCGAGGGCAGCCTCTCGCCTCCTCCTTTGACAGTTCCTGTGAAAAATGCCTCCTGAGAGCAAAGCCAAGGACTTGCGAGTTTTCTGTATCGCAATTTGTTAAGTTTGATGCAAGCCGTGGTAAGTCCTGAAAAACCTAGCTTTCCACGACCCTCCCTCCTGCCCCGTGGGTGTTAATGCACCGTAGGGAGTCACGTGACCTGGCTCTGCCACTTGCCGGCTCTGTGACCTTAGTATCGCCTCTGAGACTTCTCCTCTGTAAGATGGGGCAAAAGTCCCTCCCGCTCAAGGGTCCTGGGGGACTTCCGTGGGCTGGCCTGTGTCAAACACCTAGCGGCAGGCTCCGCCCACAGAGCGCTGAAGCACGCCTCCTCCGATGACAGGCAGTCAGCGAGAGGCGAGCATCCTTGCCCCTGGCCGAGCCTTAGTTCAGAACCTGTCCCGTCTGTGATCGCCCTTCCTGCCTCCGGGCCGGCCTCCGGGCCACGGGCGTCTCATTTCCAGTCCACCCTCACCACTGCCTTTGGTCTTTCTACAACACAGATCTGATCCGTCCCCTGTCTTTTATCCTCTGCTAAAATCTCCTGGGTTTCCACAGCTGCCTAGAGAAAACCCATGCTTCCTACCCTGACCCGCAAGTGTCCGCAGACCTGCCAGCCTCACGTTCCGCCGTGCCCGTCCCTACATGCCCTCAACTTCATTGCTTTTCCCACATGACCCCGGGGCTCTCGCTTCTCCTTTTGCTTGGAGTAAATCTGTTCCTTTTGCTGTCTGGGGAATTTCCTCTCTCCTTTCAAGCCCCACCCCAAATATCACCACCTCATCAGGGTTTTCCCAGCTCTCCGGAGAGTTCCAGTCTCTTCCTTGGGGCTCCCAAGTTACTTTGAAAAGACCTCTGTGATCACGGTTGGCACACTGTAATAACCTGTTTTTGTGTCTGTCTTTTCTGCTAGATAACGAGTTACCGAAACCAAGGACTGTACCTTGGTCTTCCCAGCGCCCAGCACAGTGCTTGGCACAGAGTAAGTGCTCAACACTTGTTTGTGGACTAAATGTGTGAATGGTGGCAACCTGGCCTCTGGGTGTGGTACCCATGCTGTGAGTACCAGGGTCTTAGATGCCAGGGACCAGGGAGCCTGCAGGAGTACCTTCATATTGGTTATATCATTTGGAGAACGTGTTTTGGAAACATCTGTATTCATTTGGGGGAGGGGGGCGATTCCGAGTCAGTGTGATGGTTTTTCGTGATCAGGCCTGAGGGCACTGAGTCCCCATGCTCTGGGGAGGACTCGCCCTGCTGGATGCCCGAGCTTCTGAGCCTAGAGTCACGGCTCTGTCCTTCTTCCTGAGCATCCTGGCTGGAGCGTGGAAAAGACAGACCAGGAACAGGAAGTTTTATGGGTTTGCCCTACTCTTTCCTTGACTTCCAGGGCCCAAGATTACCCTTCACTCTGGCCAGGGATGAGGGGTAGTGGCAGGCCCAGCCCTTGGACATCCACCCCAGAAGGAGTGGGGCACTTAGCCGCTCACCACCTATTCCCTGAGTAGCCTCTCCTTCTTGGACAAAAGCAGCCCTGGTCCGGGTCATAATGACTCTTTCCCTTAACAGTGCTCTGGAGCCTTGTTTACTCAAAATGCAGCCCACAGATCATCAGCCTCAGCATCACCCGAGGCACAGCAAAGCACTACGTGGGCCGTGTTGAGTAGCGGGCTCTGAAATACAGGTGACTGCAGTAGCTATTATCTATATCGACTAAGCAGAGTCTTAGTCAATGACACACCGTGGGATGGAGAGCTTAAGGATTATTGTCCTCATTTGAATTGTGAAGGCCCAGAGACGGGAGATGACCCACCCAAAGTCACACACAGCTTAAATGGCGGTGTCAGAAGGCACACTTGTACATTCCAATTCTGAAAGTAGCTGACTGTATTGCCTACAGCCCCACAGCAGTGGAGACTGCAGCCCTGGATCTAGACCCCACCGATCACCAGGCCTCCTGGGCTGGATCACTGTGGGAGCACTGAGGCAGCTCAGGACGTGGCCTTTGACAGCTTTGACACCCCCTGCTCTGGCTGGGCCTGCCACTTGGCCCTGACTGAGGGCCCAAGAGAGACCCCAGGCCAATGAGGTGACTCTCTTAAGAGCTCGTTCTATGGCCCCTCTGTCAGTTGTCCACCTACCCAAGCTTTGCATTTTGGCACCAAGTTAAGTGGCCATTGAGTAGATCAATGAGGAGACGTATAGCTTCTGGGACCCCCCTTCCTAACTCTGGAAGACAGACTGAGGCATCCACAAAGGGAGTGCCCAGGGAAGGGGTCTGATTACATGTGCCCTGGCGCTAGGCCTCTGAGGGCCCTCTGTGGATTGTTTACCCAGCAGGCTTCAGAAACTCACCCCCGCCCCCGCCCCAGGCATGCAACCCTGATCCAGCCCCTCTCCCCTCAGTCAGCTGTCCTTCCCACGTGCTCTGATGGTTTATCTAGTCTCTGCTCCAGCTGTCCCCTCCTCACTGCTCCCCAGAAGGATCTTCTCCTCAAAGACTTAGTCTTGGTGTGACATACACAACACAAAGCCTAAACCATTTGCGTTCATGCCGGCCTTCCCGAGGTGTGCGAGCCCTGGTCTCCCTTTCCAGTCCCCGCACCTTCACGCTCCTGGCACGAGCACACTGTGTGCTATTACCTGTACAGTCACCTCCTGCACTCCAGAGTCCAGCTGAAATATCACCTCCTGTGGGAGATCTTGCATCAAAAATTCTTTTACCTAGAAGATGTGAATTGCGCTGAAATCACCTGATTGCATTTGTCACATATGTCGTACTGTGTCACAGGAATCTGATTGGTTCCTCACACTTACTTTTTGCAATCCAGGAGTTCTGGCACACACTAGGTGCTCAGTACCTGTGTGTATGATTAAAACAACCCTCCCCCCCCCAAAAAAAAATCTAAGGAATGAACTCTTGATCCTTGAATTCAAAATCTTCCATACTCTGCTACTGGGGTTTTTTTGTTGTTGTTTTTGTTTTTGTTTTTCCAGCCAATCTCCTAACCCCTTGCCTTCTAGCTCTCTTGACACATCAGACTATTAATTGCAATGTGTTCTCCCACCTCTTTGGACTTTTGGTCGGTTCACACCCCTGACTAAATGACCCGTATCTGTCAATCACCATCTTTCCTTTAAGAGCCAACTCAAAGGGCATCTCCTTCAAAAACCTCTACAAAATCCTGGGTCTACATTATATTGCAGAAACTTTACTAAATGTTCCATTTGACCCTTAACAATAGCTCTGAATGCTAGGTATCATTTTCCCAGTTTCACAGAAGAAGAAACGGAAACTGGGAGAAATCAGATCGTTTGGTCAGGGTCTCCCAGTTAGTCACGGTGTTCTTCTTGGATGGGCTGCCTCTCAGATTTCTCTCGCTCAGAATGAATCTCTCTCTTTCCTTCTAGTTGAGAGTTTTGCAACCTTTTTTTAAACTTCATCATCACCAGTTATGGAGACTTTTTAGGCATTTCTCCCCCACCCCCGTCTCCCCTAAACAGTCCTCTATGCCATGAAATTCAAATGCCACAAAGGTATTACCTGCTTATATACTCTATGTATATCTATGCTTTATTCATTAAAAAGATCAAGATTTTTCACCCCCTAGGAGCCACCAATTTTTGCCTCCGTAGGGGCACAATATTGCCCCTGTTGAAAATGCTTGCTCTGTATCAAGTTCCCGTTGAGGTTTGGCTCCTCCTTACCACTGAGGGTGTAATGGTTTCCTGCTATATTGTGAGTTCTGCATTCTGGTTACTAGGGCTTTCAGAGCAGTTTTCCCTAAAACGTGGTGACCTAAAACAACCATTTATTATCTTCAGAAATTCTGTGATTTAACAAATTTGCTTGGGGCACAATGGAAGGCTTTTCTCTGCTCCACAATGTCTGGGACCTCAGCTTGGAAACTCATAGTCTGAGGCTGGAATGAAATGAAGGCTCATTCTCTCTCATGTGTGGCAGTGGATGCCAGCTGTTGGTTGGAGCTGCTGGCCAGAACACCCACATGTGGTCACTTCTTCTGACGTGGGCTGCCTCACCACATGGTGGCTGGGTATCAAGGGTGAGCAGATAGAGTGAGGGCCAGGTTGGGTCCTCCTTTCTGGCCCAGCCCCAGAAGTCACACAGCACCACTCCCACTGCCTTCTCTTCACTGATACAGTCACAAAGTTGTGTCCAGTTCAAAGGGAGAGGAAATCGACTCCACTTCTTAATGGGAAAGTGATAAAGCTCTGAACAGTACACGTGGCTGGATATACTGCTGTCGCCATTTTTGGAGGATCCGATCTGCTGTACTCTGATATCTGTTTATCTGTTATCTTTGTGCCCCACCTCCAACCACCACCTCATCTTCACAGGGCCTTGCACATGGGGCAATGTTGGTGTCTGTGTTTGAAATTTATCTGGAGACTCTAACTGGAGAAGATAAAACTCCAAGCCTTGGTTCATTCCTGCCATTACCAGTGTGTGGTTACCGTGGTCCAGAAGTCCCCGGAGAGGCCAGCTCATCCATGCACCAGGGCACTCTAAAACTTATAGTAAGTGAGTGGTGAACATAAGGAATGAGATCCTGGCTAAAGTTTTTTTTTTTTTTTAATTTTTATTTTACTCTCAGAAGCAGTCAGTTATTTCTAGAAATATCCAAACCAGTCCAATTCCAGTAGCTAGGTGGATAGATAGATAGAGTGAGACACCCAAAGTATTTGCAATAGAATTTGATTCCTATTCATTTCTATAAAAGCCTGTCAAAGAAACAAATGTTGTCACTAATCAGCAAAATACTAGTCTATCCCCTTTTGGTAATATTCTACCTCTATTGATATTTCCGTCAACACCGCTGTCATCAGTACAACAAAAGATGTTTTAAAATGACAATAATCAGTACTAGGAACCATAAAGTATACAGAAACAATTTAGCATTCTTTGGGCTTGGGAAATAATAGTTAGATGTTCTAGCAGTCCCTAATATGACATGTATCATCAATTAAACTCAAAATTAGATTGGGAAAAATAACATCAATCTTAAAACAATCTATTCAATTTCTGACTTTGGATTAATATTAATCAGCTAATGGATATTATTGTACATTCCCAAACCAGATGTGCAAAGATATTTAGCACATTCTTTTATTTGACTCTTATTTATAATTCTGTCTTGCAATATTGTTACATGTGAATTACAATAAAAACTCCATTAGCTTTTCCATTATGAGTGTCATTATATGAAAAGAATAAATGAGGCTGGACTCTTATCGTGAAATGCAAAGCATAGAGTTTAGATATTATTTTGGAAGTGAAAGGAGCATTGATGTTATTAAAGAATAACACAGGCAGGTAGGAAAGTTAAGAGAAATCAAACCAATAATTACATGACCACAAAGAGTAACCAGGATCCTGATCCCTGAACAAGCCAATTGTTTGTTCGTTCCTGAAATGACATTATATTGCCCTGACTCACCCTTGAGTTAGAATATATTTAATGGCAAAAGTACTCATATATTCTATATTTGGATAAAAACCTTTATGAAGTCATCTAAATGCATTTTTACACATTAAAAATTAATTCCATTCGAAAAGGCACTTGTTTATTAATATTGAAAATAAGAACACCTGCTAAACACGTGGGTTTGAGCCGCTGCAGAAATGGGAAGTCAGTCCCCAAGCAGCCTTGGGTCTGGGTCTGGGGCACCTATACTTGGCCACCTGCAGAGATCACTGGGTCCTTTGCAAATGCCAGGAAGGCAGGTAGTGATATGCCGGCTGATGTCAGCCAAACACACTTGCCCTGGACAGAGCCATGGAAAAGACAAGTGGTCTGGACCTTAAACTGTGTCAGATAAGACATTTATAAGGGGATAAATCCTGCAACTATAAATACAGCTCAAGAAACTGGATAGTTTCTCAGGCTGTTGAATTTTAAATGCCTGCCAAGAAGAGTGTAATATTTGGGACTCTCTATTTTTGCAACTCTGCTGCCAGAAATGGCTAAAGTCCAATTAATTTAACCAAGAGAATCTGGGAAGTGAGGTCCAGAAGAGTTAAATTTTTTCAATCCAAGTTTGGAATTGTAATTAGTTTTACAAATTTTAGGATGCTGTTTGGAGGAAATTCAATTTAAACCTAAGTTTTAGTTAAGTCCACAATGACAGACTAAAGAAATACAGGGCACGGTAAAGACAGTTAAATATTGATGCATCTCTCTATTGCAGTTGTAAGGGTCAGACCACTTAGATATATGAATTGCATCAAGTTTTCTGATTGGCCATCGGGGGGATAATTCAGAAAGTTGAAGACAGCAGGGAAATCCCCTCTTCTAAGTAAAATCAAACAAAGCAAAATCCTGCAAAGCTTTAGTGAGATCAAATACTGCATTATTTAGATTTTGTTGATTATAAGTGACAGAAACCAAATTTACCTGACTTCAGCAGCCAAAAGGGATTTAGTGGCTTACATAAGTGAAAAAGTGCAAGGGTGGCATGGGTTCAGGCATGGCTGGATACAGGTGTTTAAACAGGGCCATCCAGACTTGATGTCTCTCCCTCTCCTATCTGCTCTGGTTGGCTTTGCTCCCAGGTAGTCTCTTTCCATGAGCTGGTCCTCTGCAGCCCCAGACTTACATTCTCTCAGCTTTAAGTTCTGCAGAAAGAGGACCCATATAGCTGCTTCCTGGTTTTTCAGTTTTAAGAATTAACAATGGATTTCCATACTTTGTAGGGCCCACAGCAGTTTTCGGTCAGAGCTCACAACTGAGACCTGGAAAATTATGATTATTTTCTCATTTCTGCATGAGTTCTTTTTCCCGTTGTTTGGAATTTTACTTAGTCTCTCTAGTTTATGAAATCGATTGTGTACTAATCACAAATATAAGACTTCCATCGGAGTAAATATCCTTTCAGTGTGTTCGATCACATTAATCTTTTATCATGTCTATCTTCCTGGAGAACTTTTTCAGTTCCAACCTGGATCAGTTGCTCAATAGGCCTATTGCACAACTTTGATCCTGGGCTCTTCCTTCTCCCATGATGTATGTGTTAGATACCTTCTCGTTCTCTTTCAAAGTTTACTTCTTTATTTTCATAGAGCACATCCCGCAGGTGCTACTTGAGAAAGGCTGTCTGAGAGTTCCATTTTTCTTCAGACTTTGTCTAAAATATCCTTATTCTATACTTATGCTTTGTTAATTTGGTTGAATAAAGGTCTAGGTTGGATATAGTTTCACAGTAAAGTTTTGAAGTTATTGCTTCACTATTTTCTAGCTCTCAGCATAGCTGTTGAAAAATCTGATGCCATTCTGAGTTTTGTTCCAATGTATCTCCCTCTCTCATCACTTATAGGATCTCCTTGTCCTCAGCATTTTGAAATTTTATGATGCTATGCCTTGGCGTTGGTACATACTGATTCATGGAGTTGCCATCGTGGCGCAGGGGAAGAGAATCCGACTAGGAACCATGAGGTTGAGGGTTCAGTCCCGGGCCTCGCTCAGTGGGTTAAGGATCCGGCGTTGCCGTGAGCTGTGGTGTAGGTCGCAGACGCAGCTCGGATCCCGCGTTGCTGTGGCTGTGGTGTAGGCCGGCGGCTAGAGCTCCGATTGGATCCCTAGCCTGGGAACCTCCATATGGTACAGGTGCAGCCCTGAAAAAAAAAAGACAAAAAAAAAAAGAAAGAAAACGTACATATTGACTCATTGTACCCACTGGGACCTTTCAGGCTGGAAATCCATATCCTTCAGCTCTGAAAAGTTACCTTGAACTATTTCTTTGATGATTTTCTCCTTACAGTTTTCTGTCTTTTGCAGGAAGTCATAAATTCAGATGGTGAATCTCCTGATGTGGTCTTTCAATTTTATTTTTCTTCTCCATTTTGTATTCCTTTGTAAGTTTTCTCTGTGTCTTGGAAAAATGTCTTCAGTTTTATCTTTCACATGTCAATTGAGTTTTTCATTTTTGAATCATAGATTTAATTCCCAAGTGCTTTTCTTTTTTCCTTTTTTTCTTTTTAGGGCCACCACCTGAAGCCTATGGAAATTCCCATGTTAGGGGTCAAATCAGAGTTGCAGCTCCTGGTCTACACCACAGCCGCAGCAACACCAGATCCTTAAACCACTGAGCAAGGCCAGGGATCACACCTGCATCCTCATGGATACCAGCTGAGTTCTTAACCTGCTAAGCCACTATGGGAACCCCTCCAAATGCTTTTCTTTGTTGCCTGGAAGTTTCCTTTATTACGGCAACCTTGTTTTGCATTATGAAGTCTATAACTTCTCATACCTCTGAAAATATTAGTTTTTTCTCTTTACACGATCACTGTTTTCTCTTAATTGCTTCATTCATTCTTTCAGCTAATATTTATTGAACATTTACTAAATGCAAGGCAGCTAGGGACTTGGAATAATTCAGGAAACAAAATGAAGATCTAGGTCCTTGTGCACCTTATGTTTTGGTTTCTTATTTTATTGTCTTCATAATATTAGAGACGTTGCTAATGTGTTCAGTGAATCTCAGCTCTATATTCATGTTTAAGGTCCCCCCCCCAAAAAAAACAGGGGGACATATTATGTCTGAAGGCAGGCTTGAGACTTCTTATCTTCTTTATAAATGACATGGCCGGGCTGTTTCCTTGGGGAACTGATGTCAGCATCTTTGCATTTTCTAGAAGACTCATCTAGAAAAGACCTTCCAGTCTTATAGGTCTAAGCCTGGCTGCTGGGTCCCTGGGGATAGAAGTGGGAAATATTCAGATGTTAATCTCCATTTAATCCCTCATTTTGGTGGCTGATATCTAGGAGATTCACCCTGGGAGAAACTAAGTCTCCAGTCTTTGCTAAAGGCGGGAAGGACAGTCAGGGTGTCTGTGCAGAGAGGGGAGACGATCCACTTCTTAGACTTGGAATCAATTTTTCCTTCAATTTATTTCAGCCTCACCTTTACTTTCACTTGCAGGGACATCGGTAGTGATTTCTGAGCCTTTAGATTCCAGAGCTGAGAGGGTTCTGCCAGGCAAGTCATTTGGCTTTTGCCGTTCCTGTGTGCTGGCTTGGGCGTCTGCTCCCCTGCGCTGCTGAATCAGTTACATTTCACAGTCAGCTTCCCGCCTTCTGACATTTTAGTAGTTAGGTCTTCGCTACCTTTGTCCTCTGGTCTTCTGCCTTTAAAAACATCCCTTTACAAATATTTTTAGTGATGTTTCAGGAGGAAGCAGAGCTAAAATGTATGTGCTCGATCTGACACTTTTAGCTGTTTTCTGACTCCTCACTGATTTTTTTTTTTTTTTTTTAAGAGGGTGAACAACCTAAAGTACCCATCCTGGGCCAGATCCAGAGCTAGGCCCTTCTACCTACGCTGTGGAACTTAATCCTCACAACATGAGGTTCTTGGAAAGAAAGGCTCAGAGAGATTAAATAATTTGATGATGATCGATTTAATTCGTCACAGAAGTAATTGGTTAAACAACTATTATGTGCCTCCAACTCTGCTGGCTGCAGAGGATGGGTGAGCTAATGCTGGCATCCAGTCACCCAAACCTGAAACCTGGGAGCACCCTAGATTTTTCCCTTGTCCTTCCTACACCCCATATCCCGGAGCTTTTTTTTTTTTAGGGGCTGCACCTGCAGCATATGGAAGTTCCCAGGCTAGGGGTTGAATCAGAGCTGCAGCTGCCAGCCTAGGCCACAGCCACGCCAGATCCTAATGGCATCTGTGATCTACACCACAGCTTGCAGCAACGCTGGACCCTTAACCCACTGAGCAAGGCCAGGGATCGAAACCCACATCCTCATGGGTACTAGTCGGGTTCTTAACCTGCTGAGCCACAACGGGAACTCCTCCCAGAGCTTTTGTCTCCTCAGTGTTGCTCGGCGGGGCCCTCCCCTGCTTCCCGGACGGCCCTGACTCGGTCCAGGGCTGTGGGGTCCCATGCCGGATCTGGTAGTAATATACCACCTGGACCTCGTGCCTCCAAGCGCCCCGCCCCGACGGTAGCCTAGGTGGTCTTTCGAAATGGCAAATCTGCGTGCATTATTCTTTTGCCTAAAAACAAAATGCAGTAGACACGACGACTCCCTGCCAATGTCCAGCACAGCTGCCTGGCAGTGATTTCCACTCAGGGAAGCACCTCATTTGTCTCCACGTCCTCAGCACTTAGAGCAGGGCCCGGCAGGCTAGTCAGCATCCGTAAATGTTTATTGAACTGAGCTAAACATAAGAGTCCAGCCATCAGGAGCTTACATTCCACTTCCTAAGTGGATTGGATTCCACCAGGATTCCGAGCCAGGCCTCTAGACGGCTGTGCCGGTGCACACCCCTGGCTGGCAGGCTTCCCTCCGGGCCTTCCTCTGCCCGCGTCCTTGGTCTTCTGCTCCTCCATCCCTGCAGAAAAACACAAAGCACCTGGCCTGGTGTTCCAAATACCAAGAGGGTGGGAAGGAAAGGAACCACAGCCCCTCTTCCCGCGGCCAAGGCAGGGGATCCCCTCTCGCCACCATTTGAGGTCCAGCTCAGTTTTAGGTTCTGAAGCTTCCAGAGCTGTCCACGCATTTAAGGAGCAGTTGATTAGATCGTTGGGGGAGGGAGTGGGAGAGGGAAGGGTAAAACAAGTTTATTTGGTTTTAGCATTACCCGTACGGTATTAGGTGGGAATTTCCAAGAAATTATGTGGCAATGACGTTATACCTTTTACACGATGGCTGGAAGCAACATTATAAAAATATTACCTAACACACCGACTCCATATGGACATATGAAATTTCATTCCATTTTACACATGTAATTAAGTGGCCCACATAATGAAGTACTGTGTGTGCAAAGAGGGAGATGCTTTTTGTAAGTGCAAGATCGGTGGGGCGAGAACAAGGCTGGCTGTTTCAAGGGAGAATAATCAAGCAAGGGTGGCTGAAAATTATTGCACTTTATAAACAACTTAAACATGATGGACTTTTTCCCCCTTAGAGCTGGTCTTCTGGTTGTAAGAAAGACGGGTACACTCAATAGCCTGCTGCTCATACACTCTCCCATCCTGTTTACGAAAGGTGGTGAGTTGAAAAAGCGCTGAGCTTGGAATCGGACAGAGCCAGGTTCAAACCCTTGACTGTCACTTCCTAGCAAAGTGACCTTGGTGGAGTGGCCTAGCCAGAGCCCTCAGAGTGTGGCCCCTGAACCAGGATCATTCAGCATCTGGGGGCTTGTTCCAAGTCAAGGCACCACCTCAGACCTACTGGATCTGAGTCTGTGAGGGCGTGGCCAGGAACGTGTGTTTTACAAATTCTCCAAGACTCTGATGCACCAAGAATGAGAGCCGCCTGCTTAAGTGATCCAAGTCTCATTTTCCTTCCCTGTAGGGCAGAAAACCCAACTCAAAGTAACTTAAACAGAAAAAGAATTTAATAATTCACCAAACCAGAGGTAGAACTACCAGCCTTCCAGCAAGGCTTGATCTAGCACCTCGAATGAATGTCACCCAGGATCCCTTGATTGTAAATTTCTGACATCCTGGGCTAAAGAGGATTCGAAAGAGAAATGCGCCTGAGATCTGAAGTTACAGTTTTCACACACCTGAATTTTAGAGCCAATGTTCATATGCTTTTTGTGTTTATTGAGCAGCTAATCCATGCCAAGCATTGTGCAGGGGTTGAGCCAGGATGTTGGATCACTGGTGTCGACTGGCTTGTGATTCCCCAATGTGTTGTAACATGCCCTGCCCCTTTGGTTTTGAACGTGCTGTTCATCTTTTCTGAATGGCCCTTCTTTAGCAGGCCACCAGGGACCTCCTGTTTATCAATCAGAAGCCTCTTGGACATGGACTATTTTCTAAGGCTTTCCCCAGATCCTGCCGGCAATAATCTCTGCTCATTTGTGCTCCCAAGGCCCTGACCATGTGCTCTCTCCTCTCCCATTGGCTCTTCATGTGCTTATAAGAGCTTCCTTCCACCCCAGCCAGGGAACTCCTCGAGGGCACAGCCGATGTTTCCTCATTTCAAAGCCTTTAGCACATGGCATATGGCCCAGTACTGCATAGTTTCTCAACAAATCATATTGAACTGAATTGACCCTTCTTAGAGTTGTAGGTATCTGTAGAAAGCCAATCCCAAGTGTTGAAAGCCAAGTTCAACCCTATGCAGGACACAGCAGAGGATGCATTCCCCACACTACCCTACAGCCTCCATGAAGCTCACAGAAAACTCATTTTTTAAAAAAATGAGTTCAACATCATTTTGAAGGGGCTTAGTGATTACCTAGGCTAGAGCAAGCCTGTCCAACAGAACTTTCTGCAATGGTGGAAACATTCTATATGTCTGCGCTGATTCAAGTCGTGGCCACTGACACTTGTATCTACTGAGTGCGTGAAATATAATAAGGGAGCCCGAGGAGCCAAATTTTAAATATTATTTAATTTCAGTTTAAAAAGCTACACGAGGCTAGTGGCTACCATGCTGAACACTGCAGACCTGAAGGATGACTTAGTAATCTGGTGAAAAGGAGACTGGCAAAGTTATTCTAGAAGTAGCACATAGAAAAGTATGCTTGGAAAACTTCAAACAACTCTTTTACAACCTCGAAAGCAGGCTCAGTGGTCTCCTGACTCCTGGTTCTACCCTCAAAGCCCTGGAGCTGCCAGATTTTCAGTTTCAATGAGTCAGCAGATGCCAACAGCTACTTGGAAGCTGGATTCCATTAATCAATTCCAAAGCTATCCTATGGGGCTGAACTGAAATACGATGAATTATGTCAGAAGATATTCCTGTTCCTAAATTTTCCTTTAAAAACCTGTTCCTTTGTCCCATGAAAGTTTAAGAAAGCCTATGAATTTCAAAGATTCTGAAACATTTTTTTTCTTGGGTACTATTCCCCTTTTAAAGGCTCTGTGGGAACTTGGGAATCCACAGAGGAAAACACCTCTGGAGGAGACTATGTGAGGGTGCTCAGTGAGGTATAGGGTATCCCTAGGGCCCTAGGGATTGGTGGATAAAAAGTATCTGGTCTAGGTCTCTTGTTGGGACTCCCTCAAACAGGTAAATGGCGAAAGCAGGAAGGGTCCTTTGGGAAGAACCTTTCCCATCAAGGCCTCTCAGCCATCTGTGCAAGAAGTGGCCAGTGTCTGAATGCCCATCCTCCAGGGGGAGGGCCTGGCCTGTCTGGACTGTGCTCCCCACAGGGGACTGGAGAGATGGGACCCACCTCCGGAAAGCCTAAAAACTGAGCAAAGTGGGAAGGTGGGTGTGTGAACTGGGATTGAGCAGCCACCTGGGGCTTATGAGGGAGAACATAAAACTGATGGAGGTCTGGATGGGGGAGGATGGGCCTGAAGGTGGACAGAGCCTGGAGTTAGAGGTCTGAGAGACAAGCGTGAGTGAACCAGGAGCCAATGATGGGCATGCGTGAGGTGTAAAGTGCTGATGGTAGAAGTCCTGAGTGAGCAGAAAGGACAAATACCAGTTTCAGTATGCCAGTGAGTATAGCAGTAGCTTTTGAGAAAATAAGCAAAAATAAAAACAAAATAATGAGTTACACACTGACTGGAAGTATACAAATAGTGAATTATATTGACTGCTTTTCAAATATTAAACCAACCTTGCATTCCTAGAATAAACCTCACTTGATAATGATGTAGTTTTTATATATTATTAGATTTGATTTGCTAATATTTAGGATTTTTGTGTCCATATCCATGAAGAATTTTGGTCTGTGAAGAATTTCTTTTCCTATGTCCTCGTCTAGCTTTGGTATCAAGATAATGCCAAATAAACTATAAACTTGAATAAGCTTAGCATTTTTTTCCATAAATATTTGAGGGAATTTACTAATGACACTTCTGGAGAAGGCTTTTAATAACAAAATCAATTTGTTTAAAAGATGCAGAATGATTCATACTTTCTATTTTTAAAAGTAAGTTTGGTAATTTGTTTTTTAATGATTTTGTCCTCTTCATCTAAGTTTTCAAATTTATATCAATGATCAAAAGTCAAAGAGACGTTGCATAATATTTCTTTATTTCCTTTCCCTCTTTCATTCTTGATATTTGTATCTGCTATTTTCTTTTTTCTTGCTCGGTCTTGCTCGAAGTTTATCAATTTTATAGATCTTTTCAAGGAAACAGCTTTTGGTTTTATTGATTTTTCTCAATTGCTTGTCTGTTTTCTATTTCATCGATTTCCACTCTCATCTTTATTATTTCCTTCCTTCTGCTTACTTTGGGTTAAAAGTGCTTTTCAAGCTTTGCCTAAGCTGTTCCCTCTTAATGGAACCCTCTCCCCCAAATCTTTTCTGGTTCTTTCTTATCTGTCCTTTAGATAGACTTAATCATCACTTTCCGAGGGAAGCCTTTGAAAGCTTCTTTAGCAGAAGAGAAAGGCTGGTATTGGCTGAATCTATGGCAACTTTGGCTGTCACTTTTCTCACATGGGGGGAAATAAGGAGTTAAGTTCTTTAGAAGTGCCAGAATAGTTTAGGGCAGTGACCAACCAATTCTAGCATCCCCAGGAATAACCCAGAAGGCATTTTAAACTTTATTGTTTTTGTTATTTGTTTCTAAGGCATCTTCACAATATCTCTTTGGACTGAGAACCATTCACAAAATGTCCTTACTAGCGAAAAAGTCAGGCATGTAAAAAAAGCAAATGTCAGCTGGGGTGTGCATGACAGAGTGCCCGTCTCAAACAGATGCTGGTTTTGATTTTCAAGAACACTGCATTACTGAGTTTTGGGGGCACCCCCTTAAATTTTGCACCTAAAGCGAGTGCCTCTCCTGCCTCACTCTAGTCCTGGTCCTTGGGGAAAGAACAGGTGAAGTTTGTATAAAGTACCCAGCGCAGTATGGGTCTCAAGCAGACCTCAGTGAATCACAGCTCCTCGGGTCATTGTCAGAATTTCAGCAGGGCTCCGTGAGTGGTGCAGTGGACACTCCAAGACGGGAACATCAACTCAGCCTTGAGGAGCAAGATGTGATGATATTTGAGCAGGTCTTGAAAACAGAGTAGGAGGTCATCATGCAGAAAAGGGGGAAGGGTCTTCCAGAAGAATTTTTTAAAGATCGCGACATTGTGCATGGCTAAAACCAGGATGGGGAGAGGGGCCTGGCAACTTAGTGGGTGTATCTGATTCAGGTGGCCTGGGAAGTCTGGGTTCGGGCCTAGAGCTTCGTCTAGTAGGCGTGGACCTGGCCAGAAGCATTTGAACAAATGTCCACTGACCTCTGCAGAGCACACTGCCTTAGCCTCGGCTTCCAAGGTCATATGGGGGAAATCATATCCTCCTCTGGGAGAATTAAGTGAGATGGTGAATGAGAAATCTGGAATCTGCAGGGGCCAGGCGGGTGAGTAATTACGTAATGAAATCCCCTGGGATTACTCCTCCCGCCTGTTTTTTCCTTTTTTTTTTTTTTTTTTTGTCTTTTTGCCTTTTCTAGGACCGCACTAACAGCATATGGAGGTTCCCAGGCTAGGGGTCTAACAGGAGCTGTAGCCGCCGGCCTTCGCCACAGCCACAGCAACGCGGGATCCGGGCCGCGTCTGCAACCTTCACCACAGCTCACGGCAACGCCGGATCCTTAACCCACTGAGCAAGGGCAGGGATCGAACCCGCAACCTCATGGTTCTTAGTCGGATTCGTTAACCACTGAGCCACGACGGGAACTCCTCCCGCCTGGTTCTGAAATGACCTCTGCATAGGAGTTCACATCAGGTGAGGGGGCCAGGCCACTATAACGACCCTGAAAAGCATCTTCACCCAGCGGGGAGTGGGAGGAGAGGACAGCCACGGCCAGGCAGAGCATTGAGAAACGGGCAGTCTGCTCTCCCCATCTTGCCTCCAAGCTCCTCCTCAGCCCTCTCCCTGCAGTGAAATGGTCCCCAGCGCCTCCTCCTGGCACCCCCACTGCCTTGGGCTCCCTCCCCAGGACCCTGCTCCTTCTGCCCAGCTCCCTGGGTCTCGGTGGGACACGGTCTCTTCATTTCTGAGAAGAGAGACCAGTGGGGGTCGAAGCTAATCACCCCAGGCAGAGTGAGCAGTGAGAGGCCAAGTGTCAGCTCCACTAGCGGGGCGCAGCCTGCAGTGTTAACCCTCACTCGGGTCCCTCCGAGCTGTTCCGCAGGCCCAGGCGGTTCACCCTCGGGGGCTGGACTGCTCTCTCCCACAGGCACCCACCGAGAACCTCAGCACCTGCTCAGTGCCACCTACGCTCATTGTCAGGAGCCACTAAATTCCACCACCGAGGCGCTGCGAGCATGAGGGCGGGGCGGGGAGAGCAGGCAAGGCGAGGACCTTCCTTGTTTTTCTTATGGCGGCCTTTTCCTTTCTCAGAGAAAGGGCCAAAATTTTTGTTTGGAGACCACCGTCTGGCTTTTCCCTTCTACCTCTTGGCTTCCTCCTCTTTAGCCCTGGAATAACTTCCTGGGAATACTTGCTCTTCCAGGGGTTCTTCTGCCCCCTGGGTGGACTCCCGCAGCCTGCACCACAGTAAATGCTGGAGCTAATTGACAGGCACAGCACTTGAGTTTCAGAACTTGATTCTCACAGAGGGAAGGTCTGTTAGGATTCCTGCCTCATGGAAGAGGATACGGACTCTCAGATCAGTGAAGTGCCCTGTACAGGTTCATGAAGTAGAGAGACTATTGATTTGCCTGCTTGTCTTACCGTCTATTTCTCTCTGGTTACAGACCTTCACCTTCCTTAGAGTCTTGCCCAGCTCCCTGGGTCTCGGTTTTCTCATCTGTAAAATGGGAGTGATTATAATTATTATAATTATTATCCAGGGCCAGACAATGGGCAACCCAGAAAGTTGATAATTCTGTGTCTTAAGGATGTGTGCTTTAAATATTCATTCTGTGTTTATTTTCTGGGGTGGGAGGGAAGTTTAGGAAAGGACACGGAGAGCTGGTGCACTGGGGGGGTCCCGCCTCCAGGCCCCTTTGGTGTTACCCAAGGAGGGGTAGGAAGTGGGGGTGCTTGGGTGGCAGAAGAGTCACTTTACACTCCTCTCTTTGTGGGGGGACCTGAATTAGCTTCACATTTCAGGTTTATCCTAGGGATGTTTTAGTGCCCCTTATGGAGGAGGGCCCCAGGCAGTGGCCCCGGCTGACCCTCCCTGAGACTTCAGGTAAGACAGTGCACTGAAAACACAGGGCAATGCTGGACACATAGTAGATGCTTCATGAAAAAGCATCTGCTATTCCCCAGCCCGGGGCAGATGAGCTCAGCGCTTGCCCAGACTCTATTCTCAGGCCCTGGACAACCAGCCTGGCCTTGCCCCCCACGGCGAGGAGACCTTTCTGATTTTCCAAACGGGAGACACTGAGCCCCTAAGGCCCACAGCGATCCTGCTTCCCGCCCAAAGGTGGATGGTTTGGCTGCCGAGTTCCCCGAAAATTGATTCCGCATGTTGCCGACATCAGGCCCGAACGTTTGCTCAGCACACAGACGTGAGGGCCCTCCGGGGAGGCTGAAACCTCACACCAGCCTCGCCATCCGCCCCCAGCTGCAGGCTGCCAAGCCGCCGCCCGCAGCCAACTCCCAGGGCCAAGTGGTGGGAGAACAGGGCATTGCCAAAGGCAGGGGCGTTTGGGAGCCCCTCCAGGCCCCCCGGGCGGCAGCCCCGGCGCCACCTGGTGGCTGAATGAAGAACTGCACCAGCATGGCAGCCACTTTGCCTTGGCCTGGGGACTCGGAGTGTGTTGCTAGACGGCTAAATCCGCAGAAGATGGACCTTCTTCCATTCCAGGAACTCCCCAGGGCAGGGAAATGTGGTTCCCAAGGCTGGGCTATTTTTAAACGTCAGCATCCGCCATGCAGATGCTCTGTTTAGGCTGATATTCCAAGCCTGCGAGAGGAGCTGTGCATTTAACCAAAGACAGATGCGGGGATGGGAATAATTAGGGTGGGCGGGGCCTGTCTATTCCCAGGCTGGGCAGCTGGGCAGGGAGAGGGCCGGCGGGCCATCCTGAGGCTGAGGTTTTCCCTGGGCAAGGAGACTCGGGGCCCTGGCTGGTCTCTGGGGGGCTCTGGCCCCCAGGCCCCTCTGGATGGCTTCGGGAGGTTGAGGGGAGGTCTCTTACTGTCCCCCCCTTTGATTAATGTCATCATTACAGTCAACAACCTTTGCTTAGCAGTAGTGCTGCATTAAGGGTAGGCTTTTCCCGTTTTTGTGACGAGGAAGCTGAAACTCAGAGCCATTTAAGACAGTCACTCAAGGTCACCTAGAGAATGACAGCTTCAAAGTTTCAGAGATTTTTCCAGTAGGGGCCTGGGTCTGCCTTGGAGCCCGTTCTTCGCCTGTCCCTTCCACCCCCCACCCCCCATGCTTTTTTAGACATCCTTGAGCTGTACCAGCCCGTGTCACCACCTTTAAGAACTTTTCATGAGCTCTTTCTATGAGTTCTTTTCACTCTTGCCGTCACCTCAGTGGGTCTTGCCCCATCTCAAAAAATCTGTAGTCTGATTCCAGGTCTGATGACTCATTGACTCAGGTCATCTTCGATCTCGTATCTCTGCCCCTTAGCGTATAGCTTGGCTCAGAAAAGTCTTTGCTGTTGTTGAATGAGGAAGCAGATTCAAAGGAAGCCTCTGTGGTGAATTCTTGAGAGATCTAAGGCTCGCCTTTGAGAAGAGACTGTAAAATAAGTGTGAGTGACCTGCCAGCCAGATCTGGGAGATTGGGGCAGACTTGGTGGGGGGCTTCCTGGAGGAAGAGGGTGGTGAGGGAGAAGTGATTGAGTCTTGGGAAATGAGGCCCATTTGTTGGGGGGTGGGGGTATAAGGCAGGAGGAGACACTGAAGCCGAAAGCAGGAAACACGGCAGGAATCCCTGGTATGAAAAGCTGCCACACCTCTGTCTGTGTCCCACGGCTCCTAGGTCAGTCCTGGCTGAGGCAGTCTGCACACGAGGGGTCTCAGCCCCCAGCCCATCCTTGGAGGTAGGAGTTAAGACGGACAGCAAACCCACTGAGGGTTAATGAGCGACTTCTAAGCCCGCACCCTTGAGAACTGATGGCTGCCTCAGTTTCCCCGATTAGTCCTTTGGTTTCCTCAGAAGCCAAGTCCTGGGCTGCCTGCACCCCAGCAGCTGGCTTAGTCTCAAGATTGAGGAGTTCCTGTCATGGCTCAGTGGTAATGACCCTGAATAGTGTCTATGAGGACTTAGGTTCGATCCCTGGCCCTGCTCAGTAGCTTAAGGATCCGTCACTGCTGTGGCTGTGGTGTAGGCCGGCAGCTGCAGCTCTGATTCAACCCCTAGCCTGGGAACCTCCATATGCCGTGAATTCGGCCCTAAAAAGCAAAAAAAAAAAAAAAAAAAAAAAAGATTGAGGCAAGCTGTGGTTAGCCCCTGCTGTCTCTCCAGTTGTGCCTGAGCCTAGCCTTGAGTGTCCCACACACTGCCCAACACCCCGACACTGACAGCTCCCGGTGCCTGGATTCTCCACTAAGCTCAGGGCAGCCTTGGTCCAGGTGAACCTCCGTCTCCTCGCCCGGCCCTGGGTCTAGCTTCTTTCCCTTCCTCTAATCCTCTGGGTCTGGTGTCCCAGCATGCTTTGTGCCTAAGATGGGGGGCCAGGCTTTGCGAGGCCTGGAACACCAAGCCAAAGAGTGCGGCTAGTACGTAGTGACCAGTTACAGACTCCTGTGGCTCACGGTGGGGGTCCGTCACGTGCTTCGGGGGTGCCTCTTCAGGCAGGGATGCTGTCGGAGGCCAGTGCAGGAACTTTGGGGGGACTGGGGAGGCCCAAGTAAAGAGTGGCTATGGTCTGAAGGGCAGAGCTCCCCATGGCCAAGTGGAAGAGTCAAGGGAGACCTGAGGGAACACCCATGCCTTTATTGCGTGGACGATGACACTCTGGACCGTAGAAGAAAGGACAGCTGTCCAGTGTTTCGTGCCTGGTGCCATCCCCAAGTCAGCAAGGGTGCTGGGAAGTCAGCAAGGGTGCTGGGCGTCTCGAGAAGCTCTCCTGAGCTCCCGCCTTTCTCCCCAGGAGGCCGCAAGAAGGAAAAGCGATCGTCCGTCTTGAGGCAGTTGTGGGTTTCTGTCCCAGCGTCCCTGTTCATGAGCTTCCTGACCCTAGACAGGTCCCTTAACCTCTCTGAGCACAGGGGTTTTTACCTTTCAGAGACATTGCTACCTTCTCGCAGGGCTGTTAGGAGGATTTAATGAGCTAAGAACCATTTAGTGTCCAGGAAGGCACCTGACACCTGGCAGGGCCTCCGCATTACCTCTCTTAAACAGTTTTTGCTTTTGAAGGATCCAGAGATGATTAGAAAGAGGCAACAGCTCTGCCGAATGGGCCAGAGAGGAGGGGCTCAGAAAGGGGCCGGGAGGCAGCCAGACCATCCACCTGGCCCTGGAGGCACCTCTCTAGTCTGGAGGCTGGACGAACCCACGCAGTGGGCAGCCAACCAGGCTCCAGGCCCAAGAAGTCACTTGCCAACACCTCCTAGGGCCTCCAGAATCGCCCAGCTCTGCCAGGAAAGGCTACACGGACTTTGAACTGCTCTGGCCCTGGGCTCCTTGCTAGGCGAGGGCTGGGGCAGCAAATATTTGGGCAGCCGGGGGCGGCGTTCAGAGCCTGTGTCCTTCTTGCTGGATCAGCGTGCGCCGCGGGGGCCGGGCTGCGAGGCCAGCGTCCCAGCCACGCGTGGGCGGTGGGCAGACGTGAAGCCTGCGGATCCCCGGCGCCTCCAGCGGAAGCCCCCGGCCGGGGAAGGAAAATGCCACCCCGGGGCTGCACAATCCATCCTGTTGTAATCCCCGGGGCTGGCGTCACCGGGCCGAAAAGCTGTCCGAAAAGCTGTGTCGTGCAGGATCTGAACTCATACTTGTGTGTCTGCCACGGGAGCCGGCGGGAGTCACGGGGGCTGCAGAGAAGCCCATAAAAACAACCCCAAACGTTTCATTTGCTTTTGCACTTTCTTTTTTCTTTTGCTGCGGACCGCTTGGCTGCCCGTGCCAGCCGGGAGCTGGGGCCCAGCAAGAGCGCAGAGTTATGGGGCAGCGCTAAGTGCTCTGTTTGGCTGAAACTGCCAAAATGTTAGTACAAAGTGGTAGGTGTTTGTGCTGCAGATAATAACTGATGGGCTGCCGGGCGGGGAGGCGGACGCCTTGTTATTACGGCCGCGGCTCTTCTGAGCGACGCTGCTGCCGCCGCCAGAGAAGCAGCGCTGTTTTTTCTGAGCGGCGCGGGGCCGGCCTGGCAGGGAGCGGGCACGCCTGGGCCTCATGAATCAGCCCCCAGAGGGGTGGAGGCCGGGCCACTCGGTGTTTATCTGCTTCTCGGGGTTGGCCCTCGCTGGCCAAAGAAGCCCATTCCTCAGAACGTTCCAGAACCCGCTGTGCCGCAGAAGAAGGATGATGGGACGCCAAGTGCCTGAGGGGCCCGCTCTGGGGAAGCTGCACCCTAGGGAGGGGCTCAGGGGCTGTGGACAGGGAGCCCGGCCCGCCCGGACCCTGAAGGGTGGTTCAGACTGTTGGGAGAGAAGTCTTCCTGAGAGGGAGGGGCTCCTGGAAGGGAGTGAAAAGATGTACTTGACTTGGGGTGTCTGGGGGGGCCCTCTGACTGTGTCACTTTTCAGATTCTCAAGTTTGGGAGAAGCCAATTCACAACGGCCTGGAGGTTGGAAGGTACCAAGCACTCTCAGGCCGCACACCTTCTGAATGTGTCTTTGCGGGCCTGTGCACCTAAGACTGCCCGCAGCCTGGCCCTGGCGGTGCCCGCGGGCGATTAAAGCATTTAGACAGGCTGCTGGGCCTTGAGTGATCGGCTCGTGCAGTGAATTTTTACTGGGTGTCTGTATTTGTCCAGGCGGCTAGATGTGGACTGATAAATAGACCTGTTCATTAATTTTACTGGTGCCCACTCCTTGCCAGGGTCTTATCTGGACATTCCAGATGCGGTAGTGAATAAAAACAGAAAAAGCCCTGGCCTCACTGAGTCTCCACTTACGGTGCGTGGTGACTGAGCATAAATGAACACGCAGGTGCATGATACGTAAGGTGATGTGGAGAGCGGGGAGGAATAATAAAGCCAAGTTAAAAAATCAAATAAAGTAAGAGTTCCCATTGTGGCTCAGCAGGTTACGAACCTGACTGGGATCCATGAGGATGCAGGTTTGATCCCTGCCCTCACTCAGTGGGTTAAGGATCCAGAGTGGCCGTGAGCTGTGGTGTAGGTTGCAGAAGCAGCTGGGATCCCGCGTGGCTGTGGCTGTGGTGTAGGCCGGGGGCTACAGCTCTGATTCGACCCCTAGCTTGGGAATCTCCATATGCAGAAGGTGTGGCCATAAAATTAAATTAAATTAAATTGAATACAGAAAGCAGGGGAGTGGGGCAGCCGGGGAGAGGCCAGGTTAGAGCAGTGAGGTCCCTGCCGTGTGTGGAGTTCACAGCTGAGACGGAGAGCAGGAGGTTCACATGCCATTCCTGGAGGGCTCCAGAAGACCTGGACACTCACATGTCACGTCAGTGCCACAGCATGAAGCCGGGGACGGCGGCCACTACTGAGCTCTTGAGACCGAGGAGGAAGTGGAGGCCGCTGGTGTGACGGGAGGGCCGAGCTGTATGTACCCAGGCCCACCGGACTCCGAAGCCCAGGGCCCCCCACCCTCTGCATTGGCTCCTGGTGTGCCGGTGGTGACGCCTGCCCGCCTGAGAGTCAGAGCCGGCTTTGGATCCTGCCACTCACCTCTTACGATGTAATTTGCAGTGACGTGTTTCCCTTGTTTTAGTTCTGTTGTCCTCATTCCCCATCGGGTTTTTGTGAACGATAAATGCGAGATTTCTCTCTATAACATCGACATAAATAAAGCCTTTCTCATGATGCCTGGCACAGGCAGCCCTTTATAAATAGTTAGAATTCACGCTGTGATTGTCTTCTTTGCACGAGGGCCCAGGATCCCCGGCCCCAGACGCTGCACCGGGCCCTCGGCTCCGCTCGATCAGTGCTCCACAAGGCTCTGCAGCGCTCTGTGGGGACCCCTGAGCCCCTGGCTTCGTCCCCCTGGACATACGGCTTGCCAGCCCTGGGCCCCGAGGCCCTGAATCCGCCGAAGACTCTGGTGGTACCGCCTCCCACGGCGGGAAAGGACAACCTTGAGCCCCAGCTCTGAGCTTTGCACCCTGTTGCCAGCTGGTTCTGTCATTGCCTTTTGCAGACGGGGACGTGTGTGGTGGCAAAAACTGATGAGGTGTCCAGATACGCACTTTTGCTCCTAGTTGGTGAAAGGTGGGGGGACTGAGAGCAGGACCTCCGGGGCTGGGGGTGTCTTGCTGGGCAGAGGCGCCTCTGGCTCTTAGGAAGCCCCTCGGCGCTGAGGCCTGTGTCCTTTAACAGCTGATTCAGGAGTTCCTGTCATAGCTCAGAGGTAACAAACCCGACTAGGATCCATGAGGACGCAGGTTCAGTCCCTGGCCTTGCTCAGTGGGTTAAGGATCCGGTGTTGCTGTGAGCTGTGGTGCAGATCGCAGACGCGTGGCTGCGGTGTAGGCCGGCAGCTGCAGCTCTGATTCAACCCCTAGCCTGGGAACTTTCATATGCTGCAGGTGCGGCCCTGAAAAAGCCAAAAATACATAAATAAATAAATAAAAACAAAAAAAGCCAGCTGGTTCAGGTTTCTCATTTGAAAGCAGGGACGAAGACCACGCTCCTGATTGTACTGCAGAGTTGATCTGTGTCAGACCATGTTTATGTGCTGAATTCTCTGATTTAGTGTCTCCAAATAGAACCTCTAAACGTCATTGCAAGCTCCCTGTGCATGCTAATCTCGGACGCTACTAGAAAGCCCATTTTCGGTGCCAGAAGTTACGTACCCCCTTTAAGTGTGGAAAGAGAGGAATGGTGTGTGGAAGGGACTGAGAAAAATTGTCCTTGGAGTTCCCATTGTGGCTCAGTGGTTAACACATCTGACTAGGAACCATGAGGTTGTGGGTTCGATCCCTGGCCTCGCTCAGTGGGTTAAGGATCCGGCGTTGCTGTGAGCTGTGGCGAAGGCCGGCAGCTGTAGCTCCTGTTAGACCCCTAGCCTGGGAACCTCCATATGCCGTGGGTGAGGCCCTAGATAAGGCAGGAAGATTGTCCTCAATGTCTGACCACCTTTTCAATATTAGCAGGATTCTGAGCTGGATATATGGCTGCTCATCTAAAGACTGTAGACACTGCCTCCCCTGTAACTGGGTGTGGCCACTCAACTGAGTTCCGCCTGGTAAGAATGGGTGAAAGTGGTGTGAACAATTTCTGGATTATGCTCCTCCGTCCTGTTTCCTGGAACACAGAGGTGGTGGCATTTGAACCAGGGGGTGAGGGCAACACCAAAGAGTTGGCAGAGCAACGGATGGAAGACTCTCAGGCCCCTGACACGATGGAGCCCTGACACCAAGCCTGGGCTGCTTGTTCCATGAACGAGAAATACACTCTATCTCACTTAAGCTACTGTTATTTTGATGGTTTGTCACAACAGCTGAACGTCTATCCTACTTAATACAGATAGGATTTGTGCATCCCTTGGCCGTTTCCAAGAAGCTGATGCTCAAGAGAGGATGCTGAGCCAGAGGAAGACCTGAAATTATTTAAAAAAAAAAATAAATACTGAAAAAATCTGAATGCTGCCAATAGCATCTTCTGACTTTGATACCAGCACAACCCTCTATATGGAGCAGGTCACAGAATCCTCAGGGCGTGTGTCGTAGATGAGGCTCAGAAGGTCAAAGTGATCTGCCCAAGGTGACATGGGAGTGAGTGACAGAGCCCAAATCAGAACTCAGGGTGTCTGATTGCTGGTTCAGTTCTCTTTCCTCTCCAGCAGAGCCTCGTGTCCATCTATAAATCTATAAATAATGTGTGAAGTGTGTGTGTGTGTGTGTGTGTGTGTGTGTCTGTCTGTCTGTCTGTCTGCGTGGCAGAGGGGTAGAAAGGAGCGTTCTAATCTGCTCTCATCTTTAAATGGGGACATCAGAGTAGCAGGCCAGGGGGAGGGGTGCTCCTTCTGGGGCAGCTGGAGGAACCACACTGGCTGAACCCAGCCTGCTGCCCTCTGCCCTCTGACCTGCAGCCTCTGCCCTCGGGGCTCCTCAGAACAAGGCTGGCCCCTGCCCCAGACACCGTCGGGACTGTGACATTTCCCCACAGGGAATTAGTGGTGCCATTTTGCAGGGACCCAACAGCAGGTGGATCTCTAGGATCGAGTAGATGGCCAGTGGGATCCGAGAGTCCAGCTCTGGCTTCCTTATCTGTGAACTGGCTATACGAGCACCGACCTCACTGGGTCTTCAAGCTGCTCTGTAAAGTAAGAGCTAGTCCAGCGCTTGCGAAGCTTGTTAAAAAGACCAGAAAACCAAAGGCTTGTCTGGCTTATCCTGGCCTCAGAGAAATGGAAATAATGGCTGTAATTACAAAGGGCGTGTCCCGTCCAAGCAGCCTGGGCAGCGTCCAAGGGCAGAGGTGGCGGTGGGGACTCGAAGCCCTCGGTTGCTCTATGACCTTGAGCGAGTCGGCAGCCTTCCTTTTCTCCTCTGTCAGAATCAACCGGCTGTAGAGCCACTCTGAGATCAGTCTTTTCAAAAATCTATCAATTCTGTTTATACAGTTTCTAAATTGTTGGAATAGGATTTTTTCCTATTCCCGTTTCAGATTTTTGTATCTCTTTTCACGAGTGGGATTGGCCAGCTAGTTCTTTCTTTTTTTCCTATTATTTCTTTCGTGGTTTTGGTAACAATATTATACTTCAGAGAATGAGTTTGGCTGGTGGCAAACTGCCGGCTGGTCCCGCAGCTCCGATGGCTGCATTTTCCTGGACGTGACTGCACAGTCAGAGATGACATTTTCAGCCTCCACTGAGTTGAGTGTGGCCCATCCATGTGATTAAAAGAACACCAATGCAACGTGAGTTTCAAATAAAATTGCTTGCCCTGGACGCTTTCTCTTTCCACAAGCTCACAGACAAATGTGTCCAGGACCAAACTTCGCCCACATGGATGAGAACAATATCCTAAAGAAATATTCAGGCGTCAACATGAACGAGATTCTAGCCCCTAAATCACATGGTAAAGCGGATCTGCCTAGCCAGCCTGCGGCTGGTGGTGGTTGCTTGGGTTGTTTGCTTATCTTTTTGTTACGGACGGCACAATAGAAATGTGTTTACATTTGGTTGAGAACTACTTTTTGGATTTTTTATAAATGATCTTTATGTGCTTAAAAAAATAGGCACCAGCCAATTACCAAGTATAGAGTTTTGTTTTGTTTTTTGTTTCCTTTTATTCCTGGCCACCCTGCAGCATATGGAGTTCCCGCACCAGGGATCAGATCTGAGCTGCAGTCTAGACCTAAACCACAACTGCGGCAATGCCAGATCCTTAACCCCCAGTGCTGGCCTGGGAATTGAACCTGAGTCCCAGTCTTCTTAATATGCCACTGATCCCATTGGGCCACAGTGGGAACTCCAGTGGGTATAGAGTTTTAAATAAGCCAGTAGATTACATTTTTCAAATGTCTGTCTCTTTCCTAAACTTTTTATTTGCTTCATCTATCAATAGGAGATGCTTCAAAGTCTCCCACAATGAAGATAAGTTTTAATTTTCTCTCTATATTTCTAATAATAAAGTTATTTTATTAGGTGAACGTAAGTGAATAGCCTGTATAACTTCCTGAAGATTAAACCTGTTAAAATGTAATGACTTCGGGGCTCTTTGTCTTAAAGACTATTTTTACATCAATATGGTTACCCCAGATTTATTTAGTTAAATTTGATCCAGTATATTTTTGCCATCTTTTTGCTTTCAACCTTTTTGTGTCGTTATGGTTTAGACTTACCTCTTTGAAACAGCATATAGCTATACTTTTATCCAGCACGGTAAGATCTCTATTTTATAGTCACTGTGCTTATTGCTCTATTTGTATTTACCTCTTAAAGTTTACTCTGTACCTTCTCTTTGGCCTTTTCTGTACTTTTTTCTCTCGCTTTATTTTTCTTGCTTTTAATAATTATTATTGGTTTAACTTTAATTTTTTTTTATTCTACATTCTGTTTCTCATTTAACTTCTATTTTTTTTTTTTGTCTTTTTTAGAGCCACACCCACGGCATATGGAGGTTCCCACACTAGGGGTCAAGTCAGAGTTGTAGCCACCAACCTACGCCAGAGCCACAGCAACGCCAGCTCCGAGCTGCATCTGCGACCTATATCACAGCTCATGGCAACAATGGATCCTTGACCCACTGAGCGAGGCCAGGGATTGAACCTGCATCCTCATGAATGCTAGTCAGATTCGTTTCTGCTGAGCCACAATGAGAACTCCCTTAATTTCTATTCTTTTAGTTACTACATTTGCTTCTTACCTTGTACACTTATCATCACTAAACAATGTCTAAACATTTCTTCTCAACAGTATAGGAAATGGCAGAAGAATGCTGAAATGCCAAACTACAGTCACCCTTCTCCTGAGTGATATGGCATTGTCACTAAGTATTTTAGAGCCATCTTTTTTATTTTTTTATTTTTTTCCCATTGCTTAATGAATTTTATTGCATTTATAGGTGTATGAAAATAATCACAACTCAATTTGATAGCATTTCCATCCCTAGAGCCATCTTTTTTAAAGCTCATATTTGCATATTTTTCCATTGTTATTGTGATTACTATTATTATATTTACCATAGAGATGATGTCTGGTTTGTGTTTCCCTACATGTTTACCGATTTCTTCATATTTTATTGCATTTCTTCTGAGACCATGTTCCTTCTTCTGAAGTTCATTATTTCAAACTTCCTTTAGTGAAGGTCACTGATTATAAACTACTTTTTGTTTATCTGGAAAAAAGTCTTTATCTTGCCCTTATCCTTGAAAGTTTATTTTTTGTTTGTTTGTGTTTAGTTATTTTCTTTTTTTTTTTTTTTTTGTCTTTTTGCCTTATCTAGAGCCACACTTGTGGCATATGGAGGTTTCCAGGCTAGGGGTCTAACAGGAGCTGTAGCTGCCGGCCTACACCACAGCCACAGCAATGCGGGATCCAAGTCACGTCTGCAACCTACACCACAGCTCACGGCAACGCTGGATCCCTAACCCACTGAGCAAGGCCAGGGATCGAACCTGCAACCTCATGGTTCTTAGTTGGATTCGTTAACCACTGAGCCACGAAGGGAACTCCTGTGTTTAGTTATTTTCTCCCAGCACTTTCATGACCTTGCTGGGCTATATTCTGGCTTCCATTACTATTGAGAAATTTGCTGTCAATCTAATTGCCATGTCTTGGGGGGGTGACCTGCTTCGCTCTCTTGCCATTTTTAGGATCTTCTCTTTGTTGTGGATTCTTCTGCCTGGTCACTACAAATACTATAGGAATAGGTTTATTTATTTAGCCTTGCTTGACATATTTATGTTTCTGCATCTGGGTTCATAAATTTTCATCAGTTCTGGAAATTTTCTCAACCCTTACTTCTTAGTATAGGCTCTCTATATTTCCTATTACTTCTTCTCATTTCATCCTTCATATCACTTAACCCTCTCATGTCTTCCATCTCCCTCTCTGAGCTATATTCTCATAAATTTCTTCAGTGCTACCTTCCAGATCACCAATTCTCTATTCAGTTGTATCTAATCTGCCATTTAACTCATCTACTGAATTTTTAACTTCAAAACTTTTATTTTTCACTTCTAAAAGTTCTGTATTACTCATTTCCAAATTTGTGTAGCTAGTTTCTTGTTCCCTGCACATTTTTAACTCCATATTTTAGTACTTTATTTATTTAGTGTAGGGTTATTTTATATTGTACATTACAATTCCAGCATCTAAAGCATTTGAAGGTCTAAATCTGTCATTCAGCTGATTCTTACCCTTTTAATGCATGTTCAATAATTCCTATTGTGAGCTCATTCTGAACTGAACTTACCTGAGAATCCTGTCAGACCTAGATGGGTAGGTTACTTTTTCAGAGAAAATTGACAAGAGCTCAATTTTGCTAAGAAATAGGGAGTTCTAGAGATCTGGATCTGCTTTAGTCCCCTTCAGAGTCAGAGGTCCCCTGATTAATGTTGGAGTTTTTTGGTTTGTTTGTTTGTTTTGTGTTTTTAGGGCCACACCTGTGGCATATGGAGGTTCCCAGGCTAGGAGTCCAATCAGAGCTGCAACTGCTGGCCTACACCACAGCCACAGCAACACAGGATCCGAGCCACATCTGTGACCCACACCACAGCACACGGCAACACCAGGTCTTTAACCCACTGAGCCTGGCCAGGGATCAAACCCAAAACCTCATGGTTCCTAGTCAGATTCGTTTCTGCTGCACCACAACAGGAACTCCTGGAGTCTTTTTTTTTTTTTTTAACTTTTACTTTGTTTTGTCTTTTTAGGGTCACACCTGCAGCATAAGGAGGTTCCCAGGCTAGGGGTCGAACTGGAACAATAGCCACTGACCTACGCCACAGCCACAACAATGCCAGATCTGAGCCACATCTGCGAACTATACCACAGCTCACAGCAATGCTGGATCCTTAACCCCTTAGCAAGGCCAGGGATCGTACGTGCGTCTTCATGGATACTAGTCAGGTTCGTTAACTGCTGAGCCACAACAAGAACTCCAACGTTGGAGTCTTGATCAGATCTCTGATCTTGCCTTCTGCACAGAGCTTAGTCTCATCACGGTGTGGACATTTGCCCTCCAGGAAACTCTGTCTTTTACATGTGAGTTTCCATTTACTGATCTTGCTCTCTCTCTCTCTCTCTCTCTCTCTCTCTCTCTCTCTCTCTCTTTTTCAGCCGTGTCTGGGCATGGAAATTTTCCTTACTTTCCAGGGATCTCAGCAATATATTAAGAATTCTGTTTGTTGTAATTAGTACAGGATCCAATGGGAGGGCTTTTCAGAGTTTACTGGGGATTTACTCCCAGGCAGAGAAGCAACACACAAATTCTGCACCCTAGCGGAGCCTCTTTGGTGGAAGAAGACAGGCGGGCCAGGGCATTAGAAGCCACATGGGCTGGGGTCAGGGCAGGTTCCCGGGTGCTGGATGGTTCAGATATGGGTCTTATCTTAATGGACAGAGGCACTTCCTGGGTGAGGTCAGCACCGAGGGAAGCAACAGATGGCAGGTCTAAAGGGAGGGTCGGGGCTGAAGGCAGGACATGCGACAAGGGGTTGGTATCTCTGGCACTGGGCCAAGACTGAAAAGCTTTGAGGCTCTGGGGGCTGTTCCTCTTGGGGGTCTGCTTGCTACACAGTCCTGGGGTAGGACACTTGGTTTAAAGGGGCAGCGACCCGCCACACAAAATGTGCCTCTACGGATACAGAAGACACTTGCACAGCACCTGTCCACAGGGCACTTGACCAGCCTGTGAGCGTCCCCAGTCGATGAAATAGGATTTCAGAGGAGAATGAGGCCATCTCAGGTAGAAAGGGCACTCTGGGCTTTCCTTTCCACTCAGCTTTGCACCACCTGTTCCCTTTGTCTATGACGAGACTTCCTGCATTTCTACCCTGATGCCTCCTACGCATCCTTTAGTGTCCAGCTCGATGGCCGTCCTTCAGGGAAGACCTCTGTCCCAGGTTGTTGGTGACTCCCTCTGTTGTGACCCATGGTGCTTGCAACATCCCCCTCTTATCTGCTTATCTCTATGGTTACAAAGCCTCTCCTGCTCGGCCAGCTCATCACTGAGCTCTGGGGCAGAAACTAGTCTTACTGACTGACCTCTGGGTCCCAGCAGTGTGTCCTGGGACCATGAGTGTGCACTCTGCAACCAAATGCCAACCCCTCCAGGTAATGCTAGGTCACCTGGGCACCATCACTTACACCTCTGTGTATACCTTGAGTCCTTCATCTGAAAAGTGGAAGAAAACAGTACTTCTTCAAAGCACTGCTGCAGAAGTTTGAAGCCTTAATGCTTGCCTGGTGCTTAGGAGGCACAGTACGTGTTGCCTGTCATCTTCTGCCTCGGCGGTGGGTGACCTGGTCCTTTTAGGTTTAGCCAGGGGGGGAATCGGATCTGTGGCAGGGACTTTCAGGTAGTAGGAGACCAAAACCCAGCTGACCTAGTTCCCAGGCAAGGAGGGACAGCTGGGCTGGTGGGCGTGGAAGGGACGCAATCCAACAGCCCCTCGGCAGTCGCTTCTTCTTACGTGCAACTCTAGCTTGCAGCCCCTTCTCCCCGCCGTGGGACCGTTTGTGCCCAGCTCTGGGGCGCGTGTGTGGCTCTGGTGTGAGCTCCAGGCCAAGGATGCTGGATCCCTGTAGCCTGATTGCCTGGCCAGTGCACTCAGTGTCCCAGATCCAAATCCTCCTGGGAGACATTCTGATGGTCCCAGCTTCCCTCGGAGCTGCAGCTCCACAGCAGTGAGCTGACACCTGAGGGAACAGAGTTCAACCGGGCACTCGAATGGCGCAGGAGTTGGGGGAGCGTGTGGTCGGAGAGCTGCTGTGGGTGTCCCCCGTTGACAGAGGGACAGCGAGAGCAGAGCCGGGACTGCGCCCTAGAAGAGGACACTGGAGCACAGGGCGCCCAGAAGGCTCCGTCCCTGGGCCTCCCAGGCAGCTTTTGGAGCCAGGAGGGAGGCAGGCTGTGTGGACGCGAGGCAGGGAGAAGGGCCTCCCATCCTTTGTGTGGGGGCGGGGTTGAAATCTGTCCTTTCTGAAATCCACCCTCTGGCTTTGGAACTGAGAAACTCCTGGTTCTGTCAGAGCGACAGCCACAGAGCCGCAGAGCCGGTGTGAGCAGCTGAAGAGACGGCTCCATGACTTGTCACGGAAGCGTCATCCTCGACACCGCCACAGCCAGGGCCTGCCTGCATGCCAGGTGCGTCATTGGCGGGCCACCAAGCCTCTGGCCTCCGAGTTGCCGAAGCAGCTGCAGAAGCCAGCCCGGCTCCGGGCCCCCACTCCTTGAGCACTTTAGCCTCTTCAGATCCAACTCCCGTTTATTGGAGGCGGCACGGGGCGGGCCACACACGCCCGAGGTCCAGACGGTAACCTGCGGTGCTTATGGCAGTGGTGATGATTTCCATCGTTCAGAGGAGCAAACTGAGAACCAGTGAGTGAAGGGGTTACCTGAGGTCACAGAGCTCCTAAGGGGCAGAACTGCGATCTGGACAGAGTCTCACGAACGCAAGTTCTGTACGTGATTCCCACGCTGCCTCTGATGGGTGAAGACGGGTGGAGGCCACCTGCTCTGGCCAGCACCTTTTCAGTCGGTTTCAGCTCATTTATGAAACAGGACATGTTTTCTGAGTGTGTCCTAGATATGACCCACGGGCGTTGTGCTCGAAACAGACGTAAATCAAATGTGAATCTTACCCTCGAGTGGCTCACAATCTGTTATTCTCCAAGGTGGCAAAGGAAAGGCGTAAAATCCTTAAGAAAAGGACCTCTGAGTAGAGCCAAGTCCTGGCCGACACAGAACAAACAGGTTCCCGCTTCAGTGGCTTCGCACTGCCTGTCAGATCGAGCCTAGACTTTGTTTGCAAGGCCCTTCAGCCCCGTCAAGGTCAAGGTCCAATCCCACCTCCTTCTGCAGCCTCCTCTTGTGTCACGCTGGCTCCACAGGTCCCAGCCCCTCCACGCTCCTCGTTCTTGGGAGGTGGCTGCTCCTCCTCTTTCCTCTGCCTGCTGCTTCCTGCAAAGCCTTTGCTCCCTCGGACCGCTGTGCGCCTCCTGGAGGAAGGGCTCCGCTGCGCCGTCCCCTATAGGACACCGCTGGCCCCACCTTCCAGAGACAGAAACCGCTCCCCCCTCTGATGCCTCTCCGTACCCCGCACGGTATTGATTGTGCGGAATATGGTGGAGCCCCATGTTATGTCCATCTGGAACCTGTGAGTGTGACCTTTTTCTGGGAAAAAGAGTCTCGGCACGTGAGATTAAGTTAAGGATCTCAAGATGCGATCATCCTGGATTAGGGTGCGCTCTAAATCCAATAATAACTATCTTTTTCTTTTTTTTTTTTTTTCAAATTTAGGGCCACGGCTGTGGCATATGGAGGTTCCCAGGCTAGGGGTTGAATCGGAGCTGCAGCTGCCGGCCTTCGCCACAGCCACAGCAACGCAGGATCCGAGCCGCTGTGTCTGCAGCCTACACTGCAGCTCACAGCAACGTCAGATCCTTAACCCTCCGAGCAGGACCAGGGATGGAACCTGCAATCTTGTGGATACTAGTGTGGTTCGTTACACTTAAGCTGAAATGAGAGCTCTGTGTTTTTTGTTTGGTTTTGTTTTGTTTTTTGGCTGCTCCCGTGGCGTGTGGAAGTTCAAGGGCCAGGGATGGAACCTGTGCTACAGCAATGACAGTGCCAGGTCCACTGAACCACCAGGGAACTCCAACAACTGTCCTTATAAGAGAAAAGACAGAGGGAGATTTGACACAGACACAGAGGGGACGGCTCTGTAAAGACGGAGATGGAGATTGGAGCAATGTGGTTACAAGCCAAGAGAGGCCAAGAATTTCCAGCTGCCACCAGAAGCCAGGGGAGACATGGAATAGATTCGTTCTCAGGGTTTCCAAGAGGAATCAAACCTGCCAACACTGTGATTTCAGACTGCTGTCCCCTGGAAGTGTGAATGGCTATGTTTCAATGTTTCCAGCCACCTGGTTTGTGGTAATTCCTTACGGCACAGCTGGCAGCTTATACAGTATTGTTTGCACAACACTGGCCTTGTCACAAGCCTGTCCCACCCTCTGGCCTGTGTGCGGGATCTGGGTGACCTCTGTCTCTGCATTCCCAGCCCAATGTCCGTGACGTACAACTGGTGCTTAATAAGTGCTCTGGACGCGAAGTGCCAGAGGAAAGTCCTCCTTAACAAGTAATTGAAAGAATCTGCTTCATGGACTCAACCTTTGCTGAGTAAGGAATGAAATGGCCCATTAGCATGGGCCACGGGGAGGCACCAGATTTGGTAGGTCAATTAATAAATCATCAAATGGCTCTGGCCCTGAGCTCACATCCTGATAGATGTGTGTTGCTGGCTTGCTCCTCATTAAAGGATTTCAGGAAGAACAAAGTCCGTTTGGGAAGGGAATAAGCGGTCCTCCAGAAGCTGTTTTCCCACCGGTTCTGTGGGTTTGTTTATACAGAGCATTTACGCGGAGAAGTTATTCCAAAGACCCCAAGCCGAGGCCTGAGGCAAGGCTTTGGGAGCTGCAGGGAGGCCTATGGCACCTTTCTTCCATTAAAAGGCCTTTGGAATTTCTTTTGGGAAAAACTCCTCTCCTCCACTTTCATCACTTTGGGGGCGGGGATAGCAACCCCGCCCCCGCCCCGGCGCTCTTTTGCAGCCACAGTGATTGGTTCACAGAGGGCACCTGACTCCCAAAGAGCCAATGAGATAAAAGACACGTTAGCTAAGAATTCTGGAACAAAAACACGTGATTTTACCCTTAGGCTATAAACCCCTAGAGCTGCAGATCGTAGCGGCTGCTCTGCAGGCTGCTGCCATGAGGAATTTAAGAGAACAGCTGAAAAACAAGCCCTGCTGATTTGGTTGGAGATCTGGTCAAACTGGGGCTGATACTCCCTTCAAACTTTTCAGTTTTCTGAGCCTGATAATTCCCTTATGTTACCCTAGTTGGAGTTCCTTCCTTTCGTAATCAATAGTTAAAGTCCTAACTATTGTAAAGGTGATGTGGTGTAGTTACTCCAAAAATCCAGGTAAATGAAATCGGTTCCTGTGGTAAGATCATACAGGCTCTGTAGTTAGGAAGATCTGGATTTAAATGCCACCTCTGTGGATCAGCTATGTGATAAACAGCCTTGAAGAAAATATTTTAATTTTCTGGGCCTCAGTTTCCCATCTGTGCCTGGAGATAGGAACTGCCTTTGGGGCTTATGAGGACTAGAGAGAACACATGCCAGCCACTGGTCATGGTCAAATACACCTGCTGTACAGGGTACCTTAAGACAGGTATTACTCCTTTCTTTGCCTGCTCTGGAAATAACTATTGTCCTCTGGACTTTTGAGTTGTCCCCAGAGGCATTGCTATAGTTTTTTATTTGAGACGTATCGAATTTTTAACATTAGGTTGTTTACTTTTTACGTTTAAGAGTAATAAATGCTTGGGAGTTCCCACGGTGGCTCATTGGTTAATGAACCTGACTAGCATCCATGAGGATGAGGGTTCGATCCCTGGCTTCGCTCAGTGGGTTAAGTATCCTATGTTGCCGTGAGCTGCGGTGTAGGTCACAGACACGGCTCGAATCCCATGCTGCTGTGGCTGTGGTGTAGGCTGGCAGCTGTAGCTCTGATTCGACCCCTAGCCTGGGAACCGCCATAGGCTGTGGGTGTGGCCCTAAAAAAAAAATAATAATAGTGATAATAATAAATGCTCATTGAGCAAAAAAAGCAAATATATAGAAAAGGAAAGAAAAATCACCCATAGTCCTATAATTAAGAGTTAACTACTGTTACCATGTTTAATATTTAGGTTTTTGTGACCCAAGGTTTTGGCTTGACAAAAGTTATACTTCTCACATTCTCTTAGTATGTGGTCTTTGAAGGTTATTGCGGTGGCTGTAGAGATTATGAACCAATTTAAGAATAAGGTGGTCTTAGAGTTCCCACTGTGGCTCAGCAGATTAAGAACCCAACTAGTATCTGTGAGGATGCGGGTTCAATCCCTGGCCTCACTCCGTGGGTTAAGGATCCCGCATTGCTGTGGCCGTGGCCTACAGCTCCGACTGCTCTTGTTGGTGGGACAGGGGCGGGGAGGAGGGGTCTTTGCAGCACTTGTTAGGCTCTGACAGGGAAGAGGCGTTGGGGTGAGTGGAGATCCTCCAGAGCTCGTGATGCCGGCTCAGGGCACCCAGGAGGCCGAGTCCCCAGCGAGCAGAGTGAAAGGCCAGTTCTTGGGGTCTGAGGGTCTGATGGGGTGTCTGGTAGGTCCAGAAACGGAGGTCGGGGTGGCTGTCTCCTTTGGAGAAGGTAAGGTGAACCCACAAAGGGAGTGGCTCTCTGATCAGCCTCATCCTGCAGCTCAGCCTTTTGGATGGAAAGGATCCCCTGCAGGTCCCTGACTGGGCGCCCTCACGTCCGAGGCCTGTACCAGGGACAGTGTCACACATGAACTTAAGACCTGGGTTTGAATTCTAGCTCTACAGCCTACCTGACCTCACGGAACCTCAGTTTCCTCATCTGTACAATGGGCGTGTTAACAATATCAGCTTCAGACCCTGTGATGATTAAATGATTAACTCACAGGCGGTTGGCAAGGAGACTCGACCTGGACTGTGAGGTGCTGATAGGGCCCTGGTCTTAGGCGGCAGGAGATGAGCCCGGTGTCGGCGACAGCCCCTCCCTCCGCCTGCTCCCTCATCCTGAAGGGACAGCCCACGAGGAGCTGGCAGTGCCGGGGCCTCGCGGCCTCGGGCTGCAGGCTGCGCTGATTGAACTGCCTCCTTCACTAATCAGGCGTCGGCCATGGAGTGGGGTAGCTGGGCTCGTACGCACTTGGCTAATCAGTGTGCATTCTTAGCTGCTGCAGTTGAATATTTTAACGAGGAAATTTCCTCCCCCGGGCTGATTGAGGCATATCCACGCCCCAGCCTGGGACAGGGGCTGCCAGGGCAGAGGGCCAGGAAGCAGAAAAGACGGGCTTTTTTTTTTTTTAGGACTCCAGGCAGTGAAGTGAGTTCCAGATGGGCAACGTGTTTCCTTTATAGCTCAGACGTCAAAGTGGTCTCTGTCTGGGGCCACATACCTGTAGGCAGAAGGAGTAACGGTGGCCACTTACCCACTCATCTATCTACTCACTCTCCATTGCATCCTTCTCTTCTTCTGTCATCCCTCCATCCATCCATCCATCTATCCACTAATAATCTGTGCCTTTACATTCTCTGCGCTCTGGCAGACACTCTTTCCTTACTTTCTGGGGCTGTCCCCCTGCTTGACCTGGGAAAATCTCAGCCCTGCCTGAATTCTCCTGAGGCCTTCTGGGGAGTGTTGACTTGCCATGGTTGGTGCTTGCCCCCTCCTTCTAGGAGTTGGGGTTCGGGGCTTTCCCCTTCATCCTCCTTGGCTGTCCTCACTTCTCTGTGCCCCCCTTTCTCCCCCATAACAGTTTGCTCCGAGCATGGACACAGCAGCCTGCCTTCCTCTCCAAGGCCCCCGTGACGTGCAGTTGTCATGGGTCATGGATAGCCCTGAGAATTTTCTAAGGAAATTGGGGCTCACAGGAAGAAAACTAAAAATTGAACTTACTAGAGCTAAAAAAAAAAAAAAAGGAGTTCCCATCATGGCGCAGCAGAAACGAATCCGACTAGGAACCATGAGGTCGCGGGTTCGATCCCTGGCCTCGCTTAGTGGGTTAAGGATCTGGCGTTGCTGTGAGCTGTGGTGTAGGTCACAGACATGGCTCAGATCGATATTACTGCAGCTGTGTCTGGGAACCTCCATATGTCTCGGGTGCAACCCTAAAAAAAAATCCAAAAAAAAAATTAAACCTACTGGGAGCTCCTGTTGTGGTTCAGCGGGTTAAGGACCCGATGTTGTCCCTGTGAGAATGCAGGTTCGATCTCTTGGTGGGTTAAAGATCCGGTGTTGCTGTGGCTGTGGTGTGGATCACAGATGCAGCTCTGATTCAACACCTGGCCCAGGAACTTCCATATGCCACAGGTGTGTCCTTAAAACTTTGAAAAAAAAGTTTAAACCTTCTGCATGAGAATTCCCATAGCCATTATCTAGAGCCCATCATGTCCCTGCTTCTTTCTTCCAGGCCCTGGGGACCTGCTGACCGCAGAAAGGGGGACCGAGGAGGGGTGTTGCTGCTTCCACTCACTCAGGTCATGTCTCATCTCTTTTCTTTCTGGGGCCAAGGTCATCATGTCTCTCCAGACCCAGAGAAAAAACGGCCTTTCTTTTAATATTTAAAAAAAAATGTAGGAGTTCCCATTGTGGCACAGCAGAGACAAATCCGACTAGTAACCATGAAGTGGTGGGTTTGACCCCTGGCCTCACTCAGTGGGTTAAGGATCTGGCATTGCCGTGAGCTGTGGTGTAGGTAGTTGACACAGCTAGGAGCCTGGGAACCTGCATATTCCCCAGGTGCGCCCTAAAAAGCAAAAAAAAAAAAAAAAAAAAGTAGAGATACATGACCCTTAATAATTATTTTGTACAGAAGGGCAGATGCTCAATAATTATTTTGTACAGAAGGTTGACCCTGAATTGCCTTAACCTATACTTTTGGATTAAGCCTAGACCTTTTCTTTATGAAACCAAGAGACCAGTTAAAGGCTTTCCTCAAGAAGGGGCCAGGTCTCCTTAGATTATAGAACTAGACTGGTTTTTATCTTGCTTTGTATCCTGGCTCCCACTCACACGTCCTCTGGCCCTCCGATCCAGTATTCGTTCTTCTTCTTCTTTTTTTTTTTTAATTTATGCAGCAGATACGCACTGTGCACCTTCTGAGGTCCAGGCCCTACACGGGGTACTGAAGAGACAGAGAATGAAATAGAAGCAGCCGGTGTCTTCACAGAGGTCACAGGGGGGTGGAAGAGGAGATAGTAAAGAAACGTATAAGACAGACTTCAAGAGAAATAAGTGCTGGGAAGAGAAGAGGCATTGAACAGACTCTCATCTAACTGGCTATTTATTTCTTCACGTGTCTGTTTTTACTCGTTCCTTCCTCCAGCCATCAATAAACATAGACTCAACACCTGTCGTTTTTTTAGCCAGGAGCTGGAGGTTCCAATACAGAAAAAGGACCTTGACCTTTCCCGCAAAGTAGACACAGGCTGATGGGTGGAGTCACCGATGATACAGAGGGGCTGGAACTAGAGATGCACGTGGATCAGTGGAAGCCAGAGGAGGAAACTACCGCTGCGGGTGGGGATCCAGGGCAGGCTTCCTGGAGGAGGCGTCATTTAATCAGGCCCTGGAGGAGGGAAAGCAGTCTGCCAGGTGGAGAAGAAGGCAAGGGCATTAAGGGCAGGGAGGCGAGCAGGCCATGAGATGGGGGACTTTCCTGGAGCGCGGTGGAGCTGCTGGGGGCCAGAGCCGGGGTGCGGAGGAGCAGCCGCAGCAGCTGAGGCTGGGCTGGTTCCCAGGTTCCCGGGAGGCTCGTGAGAGGAGAGCCTGACAGCTGTGCCTGTCGAAAGGGGCACAGACGCGGGGCAAGGGAGGAAGGGGGCTGGCTCCGCAGAGAGGGAATCTGCACTCGATACCTGCTGGGGTGTGTTTGGCTTCTCAGGAGAAGCCTGTTGCTGCAGAGTAAACTCTCCCTGGTCGCCTGCACTTACCTCCCAGCGTGCTAATGAGCAGAACTTCAGGAGATGCCAGAGCCTGCTATTTAGCGTTTGTCGAGTGGAGCGAGGCTGGGTGGAGGCACTGCCAGTCAGAGGCGTGGGTACCAGGGCCGGCGCCGGCACCTGGCTCCATGGGACCGGCCACGGGCCACGGGGAAGGAAGGCTTGTGGGTGACGGGGCCGGGAGCTCCATGTGGGAGGAGGGCAAGTGCAGCCCGGCCCGGAGAGCGGGGAAGGTAATGCTGCTGAGAACAGCCGGTTGGTTCCCAGAATTTTTGGAGACACCCAGCAGGGCAGGTCACGGGGCAGGATGGTGCCGTGAAGTCTTAACTTTTGCATTTCGACCCCGGGAATCTTCCCTCTTCTAGCTGCTAGACATGAAAGAAGGCTCGCTGGGTGAGCTTTTTTCCACCTGAGAAGAGATTAGAGCTAGAGCAAAACAAAAAGAAAGTGTCCCGGAGTTTCTGTCGTGGCTCAGCGGTAACGAACCCAACTAGTATCCATGAGGACCCGGGTTCGATCTCTGGCCGTGCTCAGTGGGTGAAGGATCTGGCGTTGCTGTGGGCTATGGTGTAGGACAGCAGATGCAGCTCTGATTAGACCCCTAGCCTGGTATCTTCCATATGCCATGGGTTCAGCCCTAAAAAGACTAAAAGAGGAAAGAAAGAAAGAAGGAAAGAAAGAAAGAGAGACAGAGAGAGAAAGAAAGAAGAGAGAAAGAAAGAAAGAAAGAAAGAAAGAAAGAAAGAAAGAAAGAAAGAAAGAAAGAAAGAGAAAGAAAGAAAGAAGGAAGCCACCACACGAATTGTCCCTATACCAGCAAAGGGACACCTGGAGCATGTATTAGGGTGAAGTCTAGGTTGCTGAAACAAAGAGGGTTAAAAATGCAGCACCATAAAGAAGACGGAGGTGATGGCAGCCTCAGCTGCCATCAGGTGAGAGGGGAACAGGTGTACACGCAGTTCAGCTCCACGGGGACTCTCAGGGGAAGGGCACCCCCTCCCTGTGGCTCCACCGTACCTGGAATAAGAACCTCAGCTTCACAGTCAAATGTGGATCAGATCAAGGATACATCGGTGTTCCAGCCTACGGGAGGGCAAGAGTACACTGGGAGATTACGTTACCCAGCAAATTTTCACTTCTTTTTGGCCCACGTCCACAGGGAGAATAAACTTCCCTGCCCTGGTTCCAAGTCCGAGCCTTAAGGAGGCTTCGTAAGTTTCTGTTTGCTCCTCTGGGAGCCTCTGACCTCAGCTGTGAGCAGGACCTGCCCAAGGTGGCTGTTCTCTCCAGGACTTGGGCGTGGGAATGAGACATGTGGGGCAGACCTGAACTTGACCCCTTGGCTGGGAACAGAACTGCTGCTTTGAGACCAGCAGACCTCATGTTTGTTTGCCACTGAATTTTGGGGTGGTTTATGCAGTATCATTGCAGATTGATACAAAGTATGGAATGAGGGCAAGTGATGTTCTTTTAAGTAAGCATGAGTTTAAAAATTTAATTTCTCTCACATTTACTCATCACATGGTTTCAGTTAGCTGCAAGGGAAGCTGAAAGACACAGTCTTCAATTGAGCAATCCTATGCCCAGTTGAAAAGAAGAGCCATGAACATAAAAATATACTCTTTAGTCAGTAGAGAAGTTCAGATTAAAACCTATTAAACTCACACTCAAATGGCTAAAAATAGGAGTTGACCACACCAAGTGTTGATGAGGATATAGAGCGACTAGAATTCTCATACACCACTTGGGGGCATGTACAATGAACAACCACTTAGAAAAATGACTTGGCAGCTTTCGAGAAGGTTAAACATTCATCTACCGTATGATTCCGGCAGTCCGTTTCTACATATTTACCCAAGATGCAAGCCTATATCTGCACCAAGACTTCTGTGAACGTAGCAACTTTATTTGTAATTGCTCCAAACTGGAAACGATTCAAGTTATCCATTAAGAAGTGAATAAACAGATTGTGGTACATCACAGGATGGAATACTACTCAGCAATAAAAAAGGCATGAAGTATTGTTCCATGTAGGAACATGGATGGATTTCAAAGTAACTATGCTAAACAAAAGAAGCCAGACAAGAGAGTACCTCCTGTAGGAATTCCAGTTATGTAAAATTTTACTTTTTTTAATTGTATTTATTTGTGTATTTATTTATTGTCTTTTTAGGGCCGCACCCACAGCATATGGAGGTTCCCAGGCTAGGGGTAGAATCGGAGCTGTAGCTGCCGGCCTACACCACAGCCTCAAAGCAATGCCGGATCCTTAAGCCACTTAACGAGGCCAGGGATCAAACCCCATCCTCATGGATACTAGTTGGGTTTGTTAACCACTGGGCCACGATGGGAACTCCCCAGTTAGGTACAATTTTTAAAAATACAATTTAATCTTGAGTAACAGAAAGATCATTGGTTGCCTGGGAATGAGGAATATGGGAAGGAAGGAGCAAGGGGAGGACTACAAAAGGGCAAAAACAATTTTTGGAGTGATGATGGATCGTTGTGTTGATGGAGGCGATGGTGTCATGGGTGACACATGTCAAGCTCATTAAATGGTTCCCTTTAAATATATACAATATGCAATACATATTTGCAAAAATATACAACATGACACATTGTGTATCAATAATATCTCAAGAAAGCTATAAAACAAAAAATTAAGCTTATTACTATGGGAGGAGCAGAGGGTAGGTTTTGATGGACAACTGGTGCGGGGGGAGAAGAGATATTTAGATGTTGCTGGTAGGGTGGGGGGGTCTCTGGAAAAAGGTCTCGGGGCCTCCCTGGGGCTGTCTCTTGCCAATCCAAGGAAGTTTGGGCATTGACCCTGGGAGGCAGAAGCCTTCTGGGTTCTCTGGGCCAGTGCAAGAAGAGTGGACACCATGTGGCCACACTGGAGGGTAGGGGGCAGTCAGGGGCCCGGAGGGTCTGAGACAGCCTCTCTCAGTCGTCTCCTGCCCCGGTGCAACCAGAAGAGCAGGTGGATTTTTAAGAGCCTTTGAAAGGTTTCCTTAATCCAGACCCTCTAAGAAGTAGATGCCAGGACAAGAGGTTATAGCCAACTGCAGCCTCAGCTCTCCCCTCCCTACGCCCCAAGCTCACCACATCGGGCTCCGGTGTTTGGGGTGGGTGCTCAGGGTGGGAGGGGTGGGAGGAGGAGGGTCACCTTGCTTTGCACTTGTGTCAAGACTCTACCGTCTAAGTGGGCACCTCTTCCTTTGAGGCGGACAAAGGAGGCTCTCCTGGCCCGAAGCCTCTGCTCCTCTCTTTGTGGGTAGAACTTTCTGCCATATCTTGATTCTGGGCTTGGCTGGTATCTTGCTTTGGCCCATGGCCCTGTAATGGACTCTTGCAAGCAGACGCTTCAGAAGCACTTGTGTACTGGCGTTTGTTCCTCCATCACCCAGAAGAACATGCCCGGGTTAGCTGCTGGAGACTATGGGAGACTGGCAGACGAGGCCACAGCCATTCCAGCTGGGATCAGCCAGTCCCCTGCAGACCGCTGACTGGCTGCAGATGGATTAGCTTAGCCCAAACCATGCGAGCCTGGTGCAGATCCTCAGAACAGTCTACCAACCCACAAACGCCTAAGGAATAATCCATGGGTGTTTTTTCAGACTACTAGATTTTGGGGGTGGTTTGTTACACATCACAGCTAACTGATACAGTGTCCACACCTCTGACCCACACGCTTGCCTTGATCTGTCCACTAGCTAGGAATACTTACTCCAGTGATGATGCCTTCTGTCTTGGCACATTTCTGCGCTCTGGGGACCTTCCAGAAAGTAGAGGCCAGAGAGGGCCTGGCCCCCTGTGTGAGTCTCTCACTCCCCTTGGGGAAAGTGAGGGGCCGCCTAGTTCAAGGTGAGCCACCGCAGAGGAAGCCAGAGTCACGGAGGAGCCGGGAAGTGGCGAGGATGTGAATTCTCCTCGGGGAAACACACAACTTGATTACTACTCAACATTTGCGGTACCCAGGTACTCTAATTAAGAGAAAAGGTCAATAGGTTAAATAAGTAACTTAATCAGAAAATTATGCAAAGTGCCGCAAGTTGAACATATTACACAGCCCTTGAGATCGATACGGTATGCAAATCGATCACCCGCGATCAAGCCGTCGGCAGCGCAGTGACAGAAAGGGGGAGGCGGGCGCAGGAGGCTCAGGAGACCCAGCCCCAGCTGGGGTGTGTGGGGACCTGGCACCTCAAGGTGAGGGGGAGGTGCAGTCGCCCAACTATAGATGGGGCGGGGCTGGGGCGGGGGCGGGGGCGCGTGGCGTAGGGTGTGGGTTTGGGGACCCCCGGACCTGGGCTGGAGGCCCAGCTCTGCCTCTGCTGAGCTGTGTGGCCTTGAGCGAGCCCTGTAGCCACCCCGAGCTTCATTCATACAGCAGGGATGCTAACGCTGGCCTCTGAAGTTTAGCGATGGATCAGTTATCAGCTCTGGCCCTGGGCGTGCACGCACGCGCGCGCGCGCGCGCGCGTGTGTGTGTGTGTGTGTGTGTGTGTGTGTGTGTGTATGAGAGGGGTTTGTAGTCATGGGTCCAGGGAGATTTCCTTCTTCTCTGCCACCTGTCTTTCTTCCTGCAAAGCCCTGCAGGCAGGACACTTGATCAGAGAGCAGCCAAAGGCCTTTAAATCCACTTAGAGCTGGGCTTCTCAACCGGGGCGGCGCTGGGCGGGTCCCGAGGCGCTGGGGGTTATTATAACCCACGGGGGTGGGGGTGTGCTACTGACACCTAGTGGGTCGAAGCCGGGCATGCTTCCTAAACGCTCTGCGACATGCAGGACGGCCAGCCCCTCCCAACAAGGAATTATCCGGCCCCCATTGTCCTTAGTGCTGAGACAGACAAACTCTCGGACTTAGGGGGACTGGCAAGCCTGTGAGGGAGAGAGCTGGGGTGCTGAACCAGCCAGGGCGGGAAAGGTGGCGAGAACCCCCTGGAGTGACCCGAGAACTGAGGGAAAATAGCCGGTCAGGGTCTCAGGGACCCACGGGATCCCCGATTAGTCTGGCCCTTCAGCGGAGGTCCCCCAGGACGCCCTGGCCTGGGCCTACAGACTCACAGATGACAGCCTGGCCAGAGCAGTCCTGCTGCCAGTTGGGCTGCAGAGGGGCCCTGGCCTGGAGACGGCTCCCCCCTGGCCTGGAGGGGGAGGCAGCCGTGGGGAGGGCCCTGGTCTGGCATTCCCCTGCAGCCTGAAGGAATGTGGCAGAAATGGACCCTTATTTGGGCTTGTTTTTATCCCCCAGGAGTGCTAGAGCAGCCTGGCTTTTCCCAGGCTTTCCTGCTGCTCCAGGGAGGAGAGTGGGATAACTTGGGGACCGTCCCAGGCCTGGTGTGGACAAGAGTCCCAGCCCCCACCCGGGGTACAGAGTGGAGGTCCGGGGCCCTGTCCCTCTGCTGGAGGCCTGCGCTGACTCTGGGCGCCCTGGGGAAAAGAAAGGGCTGGGGGTTCACCTCCGGTGCCTCCTCTTGGCACCTGGGCCCCCTGAGGGGTGCCCTCCCAAGGGGTGGCCGAGCTGGGAGCCCAGCTGGGTCCTTGAGCAGACAGAGGCTGGAGGACATGCCCTCAGGGTTCCCTTGGGGGCAGAAGGCACTGGTTGGAGATGGCACAGGGCAGCGAGAGCCTTGAGGGCGTTTCTCTTCCATCCAGAGACCTGGACGCCCCAGATCTCTGAGGTCAGAGGGTGCCACTGAAGACTGAAGCCACTGACTCACACCGTGAGGTTCAGGTCTGGGGGAGACAGCAGAAAGGGCGATGCAGGGCGGTCAGCAGCCTCCACACCCCCTTTCTTGTGACGCAGGCAGTCACACCAGGCCTGCGAGCTGGCCTTGCCCAATTCTCAAGTCGTGGGCAGTTGGAACCATCCCAGAGTCCTTCCCAGTGGTTGGGGACACTAGGATCCACGAATAGAGTGTTAGGGTCTTGTCCGAGGCCAAGGGTGGGTCAATGGCAGGACCCCAAATGGAGCCGAGGTCTCCCGACTTTATCCAGCGCAGTGTGTGACGCCCTCACAGCTGCCTCTGCTCTCTCTTGCTTCACCTGCCTCGTGAAAAGCAGCCTTCCAGAGAGGACCCTGTAACAGCCATCAACCGCACCGTGACAAATTATACCAAAACTTGGCTGCTTGATGGAGTTCCCATCGTGGCGCAGCAGAAACAACCTCGACTAGTATCCATGAGGACGTGGGTTCGATCCCTGGCCTCGCTCAGTGGGTTAAGGATCCATCGTTGCCGTGAGCTGTGGTGAAGTTTGCAGACGCGGCTTGAATCCCGCGTGGCTGTGGCTGTGGCGAAGGCCGGCAGCTACAGCTCCTATTGGACCCCTAGCCTGGGAACCTCCACATGCCTTGGGGAGTGGCCCTACAAAGCCAAAACAAACAAACAAACAAAAAACAAAAACAAAAAACCAAAAACCAAAACTTAGCAGTTTGAAACAACATTTATTATCACATGGTTCTTATGGGTCAGGGAACCGGGGAAGGCTTAGCTGGGTGCTGGAAAAGTCTCAAGGTCTCTGGCAAGGACACAATTTGGGGCACCAGCTGGGCGGACTGTGGATCTGCTTCCAAGCGCAGGCACGCGGTTGTTGACAGACCTGAGAATCTGGAGGGCTGCTGGTCAGAGTGCCCTTCCTTGCCCAGCGGGGCTCCCCGCACGGCACCTGCTTCCTCCGGGGGGAGGGTGGGAGGAGGCAAGCGGGGGCCCACAGGGCCAAAGGAGAATCTCTTTGTAACCTCACGTCCTGTCGCTTTGGCCATATTCTATTGGTTAGAAGTGAGTCACAACGTCCCACGTACACTCTGGGGCAGGGACGGCCCAAGAAAGTGAACCCACACCCTTGCTGGTGTGTTCCTGGAAGCTGTCTGAGCGTCTGCTTCCAACAAGGTCAGGGGAGAGAAGTTCTGATGGAGGCCCGTGGCTTCTCCCCGCACTTACGGGGCTGATTTGCTTTCAAACGCTTAGGGGAAACGCTGATAAATACGATGATTTAAATGGAGCTGGAGCTCGGAGTTCCTGTTGTGGCTCAGTGGTTAACGAATCCAACTAGGAACCATGAGGTTGCGGTTTCCATCCCTGGCCTCGCTCAGTGGGTTCAGGATCCGGCATTGCCGTGAGCTGTGGTGTAGGTTGCAGACGCGGCTCGGATCCCGCGTTGCTGTGGCTGTGGCGAAGGCTGGCAGCTACAGCTCCTGTTAGACCCCTAGCCTGGGAACCTCCATATGCCGCGGGTGCAGCTCTAGATAAAGCAAAAAGACAAAAAAATAAAAAATAAGTAATAAATAAATAAATAAATAAATAAATAAATAAATAAATGGAGCTGGAGCTGTGGCAGGACCCCCCTCTCCCCTCCGTGCCCCCAGCTCCAGTCAGGAACCTCAGCCAAGGTGAAGTCCAAGTTTCGTTCCAATTATCACCTAGATGTTAAAATCCATCCAATGAGGCAAAAGTCTTCGACTGTGGGTGGGTCAGCAATGTCGGGTCCCAGGCCAGGTCTTAGGGACTCCGGGCAAGTCACTTAGTTCACAGATGTTCTTACCTGTACGAGGAGGGGCCTGGAGATTTCTGATGAAATATGCTCCCCTCCCAAACTGAAATTTTCTCACTCTGGGGACAGAAAACTCCCACATTCCTGCCTTCCCTCTGCCCCTCACCGACTCCCACACCCTGGAGGATGCTTGTGCCCAGGGGAGGAGAGCTTGAATTCCTGGAAGTGTCTGTGAAGGAGGGAGGGAGCTGGCGGAGAAGGGGTAAGGAGGCTGGCAGGGGGCTTTGTCAACGTGGTACTACTCCAGGCAGCCACCTTGACCTCGCAGTGGCCCTGGGCTCCCTGGAGGTGGGAGGCGCCCAGATGGAGAAAAGCAGGAAGGGTTCCAAAGGAAGGTCCTAGGAGGGCGGGGCTGTGCCAAAGGCCCCGCCCCCACGATCCACGCCCCAGATTTATTTGCTTCTTTGTCTCATCTTGGCTTCTGGTCTGGGCCTCACCCGCTCCACCTACTCACCCACATTCGCCCTCCCCCAGGGGCTGAAGCCAGTGTGTCCACAGGGTCTGGAGGATAGCGGAGGCATCTGCCCGCCCCCGGGCCTGGGAGGGCGTGGACCTGGGCTCCTACATCCAGGCTGGAAAGTGCTGCTGGCCTGAGGGCGGGGAGGAGGCGGTGAACGCCAGTGCCTGCGTCTCAAATTCATTTCTAATTCACTTTCCTTCTGAAGTGGTTTTGAGGAAGTGTGATATCTAAAAAGGCAGCTAATGCAGGTCCTGTAAATAGTGCATTCGCAGGCTGTAATGGAGGGAGAGAGAGAAGCAAAAGATGGATTAAGTGCCCACTGTGGGCTTGGGGAAAAAAAAAAACCCTTTTGATCTCTCCCCCACTGCACAATACCCTGTTACCTTGTTAGCTTGCATCAGTCAGAGAGAGGATGTTTCTTATTGTGATTGCTGCAAATTGGCACCTGTTTCCCAGAGAGTAGCTTTCTCCTGAATTAAGTAGAGCACCCAGCTCCATCCTGGGTGATAAGGACCTCCTATTAGTGGGTAATGTCAGCACGAGCCGCCTCCTGTCTGCCTGCCTGCCTGCCTTGGGGATCCCACTCTCTGAGCTTAGCCTCACGGGGCCGGGGCCCCTCCACAGTAGTTTATTTTTCCCAACCCAGGGATGTGTTCATTACTTCTGTCACATCTTTCTGATGGTAGCAGGGAGGCCACAGAGCCACTTGGGACATATGATGGTGAACTTGGAACTCACTGTCTTACCTTCAGACGTGAACTTCCTGGATTCTCCCTTTACGTAATTAATGAATTCATTCAACACATATTTACTGAGCACCTGCTATGTTCCAGGCACTCTGATGTGTGCTGGGGACACAGCAGTGAAGGAGGTAGAGTCCTGCCCTGACACAGTGCACAGAGTAAAGTGTCACCCTCTCCCGTTTGCCCATCCCAAACCTGGAGTCACCTTTGGCTCCCTCTCCCTCAGGGTCCACAGCCAGGTGATCCCCAAATCCCTCCTCATGGGTCTCTCTCTTTACGATGGAAGTTACCAGAATTGATCTGATGGCTCCCCTCTCACCACTGGGACCAAGCCTCAGCACCGCTCCCTTGAGATCTTGGATTTGCTGCCTGTATTAGTTTCCTATTTGCTGCTGTAACAAATCACCAAAAACTTGGTGGCTTAGGACAACACAAATGGGTTACCTTTCAGATTGGTAGTTCAAAAGTCTGACACAGGTCTCACCGGGCCAAATCAAGTCGTTGGCCAGGATGGGTTAGTTCTGCATTCCAGTCCAGCTGGACTGTGGGAAATGGGTGGCAGGCACCCTCTTCCCTGTCTCTGCTGTGTCCTGCTCAGCCTCCACCTGGGCCTGGGACACAGGATCCTGGTGAACATACTGAATGAGTGAGTAATGATATTCACCGTGTATTATTACAAGAGAAAAAGAGCAAGAGGCTGAAGAATACATGCAGTTCTTAAAGACAAAAGAATCCTATACACGTGCGCAGCAATCGAGCACCCAGCTCCATCCTGGGTGATAAGGAGCTCCTGTTAGTGGGTAACGGAGCCGCCTCTTGTCTGCCTGCCTCCCTCAGGGACCCCATGAGTGCATGTTTAGGCAAACAGAAAAGTCCTGGAAGGACCACCTTTACTGCAATGATGACATCTGGGAAGGGAAAAAAATGGGAACAGAGATGAGGGTGAGTTCTTATTGCATACATTTCTGGTTTAATTTTTTTTGTTGTTATCAGCATGAATAACCATTTTTAAAGGGAAACAAACCTGTCTTCTAATTCGACATGCCGTAAAAACCAAACAATATCTTTTTTTTTTTTTTAATGCCCCTTAAATGCCTCCCAGAAGTGTCCTTTGTGTCTGTTCAGACCCTGGCCCTGATTGGGTGGCCGACCCTGACCCGGCTCCACTTCCCACTCCCTTCCTGTATTGCAGCCTGGGGCCTCCTCACCTGGAGAACTGAAGCCGATCCCCAGGCTGGGTGGTGTGTGTATGCATCATGCATGCGTGAGTGCGTGCGTGCATGTGTGTAGGAACAGTGGGTCCATGAGGCTGAAGGACTCTGGCCTGACTCTCCAGCCTCATCCCTCAGATCCCCACACCCCGCCTGCACACTGTACATGCAGGAACCCAGAGCCACGCCCTCCCTCTGCCATGTCTCCTTTTTAGGTATCTGCTGTGTTTCCACTAGGATGTCTCTTCCCCGCTGTATTCACCTGGTGACCATCTACGCCTCCTTTAACACCTGGCTCCCTGCCCTTCCGACCTCCCTCTCCCCCAGCAGACCCCGCCCCTCTCTTCTCCGGGCAGCTTGCGGACAGATTTAGATTTGATCGAAGCTTCTGGCTCCACACTTCCTGGTTCTAAATGCCAGCTCCAGTACCTACACGCTGTGACTCTGAGCGATCGAGTTCAACGCTGAGGCTCCGCGTCCCCATCTGTGTCACGAGCGCTGACACCCGCTGATAAGGTGGTGGTGCCCTTTGAAAGCGGTGACCTATTTGAAACTCGCCGCCCTGAGACCAGTACCTGGAAGGGTCCCCCTAACAGGGGGTCCTCAGGACCCTGCGACACAGTTGATGTGTCTTGGAGGGTAGAGGGGGTGCTTTGAGGAGGAAGCATGCCTGAGCTGAGCGCTAAAGGACAAAAAGATGGCTCTTGCTGGCGGCTGGAACCGGGAGCGTCAACCACGTGCAACGGGCACCACAGAAAAGCAGAGTCACGGAGGGGCGGACATCTTTTTGTTCCATCTTTTTGAGGGAATGAGCCCAGTGGCCCAGAGGACCAGAGCCCCGGGCGTCAGGCCAGTTCCCCGCTGCAGGGACGTGAGCACTCGCAGCGTTTGTGCTACTTTGGTCCAAGCTGCTTGGGGTTTGGCGTGAGCACACAATAGCGCCTGAAGAGGTGGCTGCGATTTTCCCCTGGAACTCTCAGATGTCTCAAAATTGGTCTGAATAATTTTTTCCCCTTAGATTGTTCAAAACGTTCTGTTTCTGGCCTGAGCTCCTGGGTTTCCCGTTGCCTCATGGAAAGGGTTCTGGGGCAGACACGGAGGTCTTGGGGAGCACAGCGAGTCAGGGCGCCCCCACCCACGTGCCCCGCTTCTCGGCCAAGCCAGCACCCCCCCCCTGGGGTGGGGAGGGCAGAGGGGAGAGTGGCTGGTGGGCGCTAATGGGCTGAGCTCTGAGGCCCCACTGCTCGGGCCGCGGCCAGCGCCTGTGGGCAGGCTGGGCTGCAGGCCCAGCTCAGACCAGCAGGAGCTGCCAGGAGTCTAGCCAGCTGAAGCCTGATACCTGGCTCCTGGCTCCGTGGGTCGCTGCCCAAGAGGGTGGGAAGGGGGCGTGGGCCTTCTAGGGCGGCCCGGCCTGGGGGCGGCTCCGCGGCTCTGTTTATGTTGGCTTTAGGGGAGCAAGAGTGAAGAGCTGCTGATAGCATCTCGGCCCGGCTGGCCTCCAGAGAGATAGCGCTTGCATTTCTCCAGGATGGGTGGGCGCGCGTGCACGCGCGCGCGCGTACACACACACACACACACACACACACACACACACACACACACACACCATTCATCCATTAGCCCCCTTGACACAGATGCTCACCTACAGATGTTCCAACGCAGGAGAAAGCACTCAGGGAAGGGGTGTGTTGGGGGAGGTACGGGTCCAGGCCAAGGGAGGCGGGGAGTTTCTAAGACTGTGACATCTGGGGTGTGGGACACAGAGATGTGGATGCCGGAAGGTGAGAAGGTTCGGGAAGCCAGAACGCTGATTCTCGAAAAATCCTTTCACACTCCCAGCTAATATATACCTCCCAGAGCCCTGGGGTTCTTCACTTAGAACTTTCCGCTGGAGTTCCCCGCGTGACACTGCAGAAACAAATCTGACTAGGAACCATGAGGTTGAGGGTTCGATCCCAGGCCTCGCTCAGTGGGTTAAGGATCCGGCATTGCTGTGAACTGTGGTGTAGGCCGGCAGCTATAGCTCTGATTAGACCCCTAGCCTGGGAACCTCCATATGCGGCAGGTGCGGTCCTAAAAAGACAAAAAAAAAAAAAGAACTTCCTGCTGCCACATGACAGCCAGGGCACCTTGCCTGGGTTGCACAGCTCCAGGGCCACCATTCACACTGCAGGCTGTGGCACTCCTGTCCTTGGGGTTCAGGTGTTGTTCTCGGGGCTGCACTGTGAACGCGTGCCCTGGGCCTGTGTGACGAGGTGGCGTTGCAAGCTCCTCAGACCTGGGAAAGGCTGCTGTGGGGAAGGGGACGTTGACTTACTCGAGGGCTGCAGAATCTGGGGGTTCTGAGCCATCCAGCAGATGATGCAACTCAGGAATTTGTTTTATTGTTTCTTGTAGTGTGTGGGGGGTCTTCTCCACTGATGCTGATCATCAGTGTTACTAGGTCTCTATGGGGTGACATGTCATGGTTGTTTGGAGCAGTTACTGTCCCTTCTTGAGAACTTCCTACCTTCCTATCCCTCCTGGGACCAAACACACACAGGCTTCTGATTCAGGCCTGGCTTCTGTCTTGCAAACACAGAAACCAGCTCTGGCTTATTTGGGTAAAATGGAGATTTATTAAAGGGTGTTGGGAAATTTGCAGAACCTCTGGGCCAAAGCTCCTGGCCTGGAGGCTGCCCAGCCAGGAACAACACCCCAAATCTTTCTCGGAACTGATGGGTCCTGGAGAGCCCCACGGCTGTCACTGCAGGGTGCTGATACTGCTGCCGGCACTATGTCACTGCCAGAGCTGGGTACTGGTTGTCCCAGAATCTTAGCCCCAGCTCTTCCAGAAGCTGGGTGGGGTGGCTGTTGCACCCTCGCTGGAAAGGGCTCCAGGCAGCATCTGCTTTGTTGCATCATTTTCTTTCAGTTCAAAGGTTCAAAGTTTGATGTGGGTGAGTCTGGTCAACAGGGTGAGGTCACAGGCTTGACCTTTGGCTGCACGGAGGCTGGGAAAGTGGGGCGGGGTGGGAGGGATCTGGTTTCCATATAAAGAGGGGGTCTCTGACCAGGACTCGGAGTGGGGAATTCCACAAACACAAATGTGTTCAAAGGTGACAAAAGACCACTGCGGCGGTGTGCAGACTCCATCTCAAAAGAGCAGCAGCACGGAGTTAGTTTTCTTTCTTTTCTCTTCTTTCTTCTCTCCCAAGAGCAGAGACCTTAAGCCCGGGGTACACAGATGCCTCTGCTTTCCCTCATTTCCACACAGCTTCTCTGCACAGACCTGCAATCAGGTGTCCACACCTCCTGTCTCAGGGCAAGGGGCCGGTTCCCAACCTGCAAGACTCTGCTCTTTTTTTAGAACTTGGGCACCTGCGATCTTTGAACAGATGCAGTCTCTGCTCAACTCCATCCTGCAGCTCTCAGAACCGCTGAGCCAAAGCTGGTTTCCTCCCTGGGTGCCCCTGACAACCTAGGCGCCAGGCCTGAGTGATCATCCATCTTTCCCTAGGATAAGGCGGTCTGGTATTACGTGGAGACTGGCTATTGGCCCTGTTTGCTTGGCTTTGACCCTGCCTCTGTCCGATGCCCCCTGTCCAGGGTGGATCCTTCCCTCACTGGCTCACATAAGCAGAGTCAGCGCTCTGGCTGGGAATGAGTAGCTCTGTGCCTAGCGGTCCGGAGAACACGCGGAAGCTTGGTATAGAGGCAGGTGGGAGGCCAGGCAGCTGGGGGCGGTGGGGGGAGGCACGTTAGCGGGCGTGGCATGGTCACGTTAGGGGCGTGGCATGGACACTTTAGGGGGCGTGGCAAGGGATTGAAAGCATCCAAACGCCCATCCCTCCTGCAACCCTTGGTGATATGCTCTTCTCCCTCAGTCATCCCACTGCGTCTCCACACAAATATGTTGTTTTTCATATATGTTATTTTCAAACAACATGTCCATTTATTTTAAATTTCAGGATAGAAATGTCCTTGTTTTCACTGTAAAAGTCATGCATACTTTATAAAAATTCAAGCAATATATAGTTAGAAAGTGGGAGTCTTCTTTCATGGAACTTAGATAATCATTGTTATAACTTTTTTTAATCTGCATGTACAAATGTATGTATATGTAGAGCCCAGGCTGAAGCAAGTGTGTACATGGAAAGAACGTCCAATGCAGTGTTGATTTTAAAAAGCCAGTTGACATGAGAGGCTGCCTTGCTTCACCCCCGACTGGTGAACTGGGGTGCGCTGTGCTGGCGCGGCTGACTGATCTGATGGAACTGAAGCTGGGCCTGTGCAGCAATCGCCTTCTTTTCAGCAGTTATTCCTGGGGTCCAGCAGGCAGGGGGGCCAGAGGCTGCCCACCATGGTCACTCCCTACGGAAGAAGAGGTGAGACAGCCCAGTAGCTCAGAGGGGCCTGGCCCTGGGTCCCCCGCCCCAGCACACCTTCTCCGCTGACCAGCCCTGGGGGAAGAGCCGCTCTTCCCTGGGGGTTTGAGGAAGCAATGGCTGGGCCTGATGACCTCCCAGAACTTATGGTCCCCCCCGGGGGGGGGAGGATTTACAGCCAACCTGGGATGTTTGAGGGGGCCCTGGGGCAGGACAGAAGCAGAGGCGCAGCAATGCTCTGGGTTAATACCCGGCTGGCTTGTCCCCGGCTTCGTACTCAGCAGTCACTGAGTGAACATCTGCAGAATGAATGGATGGATGGATGGATGGATGGGTGGATGGATGGGTGGGTGGCGCACATTCCCTTGCGGGTATAACCTCCGCTGGCTCCAGCTGTACTTGTGAGTCTCAGGGAGTCTCCTCGACCTGTCCCTTTTCAGGAAGCAGACCTGCTCCTAGGGAGTCACCATCCTGGCCTCTCAGAATCCCAGCTTTCTGAGGAGGTTGGTCCCAGACAGGTCGCCTGTCCCGTCCTCTCCCGTGCAGGCCTCTGACCTGTGACTGCACCGCTGTGAGGAGAGACGTTTCCAGACCCGGCTTCCCGCAAGGGATGGGACAACCTGCCCAGAGCAGAGAGGGAGCCCGCTCTCTGGGGAGCCGTGCGAGCCGGCCAGCTGCCTGGAGGCGACAAGGCCCCCTCTGTCCTGGTGGGGACTCCCTCCGCCCCCCGCTACCTTCACGACTCGGGGCTGTGATGGGGCAACGGGGAGGGGTCTCTCGAGATCTCGGTGTCTGAGGTGGACCCCAAGGTTCCCCACTCGTTAGAGAGGATCTGCAGGTCCCCTGCGCACGCCCCCGGTTGCCTTTCCCTGGTCTCGCGAGACGGGGCTCATTCCTCTCCCCCGCCCTCCTCCCTCTCCCCCTCCCCACGGTTCCCAGAAGTGGGACCCAGGCCGCCAGCTGCAGCCTGTCCAGGTTCCCTATCGGATTATGAAGCTTAACATTTTTGTGAAAGAAGAAGAAAGCCTTCCCTCTGGGAAGCGATAAGAACATTCCATCCTCCTCTGGCTCCAGGGAGCCTGGGAAACAATCACCAAAGGGAGAGACTCCCCGGGGACAGGCTCCCTGGCAAGGGCAGGGCCGCCCTCTGCCGGCTCCGCTCCCCCTCGCTTCCTGTTCCGCATCCTGCCCTGGGCAGGGGCCCTGGTCTTGCCTGTGGTCAGCCACGGGGACCTGGGGACGGCGGGTCTGAGGCCCCCGGAGCCAGGCCCCTACATAGTGGGCTTCTTCCTAGCCTGGAGCTCCACTGGGACCCATGTCTCCAGGGCAGGCTGTACAGTCGGGGAGGCAGGGGCTGCCCGCAAGAGAACCACCAGAAGAGACAGCCTTGGTGGGGGTAACTGAGCTATTTGGGGAGGGCGCCCCACCTCCGCGGGCATGATCTAGAGCCCATGAGGTGAGAAGCTGAGTTGTCCTTGATGCATCAGGGGCCTGAGAAAGGCCCCGTGGTTTTGGAATGGTGATAAGAGCTTTGCCCAGTTAATGCCCGCGCTGCCCGGCTGCCCACTACCACCTCCCTCTGTCCTTCCCTCTCTCTCTCTCTCTCTCTTTTTTTTTGTCCTTTTTAGGGCCACACCCAAGGCATACGGACAGTCCCAGGCTGCGGGTGGAATCTGAGCTGCAGCTTGCCAGCCTAGGCCACAGCCACAGCCGCAGCAAGGCAGGATCCGAGCCCCGTCTGTGAGCTACATCACTGCTGTGGCGATGCTGGATCCTTAACCCACTAAGAGAGGCCAGGGATTGAACCTGCATCCACACGGACACTGTGTCAGGTTCTTAACCCACTGGGCCGCAACGGGAGCCCCATCCCTCTCTCAAAGACAACGTTCACTAAAAACCCCGCTGGGAGCCTGGTGCTATAAGAGGGAAAAGGCTGGGCGCATGGCCTCTTCATTCCTTCATCAAAGAAGACACTGCCTCAGGGCCTTTGCACTTGTTTTCACTCAGCTCCTCTTCCTTCAGGATCCACGACCCTTCACTTACAGGTCTTTTAACGTTACCCTCTCAGCGAGGCCTCCTTGTCTCCTTCCTAAAATGGCAACCTGGCCTCATCTACAGGAATTCCTACCCCCTCCTCTTAGTATTCTCTAATACATTGTAGATTTTACTTACTTATTATATATTATATAATTATAGAATATTAAAATTACTGATTTCTCTCTCTCTCTCTCTCTCTTTTTTTTTTTTTTTTTTGTCTTTTTAGGACTGCAACTGCAGCATATGGAGGTTCCCAGGCTAGGGGTCAAATTGGAGTTATAGCTGCTGGCCTACACGACGGCCACAGCAAGGTGGGATCCGAGCCACATCTGCCACCTACACCACAGCTCACAGCAATGCTGGATCCTTAACCCACTGAGCGAGGCCAGGGATTGAACCCGCATCCTCATGGATACTAGTTGGGTTCGCTAACTGCTGAGCCACGCCGGGAACTCCTGATTATACTTCCGGTCAGTCTCTTTGCACTAAAATTGAAGTTCCTAGAAGGCAGGAATTATTCCCGATCTGCTCTGTCTGCCCTGGGACAGAGCAGGCGGCATGGCTTCAGGACCTGGCAGAAGCCAAGAGGTGGCCTTCGCCAACGCAGGCCTGAAGTAGGTGGGGGAGGGGCCTTTGAAGAGCGCGGAACGAAGGGTCTATTTATAAACCGTCTGCAGGGTTAAGGGAAACCGTGAAGCGCCCCAGCACTAGAGACAGCGGGGTCCTCACCAGCCACGCGTGGGAGAGAGCCGATTGCAAGACACTGCTGGACACAGCAGGGCCTCTGCAACCCGGCTCCCCAGCCGGGCGGAGTCTCCCTCCCCTCTTGCCCTTTGGTCACTGGAAGCCAAAGAACAGGAGCAGCCGGATAATGCAATCCATGGAAGGCAGGGCACCTGGGCCCCCGAGGTGGGGCGGGATAGAGCCCGGATCTGGAGGTGCACCCGGGAACATCCGCGCGTGGTGAGTAAGTGAGAAGTGAATGAATGTCAGCCCTTCAGGAGCCGCTCATTTTGTTCACGCATTTCCCTGGTTTGTGCACGTGTTCATTCATCCACGTAGGGCAGCGCTGCTGAGCGCTGGGTGGCTGTTCGGGTCCATCAGAGACCAGGGCGGCGGCAGCCCCAGCCCCCTGTCCTCAGCCCACCAGGGGGAGGGGTTCCTGGAAAGAGGGACCCTGAGGGTGGGGGTGTCAGGCCCCGAACTGCTGGTTCTTCACACACCTGGCCCACCTGTTCCCAGCTGGCAGCATGAGCACCTTGGGACGGTGGCGAGGGTGGGGGGGGTGCGGGGGTGCGGTGGGGGGAGTGCATTGGGCCCAACACACAGCGGGGCAGGTAAGAAATCCTTGGGTTCTTTGGGGGACCTGTTAAGTCAGGCCAAATTGTGTGGAGGCCCCAGGTGTGGGGAGACATCGTTTGTCACCTCTTTTTTTCTAAACCACGGGGGATTCAAAGCTTGGTGAAGAGGAGGTCATGGAGCAGGGCAGCCTGCGGGCACTTTAATCCTGCAATCACTCCTGCCTGGGAGCACACATTGTGCAAGGAAGGCAGCACTTGACCTCACTTAATCCCTGTGACTAATGGCCCCGTAGAATTGGGTGACCAGGCCCATTTGACTGTTGAAGGAACGGAAGCAGAGAGAGGTTGAATAACTTGCCCGAGATTCCACAGCTATGAAGCGGTGGAGTTGGCATTTAAACCTTGGTTATTTATGTCTGGAGCCTACACGGCTATCCACTTATTTATTTATTTATTTATTTATTTATTTATTTTTTTTTTAATTTTTTGTCTTTTTAAGGCCACGCTTGAGGCATATGGAGGTTCCCAGGCTAGGGGTCCAGTCGGAGCTGCAGCTGCCGGCCTACACCACAGCCACAGCCATGCAAGATCCGAGCGTCATCTGCAACCTACACCACAGCTCACAGCAACAACAAAACCTTAACCTACTGAGCGAGGTCAGGGATCGAACCTGCACCCTCATGGATACTAGTCAGATTCGTTTCCGCTGAGCCACGATGGGAACTCCCCACGCTTGAAAAATAATTATTGAATCCTATTTGATTTATAACTTTGTGCTATTTTTTCAGATTCTTTTCCCTTCTAGGTTATTACAGAATATTGAGTACAGTCCCCCCCGCCACAGCCAACCTCTATGCAGAGATCCTGATGGAAGGCGTGTTATGGGGAATGGGGAGTCGGGTGAGGATCGGGGGGGACTCTTGGTCCCCTGCTCATCGGGGGAAGGGAGCCTCTGCAGAAGCCATCCTAGAGGGAGGGGACTTGTCAGAGACCAGTGTGCACCCTGGGCTGGGTGTCCCTCCAGGTGAGGCAAGGCCGTGGGGAGTCCCGGGTTCTGGAAGCCAGCCCTTGCCTTCCTCCCCTCGGTCCCCCATCTCGTTCCCCCGTCTCTGTCTCTGGCTGCTTGTCCTGCAGCCACAGCTCCCGTGCTACCCAGCCTCCTGTCTCGTTCTTGCCGCATGCATTCTCCACGCAGTGTTTCCAGAACTCAAACGGCCTCGTGTCACGTCTGCTGCTTCCGGCCCTTCTGTGGCTCCCATTGGCGCCCGAATAAAAAGTTCAGCCATCTCCCCTTGGCCTGGGAAGGCCCTGCGCCATCTTCGCTGCCCACCTCGCTGGGCTTGTTTCTGGCCGTCTCCTTCTCGACTTTTCTACTCTAGCCCCCTGGCCTTCTTGCTGGTTCTAGAACACACGATGTCATTCCAGTCCGGGGAAACATTTTCCCCACTGTGTCCTGTGTAGGGGATCCTGTTCCCTCCCGAACTTCTAGTGCCTCGTTCCTTCAGGCATCTCAGCTCAGCTGTCACCCCCCTGAGGCCTTTCCCGACCGTGCCAACTAAACGGATGTCCCTCTCCCCTCACTCAGCCCCCCCTTCACCTCTCTGAGGGATTATTTCTTTTCTTTCCAACCTTTGTCACTATCTGAAATTATCTTTTTTCTTTTCTTTATTACATGTCTTTCTTCCCCCATTAGAATAAAAGCCTCTTGAGAGGAGGAAATTTGTGTTTTGATGAATGTTGTATCCTCAGCGCTTAGAACAGCGTCTGGCATAGAATAGATGCTAAATAAAGAAATCTTGAGTCAGAACTTGCTCTGCTGTTTCTCATCACGGGGTCTTTGGGCATCGATCCTTCTGAGCCACGCCAGGAACCCCCTCTACCCGCTTTCTAAGTATTATCTCTTTTAATTCTCGCAGCAGGATCTACCTGTGAGGCAGACACTATTATTATCCCTGCATTTTATAGAGAAAGAAACCGAGGCACAAGAAAGGTGAGCTGTTTTAACTATTAGCTCAAAGTGACGTAGCTGGCAAGGCAGGGCTGGGCATTCACCCAGGGGGTCTTGCATGTGGGGCCAAACGCTTAGTCCCCGAGGCATCTTCTCTCGTGAAAGACCCCCCGCTGAGCTTGCAGCGGAAAGGCAGGTGTTAGGGGCCATCCTTGTGCACATTCTTTCTTGCTCTTTAGGAGGAACATGCAGACGGATAGTTTTCCGTGGGCCCTGGTGAAGCTGCCTGCTAGATTATCTGGGGTGGGGAGAATGGCTGGGAAGGCCACTCGGCAAGCTGGGGAAGAGGGTTGTTTTGGTTTAAAAGATTGACATTTTAATAAACTGCTCTTAATTAACAGCACTTTGAAATTCTGAGTGGCGTGCTCTCCATCTTAAAACAGGCGGGCGGGTGGCTTCTTAGAGAACGCGATGCTTGTGGGTGATCTCCCTTTTTGAAACAAACCCAGACCCTCCAGTCACAATTTATTTTTCATTCCAAAAATGATCTTTACTGCAAATGTTGCTTTGGTTCGAGCGAATTAGAAATCCTTATTACACAGGCAGGCACTTCAAACGGTGCCCAGCTCGCCGCGCCGGCTGTGGCATCAAAGACTCGGCTGGAATCTCTGATTACCACCCAGGCTGCGGGCCACTCGGGAGCAGGCGGCATCTGAGTCGGGCCCTGGCCGCGGGGCCAGTGGACTCGGGGAGCCCGGAAGCCAGGCAACCTCTGCGCCAGCCTGGCTGCTTCCTCGATTCAGGTGCTTGGAGTGGGGTGGCTGCTGTGGGCAGAAGGGGTGGAGAATGGCAGGGGTGCCCTTGACGGAGCACCTACAGATGTTCCAGATGCGTGCTAAGAACTTGTACATGTATTATCCTGATTTAAGTTTTCCAACAGCCATCTACTGTAATTGCTTTTTTTTTTTTGTCTTTTGTCATTTTAGGGCCACACCCGCGGCATGTGGAGGTTCCCAGGCTAGGGGTCTAATTGGAGCTGTAGTCACCGGCCTACACCACAGCCACAGCAACGTGGGATCCGAGCTGCGTCTGCAACCTACACCACAGCTCACGGCAACGCTGGATCCTTAACCCACTGAGTGAGGCCAGGGATCGAACCCGCAACCTCATGGTTCCTAGTCGGATTCGTTTCCGCTTGAGCCACGACGGGAACTCCTCTACTGTAACTGTTGAGAGGGCGTAAGAGAACTCGATAAACGGTACTCCTCTTTTCCACACTGATTCTGGACCAATTGAGAAATAAGACAAAAGAGCGAAGCGAGTCGGGGACCAACACTCACGCTTACCGCTGAGATCATGCTCGCTGCTGATGCTTGCCGCTGAGATGAAATATACTGCTCGCTGCCAATATCAGCGCTGGTACTGCCGAAGCTGGGGGCGATCTGCAGGCAAGCTGGCCTTCCAGTTCTGAACCTCACAGTTATCTATTTCCCAGACAGGCACGCTGTGCGGGGGACAGGCTGCATGGCCAGGGGAGGCCCAGGGATCTCTAAATTGTTAAGAAGAGAGATACAGGGCATGCTCTCTGGGGGCAAGGCGGCTTCCGCAGGTAAAGAGATGCTGAGTGAGCTTGGCCACGTTAGTCCCACCCAATTGACCGGTCAGAAAATTCCTTCTCATTTTTCAAGGTCAAGTGAGTGACAGAAGAGAGTAAGGTCTGTGAGCCCCCACCCCCACCCCCTGCACCTCCCCGCCCTTGGTATTATCTGTTCTGCAGATAGAAAAGGAGCTTCACGCTCCCCAGTTGGTAGCAGGTGAAGCTAAGACACACGCTGCTCTGTCTGAGTTGATCCTCGTCTCTAGAACTTGAGCTCCTCAAGTTCAGGGCTGTGTCTCACTCACTTGGTGTCCTTAGGAGATGGTCGAGCCTGAGACCGGTATCAGGCAGAGATTTTGAGGCCAGCGAAACAGCAACACATTCTGTCCCTCCTGGACATTAGGTGCCGTTCTCGCCATTGGAAGCATTAGGCGGGTGTAGGGGGTGAATGGCGCCCCCTCCCCAAAAAGATATGTGTGCATCCTCATCTCTGGAACCCGCAAATGTGACCTTATTTGGAGAAAAGGTCTTTGCCAAAGTCATTAAGGATCTGGACGTGAGATTCCCCTGGATGGACCCTAAATCCAATGACAGCCGTCCTTGTAAGAGACAGAAGAGGAGGCAGGAGAAGAGAAGAAGGCATGTGACGATGAGGCAGAGAAGGCAGTGATCGGCCATGAGCTAAGGGACGCCTGGAGCCTCCAGAGTCTGGAAGAAGCCAGGAAGGATTCTCTCTCAGAGCCTGTGGAGGGTTCACGGCCCAGCTGGCACCTTGACTTTGGACTTCTGGCCTCCGGAACCATGGGAGAGTTTTGTTTTAAGCTCTCTAGTTGGTGGGTGGTAACAAAGTACTCCCCAGGCAGCCCTAGGAATGGACTAGCCGGGCACTGGACAGAATGACGCCTTGCCCCCACGTGCGTGGGGCAGGAGCACCGCTGTCTCACTGGGAGCTGGGTCTGAGCCGCTTGCCTCTGGAGGTGCTGGCTCTCCCGGTTGAGGCCTGGAGGTAGGAAGCCTCTCAGCATCCCAGACATATGTTCCTGAGTCCGGTTCAAGTAAGTGAACATGAAGGGCCGCACATGAGCCTCAGGCCATACCTGGCAGTGGAGTCAGCATGGCTAGAGTATCTGATCTTAAAGGCTGGTGGGTTGTCACCATGGCTTTGGCTGTTGTGACCTCTTGGTGTCCAGAAAGGAAGGACAGAGACTTGCCAGCCATTTTTGAGGGGATTCCAGGAGGCACCAGCGTTCCTTGGTGGCATTCTTTTTTTTACAAAAAAAAAAATATTTCCGAGTTCCCAGTGTGTCTCAGTGCAAACGAATCTGACTAGCATCCATGAGGACGCGGGTTCGATCCCTGGCCGTGCTCAGTGGGTTAAAGACCTGGTGTTGCCATGAGCTGTGGCATAGGTCGCAGACATGGCTCGGATCTGGCTTGGTTGTGGCTGTGGCGTAGGCCGGCAGCTACAGCTCTGATTTGACCCCTAGCCTGGGAGCCGCCATATGCCACGAGTGTGGCTCTAAAAAGACCAAAAAAAAAATTTTTTTTTATTGCAGTATAGTTGATTTACAATATTGTGTTAATTTCTACTGTGCAGCAAAGTGACTCAGTTATGTAAGTATAGATTCTTTTGCATATTCTTTTCCATACAGTTTATCATAGTTTACTGAGCGTAGTTCCCGTGCTGTGCAGTAGGGCTTTGCTGGTTACCCGTCTTATATATACCAGTTGGCATCTGGCTCATCCCAACTCGGCGAAGGTCTTACCAAGCTGCTGTCCTGCTGCCTCAGGGTCATCGCAGCGTCAGGCAGCCCCCTCCCGGGGTACCGCTGACTGAAACGCTTCCCTGCATGAGACCCACACCTGCCTCTCCGTGACATCTCCTTCCACTCTCATTTCACAAATGAGTCTTGGCAACTTTCTAGGGTCACGCATCCAGTAAGTGCTGAATCGGGGACTCTGATTGCTTAGAGAGCCCTCAAGCCCAGGACGCAAGTCAGAGAGCATGGTGTCCCCACCACTCTTTGGAAGCCTTATAACAAGCCCTGTCACAACTGACTCAGGGCTTGACTATGGTCCCTGGAAGGCCGGGGAGGTCTCCCGAAGTAGTGACATTCTCTCTACACCTCTGGAGAGGCACACACTTGGCGTGGGATGTTTTCCAAAATATTTCCTGAGTTTGGGTCTCCTGGGTCCACCTGCAAGCAAGGATTCTGCCTGATGTGGGCGATTCCTCTAGAACCTGTTGGCTCTTTTCATGGTGACTTAGACACACTAGGTATCAATAAGTTTCTAAATACAAACGCAGTTATTTAAGGGCATTGGGAAGATAAGGCTGGTATCTGAGCCTGACTTCTGGCTGGCCAGTCTCCCCTCCTTCCAGCTGGGCTGTTGGGATGGTACTCAGAAGGAAAAGAGGAGTTCCCGTCCTGGCTCAGTGGTTAACGAATCCGACTAGGAACCATGAAGTTGCGGGTTCGATCCCTGGCCTTGCTCAGTGGGTTAAGGATCCGGTGTTGCCGTGAGCTGTGGTGTAGGCTGCAGACGCGGCTCGGATCCCGCGTTGCTGTGACTGTGGCGAAGGCCGGCGGCTATAGCTCCTGTTAGACCCCTAGCCTGGGAACCTCCATATGCCGCGGGTGCGGCTCTAGATGGAAGGCAAAAGACAAAAAAAAAAAGGAAGAAGGAAAAGAAATGAACACCACCTTACTGTGAGCTGGGCCGAGCCCGACGCTTCCCCGCGCAGAGGCTTGCTCAGGCAGGGGTGGAGCGCTGCTGGGACCTGTGTTCCCTCCATCTGAGCTCAGGTGTGAACCTCACCCGCAGCCAAGCACCCAGTCTGAGGACAGGCGCCTCCTGCGGCCGAGCGCCTCCCAGAGGAGGCCCCACAGGCTGGCAGGCTCCTAGAAGGCCCTGAGCACCACCATCACGTGGAGGATGTAAACTGTCAGCCTGCTTTCTTCAGCAAGACGGTCTTGCTGGGAAAACCGTCCGCCCGGCTAAACAGGGTGCTCAGTGACGCAGTCAGTTTACATGCAGGCGCAGAGCCCGGCCTGATCGCCTCGCAAACCTGCGAAACCCAGTTCACAGACCGACACTGGGCCGCGGGCCGCGTGTTAGCGGCACTGCTGCAACACATGTAAGAAATGCAGAGAGAAAAGTGGCGGGGCCTGCCCTAAAGCGGGGCAGCCACGGGTCCCCTACCAAGCCTGGCAAGAAGCCACAGGAAGCGAGAGGCCCCGTGGGGGGCAGGCCTCTCCGGGCACTAACCCTGCTGATCGGGAAACGTGGCCCGTCTAGCCCCCTCTTGGTGTCAAGGATTGAGGAAAAGGCTGGTCAGAGGGGTAAAGAGAGCGATGAGGGCTTCCCTTCCCCTGCAGAGATTTCTTTCGTTTGTGCTCTAAAGCCTTAGCAACAACAGCAAAATAAATTCCTGGCAATCATACCGTCGCCCTTTCATGTTCTTGCATTTTATAGCTCTTGATAAACGTAAGAACAGAAGGCCTGTGGGCATCTTCCAGCTTTCCCGGAAAATGTGAAGTTTTGTTTCCAGGCGGGCGGGTTGCGTGTTATTAGACTGTCAGGGTCCGAGGACGGGCTGAGATGAGAGTATCTAAATCAATTCTTTCACAGGCTGGAATCTTACTATTAATTGACTGGAGGCCAGAGGGTCCCAGCGGCCAGAATGGTCAGCGATTAAGGGGCGGGGTTGCTTGGGCTTGTGTCTTGAGGACACAGCGGGGACGTTCCTGGAGTTTGGGGTCCTGTTAACAGGACAGGCCGTGCTGTGGGGGGGCTGAGAGCGAGAACACAGAGGGGTCTTGGGGTTGCCTTGAGCGCTCACCCGTGTGCACTTGAGCTGATCTTTTCTTTTTTGCTTTTTAGGGTTGGACCTGCGGCATATGGAGGTTCCCAGGCTAGGGGTCGAATTGAAGCTGCAGCTACTGGACTACACCACAGCCACGGCAATGTGGGATCCGAGCCATGTCTGTGACCTACACCACAGTTCAGGGCAACGCTGGATCCTTAACCCCCTGAGCGAGGTCAGGGATCGAACCCGCAACCTCACGGTTCTTAGTCAGATTCGTTAACCACTGAGCCACGACGGGAACTCCCTGGAGAGCTTTCCGAATATAACCTTTTCTAGATCTCTCCCTAAACAAACAAACAAACAAAAACTCTGAATCTCTGAGGGGGAGACCATCACCAGTGTTAAAAAACATCACCCCAAGGCTGCGTGTGTTCTGCCAGGATGAAGAATTTTGTCTCCAGTGCCTGAGGACTTAACCGCTGTGTGGCACTGCCCCAGCTCTGCTCGTCTCCACCACAGCCCCTAACACAATGCGTCACGATGACCGCAAAGATTTGCTTTTTCCCCCTGGACCATGCTGGCCCCAGATGCTGGCTGTCCCAGAGATCTCTGACACAAGGAGGACCGTTACCCCGTCCAGGGAGTTCCCGTCGTGGCTCAGTGGTCACAAACCTGTCTAGCATCCATGAGGACGCGGTTCGATCCCCAGCCTCACTCAGTGGGTTAAGGATCCAGCATTGCTGTGAGCTGTGCTGTGTAGGTAGCAGACACGGCTTAGATCTAGGGTTGTTGAGGCTGTGGTGTAGGCTGGTGGCTGCGGCTCCGATTCAACCTTTAGCCTAGGAACTTCCACGTGCCATGGGTGTGACCCTAAAAAGGAAAAGAGAGAGAGAGAGAGAGGCACCCATCCAGTAGGGAAGAAGGGAAGAATCAAGGACCGCTTCATATCGAAGGCGGGAGATTTAGGGCAAGGAACAGAGGTTGAAGAGGCTGCTGGGAATTTAGCAGGGGCCCCAGCCTTTGTTCATGCACGTGAACTTGATTCCCTAGGTACTGAGGAGACACGGAGGGGTTCTGAAAATGGTACTGATGCCGTCGGAAAGCCGCCCCACGTACTGAAGCCCCTGCTATTTCCGCTGCACACTTTTCCCGGTGGGAGGCTGCGAAACGGAGTTTGCTGAGGAATTCATTGAAAACTCAGGGTGTGAACTCGTCCCCAGGAACAACCGTCTTCTTGTTTCTGCCCACATCCCCGTCTACACGAGCAATTCCAAGGTCCCCCAGGCCGCACTCCTCTTGGCCTTTGTCCCCGCATTTTATTCTGCCTGGAAAGCCCCGCCGTCTTCATCAGCCATGCAAAATACATTTACACACGTACACTTCCAAATCCGCTCCTTAGCCATGCTGTACCACCCACGTAATTCCAGGGCTGTGCCGCTCACACCACCGCTGTGGTCATCTTCCTACCTGATTCCTGGCTAGACTGTGAACTCCTTATGCAGAGTGCCCAGCGCATAATAGCTACTGAAATCATTATCAGATTGAATTACTCTCCAAGCTCAGGCATCTTGAAATAGCTGAATTTTTAGGAAACACTCTCTAAACCTCAACTGCAAACTCTTTTTTTTTTTAATTTCTTTTATGTTTTTTTAAGGGCCTCACCGGTGGCATATGGAGGTTCCCCGGCTAGGGGTCTAATCGGAGCCATAGCTGTTGCCTTATGCCACGGCCACAGCAACACGGGATCTAAGCCGCGTTTTATGATCTACACCACAGGTCACGGCAACGCCAGATCCTTAACCCACTGAGCAAGGCCAGGGATCAAACATGCGTCCTCATGGATGCTAGTCAGATTCGTTTCCGCTGAGCCGTGACGGGAACTCCTGCAAACTCCTCTTAAAACAGCCTTTTCTTCCCTGTCTGCCACACTCAGCAATACTCCTTATTGTCTTTATTGCCTTGGACCAAATAATTGTCTCACAAGGTCCCTTTTACAGGACAAAAGGATTACCTGTGATTTTGGTATCAGTAGCTTCCTGGTAGCCGTGTACCACTGAGCCCAGGCCAGCTTGTCAGATTAGCTCCAGCAGGTCCTGGAAAAAAGGTGACACAGATCCAATAATTTTTTTGTTTTAATTGAGGTAGAGTTGGTTTACAACTTTGGCTTCGTTTCTGGCGTACAGCAAAGTGATTCAGACCTGGTAAGTTTTTTGTTTTTTTTTCTTTCTTTATTTTTTTTTCTTAAAGTGTAATGGATTTACAATGTTGCGCCGGTTTCTGCTGTACAGCAAAGTGACGCAGGCGTACATTATAGGTATATTCTTTCAGTCATTCAACTTTCCATCAAGGTCTGTCCCAAGAGACTGGATAGAGTTCCCTGTGCTGTACGGCAGGACCTCATTGCTTCTCCGTTCTAAACGTGATAGTTTGCATCTACTAACCCCACACTCCCCGTCCGTCTGGTACATTTTAATGTGGATGACAGAGCCGGGGAGGGAGAGGGCAAGGCTGAGCACGTGTGAGTTACCGCAGCTACTGGGAACATTGCAGGTAGGCGTGAGGGCTGCCAAGTGGCCGGAGGGAGGCCTTGGGCTGTGTGCAAGCAGAGGAGCAGAGGACGGAGAGGGGCTTTAGGCCAGAGAAGACCCCTCTGAGGGAAGAGGGAGAGGGCGCCACTGAGAACTCGCGGGAGCTGGCGTTCGGGTCGGCCCAGGATGGACCGGGGTGGGCTGGGGGTGCGGCGTGGACTGTGTGCACGTGTGCACGTGTGCAAGGGAGCGCTACCGCTTCCCCTCCACGGACTGTGGGGCAGACCCAGGCTCCCAGGGCCAGCCAAAGAGGAGATTACTTTCTGGTTTTAGTAGATTAAATGCCGAGGTTTCTGTGAATTAAACCCCAAAGCAGCTTTGGAATGTTTTCACTATCTCCACTGAGAAAATGAGATCTTTTTCATGTGGAAACACAGGGGTAATAATACCCAGATCCCTGGGCTACAGTGAGGATTAAATGAGATCCTGTACGTCAAAGCCCCGGCCTGTGCCTGGGACACAGCGAGGCCCGATAAACGGTGGTGCTCCAGTGAACCAGGGCTCGGGGAGGGGGGGGGGGCTGGCTTAGAGGCAAGCCTGAAACACGAGCGCTTTGTGCCTTAAAGACAGATGGCAGCCAGCACCCACCTTTTTCCTTGGTGCCTTTTGCTCTTGGAGCTTCCAGTCCTGGGGCAGCTCAGGCTTGGGGTCAAACGGGGGTTCTTTCTCAGCCTGTCCTCATCCCGGTGTAAGACCTGAAGCGAGTTCTTTAATCTCTCTGAGCCTCAGTTGCCTCGGAATAATAGGACTTATCTTTGAGGGTTGCCGGAGGATTTGATGATCTCATCTGCCCCTTATGCAGCTCCCAGCCTCCACCCCTGACCTCCTCCAGACTGTTCTCCAGAGCGGCCAGATAAGCCCTTTCAAACTGAAATTAAAACTTGTTTTCTCCAGCACACCGCTCTGAGTGTTTAGAATAAAATCTGAAGTCGAAGTCGCTGCGGCCGGCTGTTGGGGGTCCGCCCTCTGTCTCCTCCGGTCTCCACTGAGATGGCTCTTCTGCCCTTGGTCAGCGGCCGGCTTCCTCGTCGTTCCCAAACAGAGCAGGCTCCTGCTTCAGGGCCTTTGCACCTGCCGTTCCCTCTGCCTGAACGCCTTGCCCCCCAGATGATGACAGCGCTGCTCTCCACCCTTCATTCTCCTTTTCTCCAGTCTCTGCCACCTCCTCCCGGGGACCAGCCCCCGATTTCCTCTCCAAACAGCACTTCCAGGCTCTCTCAATTCCCTCACCCTGATGCGTTCTCCTCCCTCACTGGCCCTGAGCAGTGGCTGGCATCTCTGCGCACTTTTGTCTGTTGCCGGCTCCTTGGCTAGAAGATAAACTTCAGGAGAGCAGGGGCTCTGCCACTGAACCACTCGTGGCTCCTGACCGTTTGGTGAAGGAAGGAATGAATGAGTTAGTGACTGCAAATCCCCATCCCGCCACAGGGCGGGCGCTCAGCATTCGTAGTGAGGGAATGAAATGAGCTTGAGTGTTTAGCCCCAGGACCCAGTGCTGGCCAGCTGTCAACTTGTTGTGCAGCCTCAAGCCATTAACTTACCTTCTCTAGACCCCTGGGCAAAAGGGGTACCAGCTCCTGCCTTGGCTGAAAGACATCAGGGGTCGCGGAAGGGTCAAGCTGATAAGGAGACAGTTTGCCAAGCAAAAGAAGCCCAGGAATAACAAAGCAGAGGCCCGTTTTCTCTGAAGAAAGCCAGTGTCTCTAATTTCTCAATATGCTGCCAGCTGGGCTGTGTCAGGTGGTTGTGCATAAAGGGAAAAAATCTCTTTGACTGAAATGGTGATATTTTACCGAGGCCACTTGGTTTTGCTTTCAAATAATTTCTTCAGGGCTCCCAAGTGCCTCCTCTTTCTTATTCATTAGCAATCTACGGGACTTGAAGAGAGACTTTAATTAGGGAGAATTTTTGTACCATTTACTAGGAAGAGAATTGGTGGTGGGGGGGGTGGGGTTTGCGCCTGATGGGCCAGAGAGAACCTTCTGAATCTGCAGGAAGGCCCTTTGGCTCCAGGCCTCTGACTTGAGCTCGGGAGCACAAACCAAAAGCCACAGGTCAGGAGGATGAAACTGCTGTTTGGCATAAGCCATCATTAGTTCTTGAAAAATATAAATTCTGGAAAAGTACACAGGTCTGGGGCATCTGGGGTGCCTGGGGATGGGTCTGATTCTTGCTTGTCGAAGAAGTGCAATTATTGACTCTGCGGTTAATGAGGGATGTGGAGTTTACAGGCTCAGGGCAAAGGAAGAGCAGTGGGGACAGCCTGAACTGGCACAGAAGATTCCAGGGACTGTTCTAGCGTATCCTAACTCTGAGACCCTCGGGGAGAGGCAGGCCCACTCCCAGTCCCTCTGGAAATCTGTGAAGGTGAAAAATGTTTAGTTCCTTTGCTGATATCAATTCAGTGTGTGTCAGCAGTGGAGGAAGGTTGCCTAGAGAGCTGATGCTTTGGGGTCATATTATTGTAGGTAAAGTGCGCTGAATGTGGGAGGTGATAGTCTTGCCTACCTCCTATTAATCATCCCCAGTGAAATTTGCGTGTTTTCCTGTGGTTCCCCAGATTGATCAGGAGCAAAGGTATAACTGATTAAGCAACAGAACTAAGAAGGGAGGGGAACCTTTCTGACAATGACATCTGTTAGCCGAGTGGCTGTGAGCATGACCTTGGAATGACAGGGATCTGAATGGGAATCCTGGCTCCACAGTGTTGGCTCTTTGGCCTTGAGCAGGTATTTTTCTCTTCCTCTCTGAGCCTCAGCTTCCTCACCTATAAATGTGGATGATAGTGTGTTCTGTCTCAGGATTTTTGCCAAAGTCAGTTTGGAGGATCTGTTACATACAATGCTTAGCACATAGTGTGCCCTCAACAAATAGTGATTCTATGATTGTGCTTACTCTGGGGGAGGAGCATCCTCGAAGGTATTTGAGGAGCAGGATTCTGGAAGGGATCCCTGCCCGGGGAAGGCAACAAGCTAAATGGCCTTGGAGCTTTGGGCAGTGGCCCAAGTCAGGGACAGCGAGGTGAGTCCTGGTCCGTGTGGGCAGCAGCTGTCTTAGGCCGTTCTGCTTCCTCTGCCTGCCCTCGGACTCTGCCAGGATGATGCCTGTGTGATGCCCGTGTTTGTCCTGTGGGTGAGGAGGCCAGGGCTGCTCTCAGATGTGGTCCCCGAGAGCCTTCCTAAGATCCTTTCCACTGTGTTGGGCCAGGATGCGGAAAGCGGTGGCTCAGAGGGAGTTTGGGGAATGACTCAGATGATGCCAACCCGGAACAGGATCACCCAGGGGCCTCTGACTCCAGTTCCAGAAGTAAAGGACTCCAGATCTCTGCCTCTCCCTTGGGCCTCATGTGTCCTTGGCAGCACCAGCCTGGCTGAGGCAGCTCCACCTGGGGCCACTGGGATTCTAGAAGAGGGGTGCTCCTGGGCCCCACCTGCGGTGTCAGCACGAGACTGAGCCCAGAGGGGGACTGAGCTGTGGACTCAGCTAACGCAGGGACAGGAATGCCGTGGGTCAGGTCTTGGGTGCCTGAAGCCCCTGAGTGATAATCCAGTCTTCACACTCGCCTCACCCCCACGGCATTCCCTGCGGGGTTGGAGTCAGCAGCCCCGAGGTGTCTGGCCCTGGTTTGGCACCATCCGCATCATTCCCAGACACTCGGGGCCCAGACCTGGTGGTCAGTGATGGAAGGTGGTCAGGGAAGGGAAAACCACGTTAGGCACTGGGCAGGTATCGTCTCATCCATTTAGGCGACAGCTATGCTCATCTCTCTCCCACCAATGAAGACAACACGGCTCAGAGAAGTTAAGCAACCTGCGCAAGGTCACACAGGTAGGGAATAATGAAACTGATTTCTGCACCTGAGTCTCTGTGACTTCAAAGTCTGTGCTCGGTCCCCCGAGACTCGTCTTGTTCCTGAAGGCGATCACGGATGGGAAAATGGGGGAGAAGTCAAATATCTGCCTCAAGGTCACGGTTTGAGAAGCAGGACGGGAGAGCCGTCCTGGGAGTCAAGGTTAGAGTGAGCGCCTGTGACTCTTCCTGCCCACTCCCTCCACAAGTAAAGGGTAGTGAGGAAGTCAGGGGCTGGCTTCCTTTGGAAGGGGGTCCCCGCAGCGGTGGGCAAAGCCCCGGCTCCACTGCGACAGCACAGGCGACACAGACTGGGGCTGGGGTTAGACATGGCCGCCGGCTCTCCCCTGGCCTCTCTCTGTGGCCTTGAACTTGCGGCTCACACCACCTCCAGGGGCCTGCCTAGCTCTTTTGTTCTGTGCCGAGGCCCCCTAAACTTGAGAGTGCCTGGGAATCACCGGGGGCTTGTTAAAGATTCGGTTCTATTCCATGGAGCTCCCAGACGAAGCTGGCGCTGCCGTCCAGCGAGCACACTCTTAGTAACCTGCTCTCATTCTCTAGACTCTGAGCCACACGCTTAGGTCACACCAGAGTCAACGTATTTTTCCCGTGTTGACCTTGCGTGTTAATAGACTGGGCTTGTGCCCCAGGACGTGTCCCCCTGACCTCTGGAAGCCTCCTCAGGGAGTCTTCTCTGGCTTCCTTCTTACCCTCAACTCCTATGGGTGCAAAGTGGTGAGAAACATGGACCCTGCAGCTGGATGTTGCGGGTTGAAATCCTGACTCTGCCTGTGTGATCTCGGGCAAGTTACGAAACTTTGCTAAGCCTTGGTTTCATCAGCTGTAATTCTGGGGTGAGCCTTGGCTTCATCAGCTGTACTTTGGGGGTAACCCCCATCTCACTGCGTGGGGGATTAAAGGAGTGATCATTTATAAAGCTATAGAGCTCTCGGCTGAGCGCATTGTAAATATTCCTTCCTCTTCATTATTTCTGCCACCATAAGCATCTCTTTCCTTCCTCCAGCTCCCGCTCACTCCCCTCTGGCCCCAGTGTCCAGCACAGAGAATTTTCTCAGAACTCCGGTGGGGCACCCTGAGGCCGGGCAGAGCAGGGCTGCCTCTCCCAGGAAGCAGATTTACGGCCCAGAGGCCAGCGTTAGGGCTGAGGGATTCCGCTAGGATTACAGGCTCCTCCCAACGGGACCGACCTTTTCTCATCTTATCTGGGAGCTGACAGAAAACAGAGGGTGACCCAGTTCCAGCCTCACCCGGCTCGGGGGGCCACGGCCAAAGGCTTTGCGTGCCTGACCTCTGCCTGTCTCCCAGGCTTTGCTCCGAGGGCATTCGTCTCCCATATACCAAGCCCGGTGAGGCTGGGGGGGGGGGGCTCCTCGCAGGAGGGCGGGGTGCCCTTAAAGCCGTCAAGACGGGTTACCTGCTTCGATGGGTTCATCACCCACTGCCCTGTCTTCTCGCCGATTGCTGGGGTTGCCCCCATTGAGGGGTCCACCCCACACCCCGAAAGAGCTCGGTCCTCTCTCCAGACTTCCCGCTAAAGAGAAAAACGCCCTCGCGGAAAAACAAAGGCCCTGCTGCCCAGCATAAAATACTGCTTCCTAATCCCAAGGGTGGCCCAAGTGCGCTGTTAAGCTATTTAGGAGGCCCTTGAATTATTTCCACTTGAAAAATGTTTTCATGTCTCCCCATTCTGTTCACTTGATTGGCTAAGGTGTAATTGCTCTCCTGGCCCAGACTTGGCTTCCTCACTGATGGGGACCCCCGTTTTGCATCTTGATATTAAGAACAGATACTGAGAGCTGAATGGGGCATTGTTTCCAGGCCAGATCAGTAGCTGCTGCCTGCCTTTAGCAAGCACGCGGTCCAAGACTGGCAGCCTGACCTAGACCCTGCTGTGGCTTGCTTTGATTACTTGGTTCCATCCAGCTCCCATCACCAAAGGATCTCACTCACCCAGGTTTGCATCTGCTCTCCCTCCCCACCCGTCTTCCACAGTTGCAGCATTAAGGAGGGGGTTTGGGGGCTGGCAGCCTGCTTTGATTTCCATGTGCTCAGGGGGCTGGGCTGGAGGAGCGGGGGTGCCCCCCCCCCCCACAGCAGCCCACCCCCACCCCAGGTCAGAGGTTTGAGCCAAAACAGAGACTCAGAACAGAAGTATCTTCTGCTGATGGGTTCCCTTACTTGGACGGGTAACAGTTTTAGATACGTCTATGAACAATGAGGCACACCCATTCTTTCCCCAGAAGGCAGCACTCACTTGAAATCTGGCTCCTTCGCAGCGTTTTAAGCAGATGGGACTAAATATAGAACCACGGCCTCTCATTTTAAAAGGGTTTAGGAACGCGGTCTACTGGTTACTTAAAAACTCTGACTGCAAGTCCCTGGTACCCCTCCCGCGACCCCCTGCCGCCTGCCTCCCTCTGCTCATGGCGAGCTTTGGTCCCAAACACCAAGAACCCGAATAGAAGCCTTTGAGCAGCAGGACCCAGCGAAAGGACAATGGCAACACGCCGGCTTGCAGAGTGTCAGCATTTGCCAACTAAGTTTATCCTTTATTTATTATTTTCAACTGTGGCTTAAAACACGCGGCCCTCAGAGCCAAGTCTCTAAACTGAAACGTCTGGCAGGCCCGCCTCCGCTCACGGACGAACGCGGAGACACATCCCCCTCGCGCCTCCGCCAGTGACTGGGACCAAAGAGGGTATGTTTTGAATTTACCGAGATCTACTGCTTTGGGCCGAGTTTTTGTACTCTTAAAAAGCCATCAATACCGGCCAGTTTGTTATAAGCAAAATTTATGAACTGACAGGCAAAATGTAATTACGGAGGGGATTCCTCGCAAGAAAAAAGAGGTGATGGTAACAGACATCCCGACAATCTGTTTGCACTCATTTTCATTCATATAAATGATGAAGTGCGTCTGGGTGGAAGCGGCAGTTCTCCGAAAGCTTCCCGGGAGCCTGGAAAAGCCGCTGCCAAAGTTCTTGCTAACGAAGGGCAGCGAGTCTTTGCATTAACTCCTCATTGTTACCCACCACTTGCAGATTTTTCCCCCCTCTGCTGTTATTTTTCTGGCTGGGACCCGTTACCCTGCAGCGGTTTCTACACTTCATCCTATGGTCCCTGCGGAGCCCCAGCGTGCTCGAGCATCCTGGAAACCGCCCCCGCGGTGCCGCAGGCCTCAGGAGGCTTCGGATCCTTCCACGCCTCACTCTCTCTGGTCAGCTTCTTCCTTCATTCACGGCTGCTGCGGAGAGACGCGGAACTCCCTGTCTGCAAACGGTGCCCTCAGGAAGAACAGAGGCTCCTGGGTAAATAGCAGAAGTTGCTCCCACAGCACCTAGATCCTGAGGAGGGAGTTTAGGGCCTTCAGATGTCATGGGCCTTGGTGGATGCTTGAAAGATAATGATGAGGACATAACACGGCACTTTCAAATCATCAAGTACTTCTGATGCCAATGTCCGTTTTGACCTTCATGGCAATCTGAGGGGACATTTAGTATTCTACCCATTTTACAGATGAGAGAATTTAGGTTCAGTGAAATTACTTGACTTGCCCACAGTCTCACAGCTTCTCAGGACTTGAAACAGGATTTGGACAGACTTTTCTCCATCTTCTGTAATCTTTTGAACATCGCAAAGACAGGAAGGCCGGTTCTTTTGGGGAAAACGAGGAACAGAATAGACGTTCTTGCTAAAGAAAGACAACTTAGTGAGCCTTTCTTTAAATGGTTGAATTTCCAAGGGAGACCAAGGTTGCCAGAAGTGAGAACTGTTTTACCATTTTGCACCTGGAGGGTGTGATGCTTTCCCAAGGGTGCCCGCATCTCAGCTTTCTGTCATCTCTCAATCACCGCAATTCTGCCGGGGGGTGGGGGTGGGGGGAGGCAGGGAGAGGCCACTGTCCCCACATTGTGGAGGAGAACGAAACTACGAGGCTATGGAACCTGCTCGGGTCAGAGAGGGCACCCCTTGGAAACACTTGACCACGTCCCACAGCTCATTAACAAACAAGGGGGTCTTTTTATTGCTTTTGCTGAAAACCTCAGTGTGCTAGAAACTGATAGTGGATTTTGTAGTGATTTTGCTTTTTCTTTTTATTTTTTCTCTCTCTCTCTGCTTACCCCTCGGTTGAATGTTGGATGATCCCAAATAAGATCCAGGAGTCAGTTGAAGCAAGTGACATTTTCCCCTCAAAGAGCAGTAACTAGAAAGAGGGGCGGGTGCGGCCTCACCGGAGCCCAACCCCCATGCTGACACTCAGTCCCCGCCCTTAAACTTCTGCGGCCTGGGCAACTCGGAGTCACCTAAGTAGGAGGTGACACTTCATGGAGATAGATTTTCAGTAACAAACGTGGACACAGAAGAGGTTTGAGCTTCTAACTAGAGGAGGGTCCTCTAACTACCGGAGGATCCAAAGGCACAACGGCTCCGTTTCTCAGGGCTGCCGGCTGCAGGTACAGGTGTGTCTGGCTCTGCACCCGCTCCCCAGGCACAGTAACGAGTGTGACCTGAGAAGGGTGTGGCCGGGGGAGAGGGTGGCAGGGTTACCTGGTCAGCTTTATCAGTTAGGAATCGGGTTTCTGGATCTCCCTCTGTATCTCATATTTATTTGTTGCTCTAACAAAGCTACGAGCTGTGACTTAGTGGTTTGGAACATCGTTCTCTCGCTCCTGTGGCTGTGGGGTATCTGAGAGTGGGTGATTAGTCGGGGTTGGCTCCAGGGCTGTTGGTTGGGTTCAGCTCTGCCCCCTGTACCCTCCCTTCTGCCAGGGCCAGGGGACCATCCTGGGCTAGAGCCATGGGGATGGCGGACACGCAAGAGCCCAGCCACCCTGCTCAGCACGAAGGCCTCTTCTTCTTCTTCTTCTTCTTTTATTTTCCTCTTTTGGGTTGCACCCAGGGCATATGGAGGTTCCCAGGCTAGGGTTGAATCAGAGCTACAGCCACCAGCCTACGCCACAGCCATAGGAATGCCAGATCCCCGACCCACTGAGCAAGGCCAGGGATCGAACCCACGTCCTCATGGATACCAGCTGGATTCATTTCCGCTGCACCCCAACGGGAACTCCCACGAAGTCCTCTTCTTGTGTCTCGTTCGCGAGCATTCCGTTGGCCCAGGCCAGTCACGTGGCCAAGCCCATCCTCAGTGCACCAGGGACAGCCGCTCTGCTCACCCAGTGAATCCCAGGGGAGTGAGAATTTCCTGGACTTTCAAACTATCCCACGGGCCGCCTGACTGGCATCCCATTTCTTAATTGACTCAGAGGGAGAAAAGAGATGTGACTGATTATGGCAGAAATTCCTCTAAAATCCCAACCCAGGAGACCCTGAGCCGTGGGAGCTGAGGGCAGAGAGGCCTCGGAGGAGGGGGAGCCGGCAGGGGCAGCTGCCTCCTTGTGGTGTTCAAGGGCTGGGGACCAGCAAGTCCTGGAGGGTGGCTTGGGGAGCACCAGGACACGCGGGTGGGACACAGATGGGAAACAGAAGCGCCAGGGCTGGAAGGAGCTGGGTTCGCTTCCCTGCTTCTCCACTCACGGAGTGCACAGCTTCTTGCACTCAGGCTCTGTTTCCTTATCCGTGACAAAGAGGACAACCCGGGTACCTCCAGGCAGGGGGAGGAGGCGGAACGCAAGGGCCCAGGGTGCAGCAGTTTGCTCCGAAGGGAAGGAGAGAGAAACAGTAGTATTTGAGAAGGCTGGGTTTCTGCATACAAAGGGCACAAGCATAAGGTCAGTAAGAGAAGCTGGATGGAGTGGCTTTCACTTCAGCGAGTTAGAATCCCCCTCTCCAGTTCCTTCATTCCTTCCCATACAGGTGCCAGGACCTCACCACCACGGCACAGGGGGAACTCTTGACCCTCTTGGGGGGGCGGGGCCGGGTTTATGAGGCATGTACTGTGTCTCAGGCACTGTGCGGGACTCCATAGCCACCACGGCAAGGTGGCTACTGCGACATCTGACTCGGGGATTGGAAAACTGAGACTGAGAGAGAGGAAATAACTTCTCAGTGGCCATCTGCAGCCAGTAAGGGGCACAGCTGACCATGCTTGACCCCAGAGTCTCTCTGCTCTGTCACATCCCCAGGGACCAGGAGGACAGTTTTCGAATAAGCCCTGAGACTCTTGGAGGAGTGTGGGAAACTAGAAGAGATGTGCTGATGACAGCATGTTAGGGTGATTTCTAAAGACCGGAGATGGGGGAGTTCCTGTTGTGGCGCAGCAGAAACGAATCCGACTGAGGTTGTGGGTTCAATCCCTGGTCTCGCTCAGTGGGTTAAGGATCCAGCGTTGCCGTGAGCTGTGGTGTAGGTTGCAGAGCGACTTGGATCCCACGTTGCTGTGGCTGTGGCGTGGGCTGGTGGTTACAACTCTGATTAGACCCCTAGCCCGGGAACCTCCATATGCCACGAGTGTGGCTCTAGAAAAGGAAAAAAGCCAAAAAAAAAAAAAGTACAGACCAGAGATGGGGTGGGCTGTATGGGGATGTGAGCCGAGGCCCTGAATGGGGGTCCCAGGCTGGGGGCCGGAGCATGGGTGAGAGCCCTGCCTGCGGGGCAGTTCCTCTCCCAGACCGTCCACAGGGACAGAGGGGCCCAGAGGCCCTTCTAAGTCTTGGGGAGCAGGGACGGCTCCGGGGGGATCCCTACGAGCTGCTTCACCGGTGAGACTCGCCACCTCCCACCACTAACGTCAAATGCGCAAAGATAATGGGACTGAGGTCCGCCTGGAATCCAAAAGAAATCTGGAACAGATGTTAGGAAACCCTTTTTTAAAATACTTCCAATATGAGGATAAGCCTAGCAATTATCGGCAGAACTCTGGCCCATGTCAGAATCAATTAGCTGCCTGGCCTGCGATGGAATGAGTACCTAGCTTCCTTTTACTTCCTTTCCAGCTCACGCCAGACGTGCCTCCGAGGCCTGGGCGTGGCCACCCCCATGGGCGGATGGACCCCAGGCCTCTGATTCAGTCTGGACGGCAAGGCTCTCTGCTCTGCTCCTCCTGACCCGCGGTCTTTCTTCCTGACCCTTTCTTTCTAATTCCAGCCCCCGTGCCCCAGCTACTAATCATGCAAGCCTAACAGGTGCACAAATGTACACACACACAGACACACACCAAACACATGCAACTTCCAGTCTTGGCAACTGCCTTGGTTCATAATGGCCATCAATCCCAACCATAAAGGGCCATCCAGAGATTTCCAATTCTCCTGTTCAATAAAGCCCCTCAAATAATATTTCTGTGGAATTTACTCTCCGTCCCTGCAACTGAGTGGGCTTTCGGTTGGGGTCCTGCTCTGGACGTTCCATGGGTGTTGGGTTCAAGAAGACCATTCACTGAGCACCTATCGTGTGCCAGACACGCGTATTCCAACTTTGCTGCAGGTCTCTCCAGCCTGTAGGCCTCAGTGGGGTTTCTGTGAGGTCGTAGCTCATGTTTCATCGGGTCCTGCCCCACCTTGCAGGAAGCCTGGTCCTGCGTGGAGGTCCTCAGTGTGGCCACCCAGCAGTGCCTGACCCGGCCGGTTGGCTGTGATGACAACATGCGGCTTGTGGGGGAGTGTCCCCATCCACTGCCCCCTGCCTCCTCCTGTCCCCGGCAGTTCTTAGCGCTCTGATGTCAAGGAGCGGATCCGAGTCCCCAGTGTTTCTCAGTGTGCCCCCCTTCAGAGGCTGGGGCGTAACTGGGCTCCGCGTAGGAGGACTTCTCTTCTTCCTCTCTTGACCCACATCTGTGTTGTGTGTGTGTGCGGGGTGGGGGGGCTCTGTGCTAATCACGACTATGTTACATCTAGTCCCTCTGGACCTCCATTCCTCCCTCTTCTGCCACAGTCTTCTCTCCACGGGGCTCACGCTAATGTTTCTTCAGCAAGGTTGGGTGACCACGATCCCCAGCTGTCACCCCTTTCCACGTTTTTGTCCCTTCCTTCCTCCTGTTTAACTTCTCTTTCTCTCCAAAGAAGAAGCGGAGGTGGGGGGGGGGACCTGTGTCTCCTGCTCCTTGCCTTTGGACACACAAAGACGCCACTGGCGTCCCAGTGGGACCCGCCACTCCATCTCGGCGTAGGTTACACTGACTCCTCACAGCCACACTGCGGGGAGGCTGACCAGATAACCGCACGGTCCAAATTGGGAGGTGGAGGCGGAAAGTGATGGAAGAAAGATCCCTGGGCTCCAAGAGTCCCGGGTTCTGGACCTGGTTTTGCCTCTGCTCCCAGTGTGGCCTTGGGCAAATCTGCTCTCCTCTGTGGTCTTCTGAGCTCCTACCCCAGCTGGAGGCGGCAAACTCCCTTTCCGTAATGAGATCTTCTGGGTGGTCTCCTTACACACCCGCCGCACATCTCTTAGATGGCCTCACCACGGACATTCAGTGCGTGAAGGACAGAGTCAGCTCTATCTCTCCCTCTGCCCCGGCGGCCCGTTTGAGAGCCCCCCCCCCCCCCCGCATGAATCTCCACGTCCGCTTGGCTTTTCCTTAACGACCATGACCGCCGGGACCCACCGGGCCTCCTCTCCCACCGCTCTCCCCTCGCCCGGTCCTCCAGCCGCCCCAGCCTCTTGACTCTTCACAGACCCGACCCCCTGCAGCCCCAGGGCTCTCCCTTCTCCCTGCCACACTCTTAGCCCAGACGCCTGCAGGGCCTGAGGCTTCAACCTTCAGATCTTCCTTCAGAAGTGACCTTCTCAGGGAGACCTTCTCGGCAGACCCTCTTTCGAAGTACCCCCCACCCCACCCCACCCCCTCTAGCCCCTGTCCTGGCTTTATTTTCGCCACTGCACTTAGGGCCATCTGACTTGCTGTTTTCCTTATATTTTGTGAAACGCATTGGCTCTCTCTGCACATGGGGTCGTAAGCTCCAGAAAAGCAAGAGATTGGATCACTTCTGTTTAGTTTTGTGCCCCTAGGAGCTAGAACCTGAGCAAAGATATTGCACAACTCTAGGGGGCGCTCTTTACGTAAAATACGATGTACAATATGTTGTGGTGGCTCTGCCTGGAACAGCACTCGGCACAGGGTTGGCACTTAAGGCGTTCTCATGGCGAGAAGAAGCTGTCTGTTCTCGGCACAACCATACTTGAGTTTTCCATTCAAAGGCAACAGAGGCGTGAAGTAGGATAATACAGGACCAAATATCCTTGGGGCCCAGATGGCAGGGCCCAAACATTCTGCTTTTGGTACCTGAGTATAGGATACGGCAAGGTCTCTGTGTCTTTTATTTATTTATTTTTTGTCTTTTTGCCTTTATCTAGGGCTGCGCCTGTGGCATATGGAGGTTCCCAGGCTAGGGGTCTAACAGGAGCTGTAGCTGCCGGCCTTCGCCACAGCCACAGCAACGCGGGATCCGAGCCGCGTCTGCAACCTACACCACAGCTCACGGCAACGCCGGATCCTT
>PVHT021183666.1:30408808-30596284 GCA_004024745.2 Catagonus wagneri
ACCCACTGAGCGAGGCCAGGGATCGAACCCGCAACCTCATGGTTCTTAGTCGGATTCGTTAACCACTGAGCCACGACGGGAACTCCCTGTGTTTTATATTCGTAAGGTGTGGAGAAGTAAGGATGGATACAAAACCAAAGAGGGAATCTCGCAAGCCAACAACTGAATTCAGTGCCCCAGGAGCAGAGAGGAAGAAGTTAAGAAAAGAAACGTGGCCGTATTCAGCAGCCCTCCCTAATAGGAAAATGTGATTTCAACAAGCGTTTCAAGAAGAAAGAGCTGAAATATAGTTTTGGGGGCGGGGGAGGCTTTTTTGGTTAACTTTCAGTAAGCTAGAACTTTCCAATTACACCCAGTTTCCCCCCCAGTCCCCTCTGCCCTTTCCTGAATGCCCTGGTTAATCAGGGTTGAACTGTACCTCCTCGGGGATCTAAGAGAAGTGCCCTTGAGCTTACAGAACAATTGGCTGCAGGCACGGAAAGACACTTACATGGCCCTGTGTCTTTTAGAACAACAGGCTCAGTCATCCGTCTTTGTCTCTCTTTTTTTTTTTAACTGAGTATCTGTTAATACAGAACCTGGCTGGGCGCTGGCGAGCAGAGGCCCGGGCGGGGGAGGCTCCGTGTGCTGCTTTGAAAGCTTTCGAGGCCATTATCCCCTGAGCCACAGCAGGAGCCAAAGTGGGTGTCATTAGAAGCCTCTAAAGGGCTGGTCTGCATCCCACCAGAGACACAAAAAAGGGTTAATTACAAAGAGGGGCCGGCCGGACAAAGGACCAGGGACAAGAAATTTCAAAAGGTAAAAAAAAAAAAGAAAAGAAAAAAGTGAAGACAAGATCACTTGGGACCAGATGGCAGTTCTCTAAACAATAAACACAGTGGGAAGTTTCTGGGCCTCTCGGTAATTGTGGGAGCCATGGGAGAAAGGAGCTTTTAGAATGCCATTAAGATAGGACTCTTCAAACCATAGCTGGTCCTAAATCCAGCAGAGCCAGGCCTGGAAAGAAAGGGGTCTCCCTGGACTTTCAGGCAGGGCTCTTTCTATACACCCTGCGGGCCGCCTTATCTCCTTAGATATTTAAGGAAACGACTGTGAGTTTCTCATCTTCGAAATCAGCCAACTCGGTAAAAGTAACAAACTGCACAGCCTCTCCTGACTTGCTTACAGGGACCACAGTCACGGGGGACTCTAGTAGCAACTACTTCATCGATGAGATGAGCCACCAGAGAGCCCAGCCTGGCCCCGCAGAATGAGTTGGGCGCCAGGACACAGGCTCAGCCCCAACTCATCACCAGTCCACGTGCTACAAGCCAACTGAAGACAGAAGGAAGGTTACGGTCAAATAAGTCTTGGATTTAAATCTCAGCCTTGCCACTTATTAGCTGTGAGAATTTGGGTAGTCAGTTCACTTCTCAGAGCCTCCACTTTCTTTTTTGTAAAATGGGAACAATATTTCCTGCCCCAGGGGCCAGTGGAATGCTTTGATGACATGGTTCCAAGTCTTAGGACTCCTTTCAGGAAATCACAGCTGTCTTCACTTTCTCTCAGCAGCCCCGTTATACGCATTGTATTAAGGGAGTTCACTAAAAATGGCAGTGATGGGAGTTTCCATCATGGCTCAACGGTGACGCACCAGACCAGGATCCATGAGGACGCAGGTCCGATCCCTGGCCTCGCTCAGTGAGTTAAGGATCCTCCGGCGTTGTCATGAGATGTGGTGTAGGTCACAGCTTCAGCTTGGATCCAGGCTGCTGTGGCTGTGGTGGAAGCCAGCAGCTACAGCTCCATTTTGACCCCAAGCCTGGAAACTTCCATATGCTGCTGGTGTGGCCCTAAAAAGACAAAAGAAAAAAAAATGGAAATGATGGTGGCCTCGATAAGGATGGTGATGACCTTGAGGTATGACGTCAAGCTTAGCTCTAGCCCCCGAAACAGAATACGGTACAACAGGGACTGACAATCAGGGTAGACGGAGACATTCTTCAGACACTGTGGGTTATTAACCCTGAAGGTTAGAGCACAATAGCCCTCACGCACGTGTCTGGTGAAAGGAACTGTTCACAGTGTAGCAATTATTGGTGATACAGTTGGGTGCCTCTCTTCGATATATTTCAATGGATTAGCCAGATAATTTCATGGTATATGCCATTTACCAGTACTCCTGGGAAATCTGAAATACAAATAAGCAATCTGACCAGCCGTTATATTAGATTTAATATTTGATTAAGAGAGAGTCATAGATATCTAACATGACACAGTAGTTTAAAGATAAGTCATGGGAACTCCTGGGTGACTTCCATCTGCAAAATTTGTTTGCGACCCATGGCATTTTACATCTCTTGCTTAAGGGCTTTTAAGCACATGAGACGTCTTAAGCCTTTATCCCACCCTGGGCGTCTTTTGCAGGCTCTGAGTTTGCAGGGAGCCCAGGGAGCTGGTGTTAGTTCTGCCTGAGGTCAGCCTCTCTGCTCTCCGCCGCCACCACCAACCACAGCCGTGCGGTGCTCTTATGATGCCCTCGAGTCTGGCCAGTTGCCCGCTCTGCTGGGCTGAATGGTCCCCCCCCCCCAAAAAAAACATGCCCACCCAGAACTTGTGAAAGGGAACTTCTTTGGAAAAAGAAACTTTGCAGATGAAATTAGGTTAAAAATCTTGAGATGAGCTCACCCGAAGTTGACTCAGTGGATCCCAAAGCCAATTACAAGTGTCCCTGTGAGAGAAAGAGGAGCAGAAGACAAGGCTAGAAATGAGGGGGAGGGCTGGGAAGAGGCAGAGAGCGACTGGAGTGACGTAGCCACAAGGCGCGCCAAGGACCACCGGAGCTGAAAGAAGCGAGGATGGATTTGCTCTTGGAGCTCTCAGAGGTGGCGTGTTCCTACAGACACCTTGATTTTGGATTTCCATGCTCCAGAACTATGGGAATAAATGTCTGTTGTTTCAAGATACCCAGTTGGTAATAATTGGTTATGGCAGCCCTACAAGACTAAGGCAGCCGTCCGACCTGCCTTCCGCCGGCACAGGTCTCTCCCGACCCTCCCTCCAGGATTGCCCGGAGAGGGTAACTGACATGTACGCACTCCAGTTTTATTTAGTTACCTCATCTTTTAATATCAGAGGATCCAGACACAGGCATCCCGGCGTCACTTCTTCACACTGAAGATGCTAGGGCTTTGGGGCTGCAGTTAGCAGGTACCTTCCCCTCCTCGCGCTCGTGGTAGACGGTCATCTGGAGCATTCTCTCTCCTTATTCTGATTTCTCCTCTCCAGCATCTTGGCAGCTTTTTCTAGCACCTGCTCACTTGCTTGCATCTATTTATAGATGAGGAGATCACCAACCCCAGGGCAGTCTGCCTGCTTAGAATCTTTCTGCCTGTTAAGACCTTGTAGTGGCCAGATACTGAGACACACTTGCTCATTTGCCTGTAACTCCGCTCCCTGCTCTTTCCCCAGTTTGAGTTTCATAGAAGACGCAGGCTGCTGCTCTCTGCTGAGTTGTCACCATTCCTAAGATCCCTGAGACGTCCTGGTTTGAAGGTGGAAAGCCCGCTTCCTCCAGGTAGTCTGTGTCTGGTGGGCTTTTCTACTTTCCAGACGCAGCGCGCTCGCCTCTGCTGCACCTTCTCCAGCTCAGGCCCTTCCATCGCGGCCCCTGATGATGGTTAGAGCTCTCTGGCCCCTCATGCTGTGACCCCAGGTGCAGGAACGAGCCAGCCATTGCTCTCTTGCTCGTCTGCCTCCCTTCCCTTAGGAGAATCAAGTCCCAGTCCCTGTGATTTTTATGAGGCTGATCAAGGGTGTCAACACTGTCACTCCAGGGAGAGCAGGGACCCCAGGCAGAGCGCCTCAGACCCCTGGATGCGGTGTGTGGAGCTGCATGGAATCTTGCAGGGATAAGTTTGTGATCATGAGCTGCAGTTATCGTGCCAGCCTGAACCCCTTGAGGGCCATCTTCCCACCCCTGCTACGCTGAGAGGATGCTTCGGGTACAATGCAACACAGCGAGGGGAGAGAGGGACTTCCGCTGATACTCTTAGAGCTTCTGGATTCAACTGCGTTTGATGCAAAACCCACTCCAGGACTTTTCAGTTATGTGAGTCTACAACTTCCATCTCTTCTTGGGCTTGTTTGACTTAAGTTGCTGCTTTTGCAAGCCGGAGTCTTGACCAGCCCATCCGGTCCAGCCAGTGTCCCCTATGGGCCTCCCAGGAAGCTGTGGCTGCATTTGACTTTGGCCATCACCGAGCAGCCTCACTTTTTTCTGACTCCACCTTCAGCCAAGGTCATGCAGATTCCACTGCTGTCCCCTCATTTCGTATCGCTCTTTGGCAAGCCAGCCTCCAGCCTGGATGGCACACCGTCCCCTGCCCGGCACGCCGTCTCTGAGCTCTGCTCCATTAGCTCTCTCGTGCAGAGGGGTGTCCCCGTGCCAGCTCCAAGGTCCTCCTGGAGCCCAGACAGAGTCCCTTTGGCTTAGCTGGTGTCTCTGCTGGCCTCATGGGTGTCACATGCACCGGTTCCAAGAAAGCTTGCGCATGCAACGTGGGACGGACCACCTTCATTCAATCCAATTTAGCTGTAAGAATAACAGCGCTGAAAAACAATCTTTAGCAATCAATGCTGTGATGAATTATGCAGCAAATCATAAGCATCGCCCCCAAATATTATGTCTACAGGAAATGGCCTTATGCAGCTAATTGTTAACTGGGAAACTCTTTCATTAATTCAAATGGGTCAACATTTTAAATGATACTGTCATATAAATGCAGCGTGAAGGTTTACGTGCAGATCACTCTAAGGTATCCCTTTTTTTTTTTTTTTTTTGGTGAAGCCGACTAATGCTGCATTATGTTTTATTGTGCAATAAAATTATGTGCTAAAATTATACTCATAAATGTACGCAAATGTAAACCAAGCTATTAGTTATGTTTTCACAGATAAAAGTCATTAGCATAGCTATCAAACTCTTCTTCCATCTGAATAACAGAATTATGTCTGGAGTCTCTGGCTGGCTTGCTGGGGCTCAGTCTCGGGGGGAACAAGTGTAAATCTTGCTGCCTGTTGGTTATGTGGGAGTTAGTGTCCTGACCTGACTTCCACCCGCCGAGGCCAACTTTGTACGGTGTCCCCCGGGGTCCCCAGCTGAGGAAGGACCCTTTCAGCATCTCTCAGCATCTCACGTCCCTGGGAAGTCATTCTTAACACTTCCCACCTACCTCCTGCTAATTAGACTTATTGAAAAACAATTGCAGATCTTTTGAGATTTCAGGAGGCTGACAGCATCTTTTAGCAACAGTCACAAGGAAACAAAGTTTCATGTATAATTCATGAGCTACGTGGTCATCCTGGTGGGAAATTATCTCCTGACAGACTTGGCGGTGGCGGTGTCCTGTCAGAATGGCCTACAGTGTATAATTAAAACCTGAACAGAACAAATTAATGCTGATTACTTTATAAACAATTTGAAAGCTTGAATTCTGTTCCCTGTCTGGCAGGAAGAAAACAGATATTTCAGAAATATGTAGATTTCCCCCTCCCTTCCTCTCACTAATAGTTCTGCTAATAAAGGACCCTCAAATAGATATTACAGTTAATATTCTTTGTCCGCCAATTTGCTTTCATGAAGCTCAACTACATGGAGTCAGAGGCACCAGATCAAAAATTGGGCAGGTGCGAAATTTCCGTGCTGAAAGTAACTGCCCTGCAAATGCCTGTCTGTCTGTCTGGCCGGGCTGATAAAAGCACTCACAGAATAAGGGCGCTGTAGGGCCCTTCCAGGTTAGCTGGATAGACCCCTTATTTGCGGGGCAGGGTCACAGAGGCCAGTGAAGGGAAGTGGCCTGGGGTCAAGCCGAGCTGTGATGAGACCACTTGATGGCCAACCCAGAGCTCCTCCAGCACCCTCCGTTTCTGCAGGAATCATTGCGCCGTTTTCCTAAACAGTTTGTCTCACGGCCCCCAGCTCTGATCCCTTCAAACGAGTTCTCCACACCTCAGCCAGAGCCGGCTTTAAGAAACTGAAAATGCATCGTTTAACCTCCAGCGTAAAATAATCGGTTCAACAAATCTCTGTTTAGCTCTTACCACTTGCCAGGCCCAGCGCCAGGGGACGGTGTTCGTCAGGGACTAAAACAAACCTGGCACACGTCTTCACGGGGCTTATAAGTGGGTGGACGGTGCAGATCATAGTCCCTGCTGCAGTTTTTTTTTTTTTTTTTTGGTCTTTTTATGGGCCGCACCCATGGCATGTGGAAGTTCCTAGCTAGGGCCTGAATTGGAGCTGCAGCTGCCGGCCTACCCCACAGGCACAGCAAAAACGCTAGATCCAAGCCAAGTCTGAGACCTACACCGAAGCCCATGGCAATGCCAGATCCTTTAACCCACTGAACGAAGCCAGGGACGGAACCCATATCCTCACGGATACTAGTCGGGGTTCGTAACCCGCTGAGCCACACGGGGAACTGCCCCCTACTGTACTTAGATCAAAGTCCAAGCTCCTAAACATAGTTTAACAGGCTCCCCAAACCTTGGGCTCTGTCTCTGTCTCTGTCTCCAGCTTCACCTGCAGCAATCCCTCCTACAACGGACCAGTTTGGAAAAACAAGAAAATAGGTCTCAGCTGGTTTTCTCCATGGCAAAAACCTGTGAAATTGAACTTCATGCCCTTCTGTCCTGCAAGAACCCAGAGTTAGAATTCTCTTTCCATTGACAGAAGTAATATTGTGCAGCTTCACACCCCACCCCCACCCCCAGCCCGCCGCTGAGGCACATTTCCGTAGAGGAGATGGTGTGATGGGGTCAGAGAAGCACAGGACTAAAGGAAAAAAAGAAAGAAAGAAAGAGAAAGGAGTTCCCATCGTGGCTCAGCACAAACGAACCTGACTAGTATCCATGAAGATGTGGGTTCGATCCCTGCCCTCGCTCAGTGGGTTAAGGAACCAGCATTGCCGTGAGCTGTGGTGTAGGTCGCAGATGTGGCTCAGATCCCACGTGGCTGTGGCTGTGGCTGTGGCCGGCGGCTGCAGCTCTGATTTGACCCCTAGCCGGGGAACTTCGGTATGCTGCCTGTGCAGCCTTAAAAAGACCAAAAAAAAAAAAGAGAGAGAGAGAGAGAGAGAGAGAGAGAGAAGCACAGGACTGAACCAGATATGAGTTAAAATTCTAGCTCAGCCTCTTAGAAGTTATCTGTACTTGGACATGTTACTTTTTCTCTACAAGCCTCTGTCTTTTCATCTGTAAGGTGGGGCTAGTGGTACTTACATTTTATGGCAGAGGTGCCCAGATTTTAACACGCCTCAGAATCACCCTAGCTTGTTAAACCACAAATTGCTAGACCCCATCAGCACCTGATTCAGTAGGTCTAACATGGGGTCCGAGACTTTCCGTTTCTAACAATTTCCCTGGTGCTACTGCTATCATGCTAGGAATCGACCTTACTTTGAGAACCAACCGTGCATATATCTTAAGTGTACGACTTGATGAATTTTCATATATGTACATCCCCTTATAACTGCTACTCGTCCCAAATGAGATTCAGACTCTATCCAACACTCCAGAGGGATCCCCTGTGTCCCTTTCAAAGAGAACCTCTATTCTAAGTTGCATCACCATCTATCGATTTTGCTCGTCCTTGAGTTTCTGTAAATAGAATCATACAGTGTGCACTCTTTTGTGTCTGGCTTCTTTTGGTCAATATTATGTCTGTGAGAATCATCCATGTCATATCTAGCGGTGGTTTGGCCTTTTTCACTGTTATGTCATATCCAGTATATAAATATACCATAATTTAGATATCCATTCTAATGTCGATGGACATTTGGATTGCTTCCGGTTTGGGGCTAACACAAGTAGAGGTACTATGATCATTCCTGTACCTCTCTTTTGGAGGACTGAGAACTCATTTCTATTAGCTGTAAACCCAAGTGTGTAATTGCTAGTCATAGGGAATGCATTCCGTTAGCTTCTGTCAGTTCTACCAGTTTTGCAAAACGACTGTAACAACTTACACCCCGTCAGTGACGTGTGGGTGTTCCAGTTGCGCCACATCCTTGCCAGCACCTGGTATTGTTAATCTTTTTAATTTTAACCAATTTAGTAGGAGTGTTTGTGAGTTTTTAAGTGTGTGTGAACTTTCCTGGCTCACAGTTGGTGATTAAAAATGTTGGTTTATTTCCATGGTGGCTCAGCGGTAATGAACCTGACTAGCATCCAAGAGGATGTGGATTCGATCCCCCGCCTTGCTCAGTGGGTTAAGGATCCAGCGTTGCTGTGAGCTGTGGTGTAGGTCACAGACTTGGCTTAGATCCCACATTGCTGTGGCTGTGGTGTAGGCCAGCGGCTACAGCTCCGATTTGACCCCTAGCCTGGGAACTTTCATATTCTGTGGGCGAGGCCCTAAAAACCAAAAAAAAAGTTAATTTGGTTTTCTTTCGCCCCTCCATACATGTGGGAGGGGACTGTTTTTAAGCCAAAGCAAGGAGTCATGAATAGTGATATATTAAGTATATTAAGTTCTGGGAGAGGGTTTGATAGGATGGAGACGAGGAGAAATACTATTTGATATCTTCAAATCAGGCCACTTCCTTCATGCTTAAGAGATGTGACGTGCATAACAGAATTCACCTACTCACTCTCCACCTGGAGGAAGAAGATAGAGTCTAAAGGGTATGGCTGGTCTTCAGTTCCCGGTGGGGCTGGATGCAGAGTGGCCACTTCTGAGGTAGAGACTAGCCTCACTCACTACCACTCACTCAAGCCCCTGCCTCCTGCTCCATTTCCTAGGAGCTTCAATTTCTCTGCTTCTAAGTAAGCCAGGGCGAGGGAGGAGCCAGTGAGGTGCCCGGGGACGGGACAAGAGCCTGTGCTGGTCGAGGAGACTCTGAAGGACAGGGGCACCGGGAAGCAGAGTGTCAGAGGGAACGGGATGAGGAATCCAGGTTCCAGTACAATCTCGTTACCAGCTCAGGGTGTAATTTTGGACAAATATTCCTATTTCTACATCCACTTTTTCTTTTTCTTTATTTCTTTTTTTTTCTTCTTTTGCCTTTTTAGGGCAGAACCCGGGGCTTATGGAGGTTCCCTGCCTAGGGGTCAGATCGGAGCTGTAGCTGCTGGCCTACGCCATAGCAACAGCAATGCCAGATCCGAGCCACGTCTGCAACTTACACCAGAGCTCAAGGCAATGCCAGACCCTTAACCCACTGAGCGATGACAGGGATCGAACCTGTGTCCTCACAGATGCTAGTCAGATTCATTTCCACTGAGCCACGACAGGAACTCCTCTATATCCACTTTCTCATCTATAAAATGTGAATGAATTTTCTTGCTTTCTTCCAGGTGATTCTTAGAACCAAATCTTTTCATGGCAAAACCACACAAGTAAAAATAATTAACTGTATTTGGATGAATGCTTATAGCCTGGACATCCGATCCATTTCCCCCCCAGCTTTTTGCTGCAAGACTGTACTAAAAAGCCAGCCAGTGCCTGCAATTCTTTATTTTCTCCCCCACCCCACTTTATGTATTAGTTATTAACTTCTTATATGATTTGCAAATATTTTCTCCCATTCAGTCATTGCCTTTTTATCTGGTTGATTTCCTGTGCTGTATAGAATCTGTCAGCTTGATGTAGTCTCACTTGCTTATTTTTGCTTTTGTTAACTTTGCTTTCGGTGTCAAAAAAAAAAAAAAGTCATTGCCAAGACCAATGTCAAGGAGATTACCCTCTACGTTTTCTTCTAGGATTTTTATAGCTTTAGGTCTTATATTCAAGTCTTTCATTTTGAGTTGATTTTTTATGTATGGTATGAAATAGTGGTCCAGTTTCACTCTTCTGCATGTGGCTGTCTGGTTTTCCCAGCACTATGTATTGAAGAGATTGTCTTTTTCCTATCAGATGTTCTTGGCTCCTCTGTTGTAAATGAATTGACCATATATATTTGAGGATTTATTTCTGGGTTCTTGATTCTGCCCCATTGACCTATGTGCCAATTTAAATGCCAATATCATACTGTTTTGATTACCATGGGTTTGTAGTATAATTTAAAACCAGGGCATTTCTTTCCAGTATTTTATTCTCTTGACTTGCATTATGCACACTTCAGTAAGTACAAGCAATGACTGTGGAAAATGGTCCACTTGCAGACAACCACTCTCATTTCTGCAGAGTTCAATGGCAGCCAGTTCTGGTCTCCCACAGCCAAGGAAGTCCCTGACCTACACTTGGCTAAGTGGGAATTTTCCTTTTTGCTCATGCTTTGGTAAGAGGCTGGGGACTGGTGAAGGGAAGGCTTGGTTCTTGCAGTGTTTCCTTACTGGTGATCTCTGGACCTATAGAATCTAGGGTGGAAAGTCTATTTGCCCCTTAAGTGGCATTACCCAACTAGACACAGAAGAACTTGGACACCAGAAGCATTGTGAATGCCGCAGATACCCATGAATGCCCATGAATCCTGGGATAAGAATAACATTGGCTCTTCAGATTCCAAGAACAACACCTGTGCAGCTGGGTTGAAAAGAATAACGCTGACTCACACAATTGTTCTGGATGTACACTGAGAAACTCTAAGGTGTGTCATTCACTATAGACTTGTATATTTATTATACTTTTTCTGGCAGATAGCACGTAGTAACCTACCTCAGCAAAGGAGTGATTTTTTTCTAACTTGTACAAAGCATCCCAGAGGTACTGATTTGATGTTGACTTCTTCCCCCATCCCAGCTCTAGACTCCATTCCTCACCTTTCCTCTAGTCTGACGTGTGGTAGTTCTTCTCCTTAAGGTGATGCTGACTCTGGTGGACCAGACAGATTTGGCTGGGCCCAGATGCTCTTTGGCCAGAGGCAACCTTAGCCTGAGTGAAGGCCCCAGCCGTAGGGTTTTCTATAATCAGCTCCTCCACGAAGGTCTAGGGAGTAAATGCCAGCACCAGCTTACCCCCCCAACCTCCCAGGAAGAGGAATGAATATCTCACTCCATGCTTCTAGAAATGTAGAGTGAGATAGTCATCCCTCTGCTTAGAGCCAGATGCCCTTCCTCTCTTGGACTTTCTCTATCTAGCTGTGCAGAAAGAACCCTGACCAGCAAACTGGAACCTAGATTCTAATCCCTCCCAACTCTCACACATGGACAATGCACCTTCTAGCTCCAGCACTCAGCTTTTACCTATGGACATGATGACAGGGTAAAGTGTATAATCTCAAATCACATCTTTCTGTATTCAGTTATATCCCAGTTGTACAGTGCATGTTTCTCCTGCCAGGTCTCAATTTCTTTTCTTGTGCTATGTGTTCAAAGTCCGCTGCTGGCCTGGTTCCCCCTCTTGGAAGTCTTTCTATCCCCGCTGTGACTCTTATTCACTTCTGACTTCATGCTAATGTCTAGGGTGGGGGTAGGGATTGGGGGATATGTTTGCAGCCCAGAGAGCCTCTCCTCACGTTGTATCTTCTGCAAATTTAATGTAGGCTGTCACATTTTACATTTCTTGGCACTGAATCTATACGAGCATTTTAAGTGAAATCTTCAGATTATTTTATTCCTTTTTTTCCTTTTAGACTATCAGATCTTCAGCACCCCAGCAATATTTAAGTGTCATGATGGTGCAGTTAGCAGAGAAGTGTATGCAGTAGAGTGCGTCCACAGGAGGTAGCTACAGAAGAAGCTGGAAAGGTGTCTGTTCTCTGTCTTAGCAAAGAACAAGTGGAGATGTACACACACTCAGCCCAGGAATGGAGATTAGACACCAGGAAGACTTTATTGAGAGCGAGGAATGCAGACTGGCAAAGTCTGTCTGCATGAACGCCAGTTCCCTTGGAGGCACTGTGCTCACGCCGTGAATCCGGAGATGAGCAAGACTCAGAGCCACGGCTCTCCTGGAACTTACGTGGAGGTTTAAGAAAGACATAAAAAAAACAGTCATATGTTTATAACCTTGGTTGCAAACATCGTTATAGGCAAGAGTCAAAATTTCAAAGCCATAGAAGAAAAGACTGTTACACTTGAAGACATCGAAAGTTTTTAATTTTTGTATAATAAAAGATAATATAAACAAAGTTAATATAAGCAAAATATTGGTAGAAAATATTTGCAATGTCTATAACATGTAAAAGACATTCAACCATGTTGTATACAACGGCTACCGATAAAAAAAAATAGAGAAATAGGCAAACGATGTGTATTAGTTATCTACTGCTACATAATAAATCGCTCTTGCATTTAGTGACCTAGGACATTTACGAGCTCACAGTTTGTGTAGGTTTGGAACCCAGACATGGCTTAGTTGGGTCTTCCTGCTCGAGTTCTCATGGAAACCTGTACTCAAGATGTTGACTGGCGCTGCGGTCAGTTCAGGCTCGACTAGGGAAAGACGTGCTTCCAGTCTCACTCACATGGCTGCTGACGGGATGCTGTTCCTCGCAGGTTGTTGGACTGAGAACCTCGGTTCCTCTCTGGCTGTTGGCGGGAAGTCACACTCAGTCCCTTGTCACATGGGCTTTCCCACAGGCAGCTTGAAATATGGCAGCTTGCTTCGTCAGACTGAAGAAAAGCCAGAAAAAGAGAAAGAGTGCTAACAAGATGAAAGTCACAGTCTTTTGTAACCTAAGCTTGGAAGGGGCAAGCGACAAACTATCAACTGTTCCCTACTCTTTTTTTTTTTTTTTTTATGGTGGCTGTGCCTATAGTACGTGGAAGTTCCTGGGCCAGGGATCAAACATCAGCCAGAGGAGCAAGCAACCCAAGCCACTGTCTAACCACCTGTGCCACAAGAAAACTCCCATCTGCGCCCTAGTCTATTCATTAGAAGCCAGCCACTTGTTCCAACCTATCCTCAAAGGAAGGGGATTACACAAGGCTTGTATACCAAGGGATGGGGGCCACTGGGGGCCAATTAGAGGTCTGACTACCACAGAGTACCAATGGGCATTCCATAAGTGAAGAATGATCTATAAATTATGAAAAGACACTCAGCTCCACTGATAATGAGGAAAATGCAGATTAAAATGATAAAGAGAAATCCTGTTTCATCCATCATATCGGGGAAAGTTAAATACAGATAACATCTAGTTTTGGCAAGAGTTTTGGGAAATAAATATTGTCACACATTATTGGTAGAGGAACAAATTGATAAGCAACATAAAATTACAGGTAACTTTTTACCCAGCAAGGGAACTTCTAAGAATCTGCTGCAGAAAATTGCAGGTGCACAAAGACACATGTTCCAGAATGCACATTGAGGAGTTCCCGTCATGGAGCAGAGGAAACAAATCCAACTAGGAACCGTGAGGTGGTGGGTTTGATCCCTGGCCTCGCTCAGTGGGTTAAAGATCCAGCGTTGCCATGAGCTGTGATGTAGGTCACAGAGGCGGCTTGGATCCTGCGTTGCTCTGGCTGCGGCTGTGGCGTAGGCCGGCAGCTGTAGCTCCCATTTGACCCCTAGCCTGGGAACCTCCATATGCCGCAGGTGCGGACCTAAAAAGCAAAAGAACGCACGGTGAGTGTCTGTGATAGTGAAAAACTGGAAACCTCAGCCACGCCCATTTTTAAGAATGGATAAGCAAGAGACCTCTAATCTATGGAATTTAAGCTAGAGCTAAAAAGAATGAGGTAGATGGAAAGATCACCAAAACATTTCTAAGTGAAGAAAGCCAGCTGCAGAATAATTCATATAATGACATGTAAACACAAAAGCACACGACAAAAGCAAACCAATATTTTTCTCTATGCACATGCATGCACGTGGACCCATACTGAGAGTAAAGAAGGACACAGACCAAAGTGACGACAGTGGTTAAAATATTGGAATATTTCTATACTAGTTAGTAAACACCCATCCATCTCCCGTACCTGACACCTTTGTCTCTTCTTGGTCCGGCTCCTCCCCGCGCATTAGCAGGAAAGAGGGACTGTCTGGCATACCTTTCTTGATAGGCTATAGGCTAGCATCTGTTCTAATTTTTTCTTTTCCCTGTTTTCATGTTTTCTCTTCTGATTATTTTCAAGTCCTCACCAACATTATGCTAATTGCTTAGTGCTTCCAGGTCTTACCAAGTGTGGAAAAGTTACAACAGAGCCAAAGTCTATCCTTGGGGCAAAGGCTGGTGGGGAGAATGCGGCTGCAGCAGCGGGGAGGCGGAGCGGAGGAATGGCTGGGGCGACCCCCGCCCCCACCAGAGGCCCTTCAGGAATACTTGGGTTTGGGGGCCTGCGGGAAGGAAAGGCTTCCTGGAGTTACCCACGAATGGGGCTTGAACTCTGGAGTTGGGAGTTGTTTCTGTTTTGCGGAGCTCATTGGTCACCTCTTCCCCACTGAGAAATGGACACGAAGGTCAAGGTCCAGGGTCAGCGGTCCTGCTGACAAGACACCTGGCAGCAGAGCGAGAGTCCTATTCTGCACTTCAGTCTTCCTGTCGGCTGCCTGCGGGGAGAACCGGGTCTGCAAGTCACGCTAAGTGGCTTGCATGGAGGATCGCAGCGCCCTCACCTGACGGTAGGAGGGATCAACAGCCTAACCGGGAAGTCATCCGTCACCTCCTCCTATTACAAAGGGATGGTCTGAGAACACACTCCCACCGGCTCACCCATCAGACAAACCACCTGTCCCGGGAGGGAGCCTAGGAGACAGGGAAGCAAAGGGCAAAAGATTTCTCCTTAACCCCTTGGGGGCGAGAGAGAGAATGGTTTCCTTGTATGTATTAAGATGAACGTGATTCTAGAAGGGAGAACCCAGAGGCTATACTTACAATGGTAAGTTGTGAGCGGTGGCTATGGGTTGGGTTTAAAGCTCACGCACAGGAATTATTCTGGCTCTGCTACTTGCTAGCCATGTGACCTTGGGCACGCTACTTAGCACCTCTGGGACTCCATCTGTAAAATGGGGACTGAGAATAATATCAACTTCGCTTTTTGTTGGATTGAATCTGTGTTGTTATAGGGATTAAATAAGTTAATATGTGTAAAGCTATGCATGTTAACTCATTGCTTTCACTCTTAGGAATGTGAATGTGCTTATCACAGCTCTTGGCACACAGCTAGCAGATTGTAAACGGTGGTTGGATGCATTGTTTTATCTTTGGGATAAAAATCATCACTAGGAGTTCCTGCTGTGGCTCAGCAGTAATGAACCTGACTAGTAACCATAAGGATGCAGGTTTGATCACTGGCCTTGCTCAGTGGGTTAAGGATCCGGCAATGCCATGAGCCGTGGCGTAGGTCAGTGATGCATTGCTGTGGCTGTGGCATAGGCTGGTGGCTACGGCTCCAATTCAACCTCTAGCCCGGAAATTTCCATATGCCTTGGGTGCAGCCCTAAAAAGAAAAGAAGAGAAAATCGTCACTAAATATCCTGACAAAGGGAAGAGCCATGGTTCTGTGCATGGTCCACTTTTCGGAGAAAATATAATAGATTGTTCCAATAATAGCACTTAGAAAGGAATTCCTTTCCCAAGTAGGGCAAGTGATTTACTCTCCAGTTGCGAATATAGGTGGTTGCTAATGCAGGGTATGTGACCCAACTCTTCTAAACTTTTAGTGTCTCTGGGTTTTAGCAATCCCTGGCCTCTCCTAAATGTCTGGGAAGGGGCCTGTCTCTCACGCCCCCCTGCGGCTCCTCCCTGCAGCCCTCTAATGAAATGGCAGCCCCCGGGTGGAAACTGTGAGCTCTCAGAGCCCTCGCCAGCGAGAGGCTGGACTCTGCTTGCCTGTTTCCTTATGGAGCGCAGGACGAGGCAAGAGGCCAAGGTGATTTCCTCTCTTTTACTGCATCATAAAAAAGCATCTCACTCTGCACGCGACACCTCTTGGGCGCTCATGCCCAGGCCGTGATTAGCAGATAATCTCATAAAGGCCTGTGGTCCAGCTGCCAAGACCCACCTGTTGGAGAAAGTGGAGGCCTGTGACAGAGACCCCTTCCTACGGCCTTGAAGGCTCGCTCTGTCAAAGTCAGTCCTTTTCCACATGGGGGTAATCCAGGCCCCCCTGCTCTTGGCTGGCTTGGCTCCCTGGCTGCCATTCTACCTTCTCAAAGAGAAGCCCACCCCCGCCACCACCACCCAGACACTACCAAAAAAAGAGGCCTCATTCTCTGACTGCATCGCAGAAGTATGGAGAACTTTGGACACTGTCCAGTAGCAAAACCCTTTTGTGTTATTTATGGGGAACACGAGGCTCAGAGACATTGAGTGACTTCCCCGGGGTCACACCACAAAGGAAAGCAGAGGAAGAGTCATAATCCAGATCTTCTGACACTCATCTGAAGGATCCAGTGTCTGTACTTCCACCAGCCATCAGCTGGGCCTCTTTCTTGGCTGAGTGTTTGCTGTGTCAGGGCCACCCAGGAAATATCTTCTGAGAAGGGCCGTGAGTTCCCTGGCTGGTCCTGAAGCCATTGCAGGTATCACCAGAGCTGCCACCTGCCTGTTTAGCTTAGCAGGGGGACCCAGGAGGGGCCCAGGGGATTCATGACAGGCCCTCACAGGAAGCATGACAAGAAGCCAACTTGTAATCACTAGGAGACCTAGATGGCGTTGAGGCCACCAGGTACCACCTCTACGAGTGACCAGCACAGGCCACTCCTCTTCCAGCCCAGAGAGAGCACAGGGCAAAGGAAACAATGTGGGCTTGGGCATGGGACAGGCCACTTTCCAGCTGTGTAACAGCAGGCTGTACAATTCTCTCTGAACTACATTGAAAAATAAGAGTAAATACATAGGCAATGGAATACTACTCAGCCATAAAAAAGAACAAAATAATGCTATTTGCAGCAACATGGATGCAAATAAGAGATTCTCACACTAAGGAAGTAAGTCAGAAAGAGAAAGACAGATACCATATGATATCACTTATACGTGGGATCTAAAATATGGCACAAACAGACACAGAAAAAAATCACGGATATGGAGAGCAGGCTTGTGGTTGCCAAGGGGAAGGGGTACAGAGTGGGATGGATGGGGAGTTTGGGGATGGAAGATGCAAATCATTACATTTAGAATGGTTAAGGAATGAGGCCCTACTCTACAACACGGAACCAGATCCAGTCTCTTGGGGTACAACATGATAGAAGAAGATAGTATGAGAAAAAGAATATATATATATACATATGTATATATTCATATATGTATATATATGTGTGTGTGTATGACTGGGTCACTATGATGTATAGTAGAAATTGACACAACACTGTAAATCAACTATACTCATAAAAAAATAAGTGTAAGAGCAAAAATTGTTGGGATCATAGGCCGTTGTGAGGCCTGAAAGGGATTCTTCATGGGTGTACCTGGCACAGAGCCTGGCCCGTGGGAAGCACACCACACACAGTCTTCACTGCTGCTACTATCCCTCCTCCTTGTACGATAGCAGACAAAACGCAACCTATTTGAACTTCAAATTTTTCATCTAAAATAGTGAGATTATTCCTAGCCATCCAAAAAGTTGGTAGGAAAGCACCCAGCGAGTTCTCCAATCAGCACTGGTTTCTTTTCTTCCATTTGGCAAGTGGGGCTTCTGGTGGAGGAAAGAAATGCAAATCGGCTGAAGGTTAAGGCTCAGGATCCGTTATTTCCACCCTGGTACCAAACAGCTATATCTGTATTTATATCTGTCTCTGTCTCTATGGCTATTTCTATATGATGTATATGTTTCCCGTCTTTTTTCTCTTTCTCTTTTTTTCTTTTTACAGCCACAGCTGCAGCATGTGGGAGTTCCCAGGCTAGGAGCTGAATTGGAACTGTAGCAGCAGCCTCTGCTACAGCCACAGCAATACTGGAGCTGAGCTTCATCTAAGATCTATGCCTGCAGCTTGTGGCAATGCCAGATCCTTAACCCACTGAGCAAGGTCGGGGATCGAACCCACATTCTCACAGAGACAGCATCGGGTCCTTAACCGGCTGAGCCACAACACTCAGCCTTTTCTCTTTAAAACAAAAAAAGGCAAACCATACAATAATATTTGAAAAAAATACACTGACTTATTATAAATAATAGAAAAGAGAAAAGTTTAAAAATAAAAATAGTTAGTTAACCCCACATACGACTGCTCAGAAATAGCCCTTACTGAGAATAAATAAACAGCATCACTGTTATCTTTGTATTTGCATTCCTGGATAGAAAAATAGATAATTCAAAAACACTTTCACGAAATGGGATAATTCTAAATACTGTTTTAAAATCTGAAGTACTACCTTTAACTTTCTTGGAATTTAATGGAAGAAAATATGCCAGAATAAAACTACAGATTATTGAATCTGTGCTTCTTCACTGTAGGATAGTATTTCATGAAAAATCCTTTTAAGGTTGATCAAAGTGATTACGGAATACATCAAGAGGTATCATTTCTTTTTAAACTCTGTGTTTCAATTTCAGCATCAATTGTGTTTGGGCTGTGAAAGATTAGGGTATTTATATTCTCACATCTCTTCCAGCTCCCCTCCCCACACCGTTTGAATTTTGTTAGTTATATGATTAGTTCTACACTGTTCAGACTTACAGCTCCGGCTGTCAGTGCTGTAACTAGAAGGGTTCCCCTATTTCATGCAACTATTCAACCCCAGCTCCCCTGACTGACTTACCTTCTCTGGGGCGGGCTGGGGGCAGATAATAAACAGCAAAAGCATAAAACATACGGTATGTTAGGAAATGATGTGTGCTAGCGAATAAAAGGAACAAGTAAAGCAGACGAAAGAAGATGCAGAATGTTCCGTCGGGGTGGACACAACCTGCCAGAGTAAGCAAGGCCGGCGGGACAGGCTTCACGGGGAGAGATCGCTTAGTATTAGTATACATATCCAGAATAGATCTATTGCCTACCACTCGAGCTCTTTCATGAGGTTTCAGTTCCTAAGCTTACACCCCCCACCACCACCACCTTCTTTATTTCTTAATTGGCAGGACATCATTTTCTCACCAGTTTGTTCAAGAAGGGCTCATGGGTGCTGTATTTCTGGGCTTCTCGGGTTTGAGAAAGTCTATTGCTGTTATATTTAACGACATTCTTGTGTGGCTACAACATGCTGGGGTGCACTTTCTTTTCCCTTAGAATGCTGCGAACACTGTCTTTTGACATTAAATGCTGCTGTGGAGGAGGCTGAACTGGGCTTGATTTTAACCCCTTGTAATGATCTGCTTTTCCTGACTCGGTGTTTGAAGTGTCCTTATTTAAGTAGCATAGATCTGTCTTGAACTGTCAGTACTGAATTTTCTAGGAACATGGCATGTCTTTCAATTTGCCTATTCTGCTTTTTCTTTATTTAGATAATTTTTTAAAATGTTGCCTTTGGGTTGGATATTTCTTATTTTTTATTTATTAGGCTTTTAAAAAATCTATTAGCTTCTCCGTACTTGTTTCAAATATCTTTGTTTTAATCAGCATTTGCTGAGACTATCTCAAAGTCTCCTCCCTATAAATAATTTACTTTCAGTGAAATATACCTGTCCCTTGTTCTAATTTTTGTATTAGCTCTATAATGATGTGGTTTGGGTCCTCAATTTCTTTCCTTAGATCCTCAATCTCCCTTTTTGTTTTTAGTCTCATTATCTTGTCTTTCAGCCCTTCTGCTCCTGAATTTATATTCTTATTAAGATGTCCTGTAGCATGAAAGAACTATGAAGAATTTCCTTTCGTTTCTCTGCTACTTTTTCTCCTAGGTTGTTTCTTTGTTTCTCTCTCTCTCTCCTCCTTTCCTTCCTTTCTTCCTTCTTTCTCTCCTTTCCTCTCCTGCCTCTCTTTCTTTCATAATATGTAGGCATAGCTCTTACATGAACAAGAGGAATTTTATGATACTGTTTCAACTCCCCAACATAACATTTGTAGAGCTCATTATAAAGTGTCTGATTCCGTTACTCTGTCTTAGACAGCATCATCTAGGCAGTTCATTCGAAACTAAGTGTGTTGCCAAAGACTCTGGAAGAATCTTAAGGCCTGTGTCTTGAACTGTTTCCCCATCCAGCATGGTGAACTGAGGCAGAGATTTAGATCTAGGACTCCAGGGGGCGTCCTGATTGGCTGGTGGGTTGGGACATGGACCAATGGGGAAAATGCTAGGATAACACTACAGGAGCCTGAAGAAACTGAGGGCAAGGGAGGCAGGAATCCTATTCTTAGTATCTGAAATGAAAATTTAGGATTAGAATCCACAATGGCTGAGAGACAGAGACAAACTGGTGTTTGGTCCAGGCTTTGCAACTTACCAAATTTACAATCTTGATCCTCTGAATTCTCATCTGTACTACCAGGGGGTTGATGGTGATAGCTACTTCACAGAATTGTTGGGAGGAATAGATGAGGTAAGGAAAGCAACAATGACCTCAGTGCTGACAGCTTTAATAAATGCTAGCATTTTCTATCACTGTAATTAATGCGATACAAAATTCTCATAGGCATTGATATAAGAGAATGTCTAATCAGAAGGTGGCAGAGAGCAGCAGAAATATGTATTGAAAGCGACATAAAGTTATTTTGGTGCCAGCCACAGTACTTAAGACTGTTGGGTAATCATTCACAGTAGGACTCCAGACTGTGGCTGGGAGGCCACGGAACTCCAACACCCACCTCCACCATGCTGGCGTGCGGTCGGGGGGCACCTGTGAGAGTCAGATAGAGTGGCTGGCCTGGTCTAGTGGTTTTCAAAATGTGGTCCCCGGACCAGTGGCCTCATCACCTAGGAATTTGTTAGAAATACAGATTCTCAGGCCCCGTTCCATACCTACCGAGCCAGAAACTCAGGAACTGAGAACAGGAAATTTGTGCTTTGACAACCCTCCAGGTGGTTCGGATGTCCTTTTAAATTGGAGAAACATTCTGTCTCCTACTGGGCTAATGTTTGTTTGGGGGAACTGAGTGGCCAGAAGGGAAGGCAGTAACCCTCAAGTGCCTTGGCCAATGCCTGGAAACTTGAAGTGTGATATGGCTCTGGAGGCAGAACTAGACTAAGTCGTGCTCTCTAATAGCCAAAAACAGTTTAATAGGCATACAATCAAGCTGTATATTTATTCTTCTAAATATATGTCTCCTTTGTATAGTCTACGTAGATGAAGATACTACTTTGCCTACCTTCTTTCAGTAGGCTATAATTTTGATTATAACATGATATAATATAGAAAAACACTTGACTCCCATAGTGAAGGTAAAAACCTGGAGCTTACGGTGAAACCAGGGTATCATATGCCATGTGGTGGTAACATACCCCACTGACAGGTTTCAACAGCAATTATCACAAGGATCTCGAAGATCTCAGAGAGACAGGAATTGGGGGCCATCTTGGAGCTGAAGAGATGAGAGGAAAGTTTCCCTTCGTGTCAGGTCACTGTGGTTCCCACTCAGAGAAGTGATGTGGGTTGAGGAAGCACGTGGACGTTAGACAGAACTGGGTTAGAGCAACCTTCGCAAAGGTGCTTAATATCTCTGAACCTCACGTGTCTCGTTTTGAAGTGCAGATGATAGTACACTAATGCTTCCATCTCCAGATTATGGTGAGGGTCAAATGAGGGAACTGGCTGAAAACAGCTGGGTGTGTTTGGAAAGCTGTTAGGAGCTGCCCAGATGTGAACTGTTTATTATTTAGGTTTGAAACTCGGTCTTTGACTGTGGGATGTAATGTCCTGTGTTGGAGGAATTCTAGATATTAGCAAGCAGGTGGAGAAGGTATTTGGTGTTTGGGTTTGTCTTGAAAATTGTTTTTAAAAAGGACCTAGGGGAGGGAGCTTCTGCCCTGCAATTACCCCAACTCTAAATTAGGAAGGAAGGAGGCATGACTAACTCTATGCTCCACTGAGGTGATGGGTAAGAAGACCAAGAATCCTGGCCATGAGCCACCCTGCTGCCTCTCATCCTTGTGTTGTCTCAACTTGGGGAAAAGAAGGATGGGGAGAAAGGGAGGAGAATGGATGGAAGTTTACAGAGATGAAGGTGGGAATGAGGAAAGGAGGAAAAGAGAGAGGAGGAAGGGCAAGGCAGAGGGCAGGAAGGGAGTTTGTAGCAGAGAGGCTCAGAAAGAAGAAAGAGAACTTGGAGGAAACCAGATTAAAAGACTCAGATCGAGGGAAGAGGGTAGAAAATGGGCCGGAGTGCTGTTGCCCTACTCAATTGTAAGGCTTTCCAACTGGCAGCACTTTCTGTGAGTCCGCTTTTGCAGCTGAAACTCTTCTTTCTTCAGGGACCTTGTGCTTTTGTACCCGTGAAGTGTCTGGATCCAATGTGCTCAGTGAAAGAGAAGAGTCATACATTGCTGGAAAAAGAGACCAGATGTCTTTGAAATCATCTAAATTGTCTCTATTTTTAAAAAAAGTTACTCTTTCCATTGCTGCCAGATCTAAAAGTCCAATTTGCCAGGATAATATATCCGGTGTGGATCAAGATTTCCAAACTTGAAGTGTTTGTTGCTTAGCAACTCAGAGGCATGAAGGGCCCACTTGGGCTTGGCCTTTGAACCTTTCCTGGGACCACACTTGGAAGGAAGGTGGGCTCCCTCAGCCCCTGAACCCACCGTCCCTCCCCTTCTAGACGTCTTCCCAGGTACTTGAAGCTAATAAAACATACACAGAGGAAGAAAGGGAAGCAGCAAGGAGAAAAGCAGAGAGAAAGGGAGCCACCTAAAGACAAAAATCCCAGGAATGAAAGGAGTTGAAAAGAAAAACCAATTGTGCCTGTGACCTGATCCTTGGCCTACAGCACACAACCATATAACTACTTCTCAAGTAGTGAGGAACAAGAAGATTTCTGTTCTTTCACAAAGGCTTTTTTTTTAATATTAACTTTTTAAAAACTATGCACATTATTGTTATTGCTATTTTTCCCATTCTTGTTTAGGAAAAATGATTTCGGTCCCTACCTGTTGGGCTGAAGGTTCCTTTCTTTAATGACCCAGAACTCAATCAAAAGTTTGAGGCCTCAAGTTCCGAGAAAAACTTGTCTATCCACTCAGCTATGTCCTGCTGGGGGCTGGGAAAGGAGGGGTGGACACTGTCCATGTTCCCCCTAATACCCACTCCTTCTTCTCTTGGGAATTAGTCTTATGGTTGGCCCAGTCTCCACCTTCCTGCCTATACACAGTTCTCGCACTGACACAAAGGTGACTGTGGTCCCGACCTAAGCAAGCGTACACAACCCTGCCCTCCTGCCATCGTTTTTGGTTCAGGGTTGGGCCTGTGCCCCTATTCTGACTATTGAGCCACAAGAAGAGGAGTTTGCTAGGGGTTCCTAGGATTGCTCTCCCTCACGCATCTGGAGGAATTTCTGGGTGTGATCCTTTTTTGTTCTCTCCGGATACTTTGCAGCCATTCTGGGGACCATGAGAGGGACACAGCCTTAGGGCGAAGAGAGAAGAAGAAAACACATTTCCGATGACACGCATTAGGCCACTGAATCAAACTGCTCTCGAAGCCCAGGTTTTCTGGAATCTCCAGTTACATAAGCCAACAGTTTTCCTTTATTGTTTAAGCCAGTTCAAATTAAGCTTTCTGTTACTCAGAATCAAACATTCCCTATTGAAATGCTAACATTTACTGAGCACCTACTCTATGCCAGACACTCCATGAATGTTTTGTGTGTGTTAGTCTCACCTAATTCCCATAATAGCCTGGCAGAGAAGGCTGAATGTCTCTCTTTTTTAACTGAGGAGACTCCAGTTTTCATACCGAAGTGGTTTGCAGCAGAGCTGGAGCTTTAACCAGCAGTCTGACTGCTGAGCTCAGCCCACCCCCAGCTCAGATGCTCAGTTGGCAGCAGAGGACACCTGCTCTTAGCAGAGCTGGGAAGGAAAGCCGAGGGGAGGGCAAGTCTGAGCTGACAGGATGGTCAAAGGCCAAGGCGAGGGCCTTAAGGAGAACCTGCAGTGAGTTCAGATGATCTAGTCTGCTCAGGGTCCTCATGTGGCACCAGTCCTCTGACAGTATGCCACGGCCCCTTCTCTCTCCCGGCTTGCTTCAAATGCCAGCTCCCTGGACACGGTGAGGAATAACAACTTAATGACAACCACTCATCCCAATAAACACATGCAAAGGCTTGTGAAACTTCATGTTACCTAACTCACGTTTCCTAATTTAATGTCTTCCTTTCAATCTACCTCTTCCAAGTCAAGACAAATCTGCAAACCCCTGGAATGACAAGACCACTGGACGTGACAATACTAGTTAACATCATGAGATATTCTCTCTGTGCCGGGCGCTCCTCCAAGTGCCTTCCATATGAAGCGTGCATGTCACCAGACAGTGCATTGTCCATCCCCCTCTACTGCACATGTGGACATGGAGGCCCAGAGAGGGTACGTAGCTTGGCCAAGGTCACACAGCTGGATCCTGTGCTCTCAACCCCAAGGCTGTATTGCCTTTTCATATGGACACAATGAACAAAACTCCTGCCAAGGTTCTTGGCAAATGGGATGTGATGGATCTAGTGACAGATTGGGCAGGCCCGACTCTTATACAAGAGTAACACCATTTGGTACAGAAATGAACTGAGTGTAGCTTGGAAGTTGTGAGACTGATTTTTTAAAAACACAAGACATCTTAAAATTCATATTATTGCCACACTTTAAAAGTCGTCCTCCACCCCATACCCTCACTTTTGAAAGAGAGAAAAGCGGAAAAGTCCATATAAAAATCTTTGAAAAAGAAAAATTAGAAGAGACTAGCACTGCCAGACCTTAAATATACTACAGAGCAATAGTAATTAAAGCCGCACGGTCTGTGAATGAAAGTAAACAAGTACATCAGATGAAAATAACAGAAAGTTCCTCAATACCATTATTTGGTATATGATAGAAGTAATATTTCATATGTGGAGGGCTGGCAAAATGTGGCATCTAGAAACATATTAATTTTGATTCTTTCCTCCTACCATGTACCACATTAAATTCTGGATACGTTGCAAAATTAAATATAAAAACTACAACCACAAAATATCTAAGGGAAAATTTAGGATATAATCAGAGAAGGTGTTCCTCAATATTGCATCAACAGCAGAAACCATAAACAAATTTATAGATTTCACAATATGAAATAAGTATTTCCGTAGCGCGAACATAACATAGAAGATACAAAAGACAAAAGTTTCATAGCCTTGGTAGATAAAGAACTTATAAAATCAGTAAGATAAAATGGTGAATATAGTAATATAAAAAAGTCAGGCCACATTCATAAACTGTCAATAGAAGTATAAATGTACACATAATGAAACACAATGTGACAAAATACATTAAACACTGACCCAGCAGTTCCACTTCCAGAAGTTTATCTTAAGACTGGACAAACATGCAAAGGCATTTGTGCAAATGATGATCATCTCAATATTTTCAGGATAATTTAAAAAACTGAAATTAAACCAGTTGTCTGAAGAGAGAAGGTTAAATAAATGATAGTATCTCTCTGTTCAAAGAACACTTAGGGGAGTTCCCATTGCGGCGCAGCAGTTAACAAACCAGACTAGCTTCCGTGAGGATGCGGGTTCAATCTCTGGCCTTGCTCAGTGGGCCAAGGATCCGGCATTGCCATGAGCTGTGGTGTAGGTCACAGACCTGGCTCAGATCTGGCATTGCTGTGGCTGTGGCATACATAGGCTGATGGCTAGGCTTCGATTGGAGTCCTAGACTGGGAACTTCCATGTGCCATGAGTGCGGCCTAAAAAGACAAAAAAAAAAGGGAACATTTAATAGTGGTTAATAAGGACGGTAGAGATGCATATTTGCTGATATCAAAACATGTTCTTGATCTGTTGTTAAGTGGAAAAAGGAAGTCACAAGTATGTTTCAAAATATGATTATTTGTGTATAGATGTAATCCTCTTCCTCTAAATGTAAAACTGCCTGGCAAGCAAGTCACCTAAAAGTAAATATATGTGCAGTGTGTGCGCGTGTATTTCTGTTTTCCAGTATTGTCTAAAATAAATATTCATGTCTATGTCATAAAATTAAATGCATTAGAAAATTATTGTGTGTGTGTGTCAAATATCACATGATAAAAAGAAAACGAAACCTGAAGATGTGTCTATAAATAACAACATTTTCCCCTTTTTCTGGCCTGATTGATTTTGGAATTGGCCCACTGGGTGGCAAGGAAGAGCATAGGCTTGGAAACCCCACTGACCTGGGTTGAAATCTCAGTTGCTACATACCGGTGGTAAGATTATAGGCATATCTCTTAACCTCCCTGAGACTCAGTGTTCTCACCTGCAAAATGAGAATGATATTTACTTTGCGTGGTTACTGCGTGGAATTTATTAAAAAGATAAAAGCTCTAGTTCAGTGACTGGCACATAGGAGAGTCTTAATAAATCGTGACAAATATTATCTTTCTTTCATATTCAGCTCGAATGCCTCTCTGAATGTCTTCACCAGCTACCCCAGATGGTTTGTTCTTTACTGTTTTCATATAACTCTTTATGGACACTTGATACTGCTGAATCTGCTTTGACCCATTAGATGTGGGTCTGAAAATCAGGGACCAAGTGAGCTTACCTCTGGGTCCAAAGGACCTAGTTCAGTGCTTGACACACAGTAGAGCACATGGAATAATTGTGGCACGAATAAGAATACATAACAATTATGATCAGGGGCAGCAAAATTATAAGTAAACATTGCCCTATGGGAATAACTTTGGAGGCTTATACTCACTAGTATGCAACTATGGTGCATTTTATGTTTGTGTGTCTTTTTAGGGCTGCACCCATGGCAAATGGAGGTTCCCAGGCTAGGGGTCTAATCAGAACTGTAGCCGCCGGCCTACGCCACAGCCATAGGAACTTGGGATCTGAGCCGCGTCTGTGACCTACACTAGAGCTTACTGCAACGCCAAATCCTTAACGCACTGAGCGAGGCCAGGAATTGAAACCGTGTTCTTGTGGCTATTAGATTTATTTCCTCTGAGCCACGATGAGAACTCCTCTGTAGTGTATTTTTTAAAAAAGTTCATCGACATTATTTTGGAATCTCATTTCATAAAGAAATTGGATTGTATTATAAGATTTCTTTAAGAAATGGGATTATGCTAAAAATATGATATAATATATAACAATAGCAATTACAAATATTCATTTAACACTTAACTGTGTGCCTGGCAATATGCCATGCACTATGTATAATATTTGTATTGCATATATAATATTTATATAATATATACTACTTATATATATATATTACATATATATATATATATAAAAATTTCATTTGCTCCTTTTGAAAGACAAACAATGAGGAAACTGATGATGTGAGAGTATAAGTCACTTGCCTCCAGTATCTAGATTCGAATCCAGGTCTTTCTGGCTGATTCATAATTCTATGCTCTTAACCATGACCGTCTCCAGATGACATTTTAAAGGCTTTTTTGAGAAGAATGATGAAGGCTCTGTAGTATCTGGCCCAGTGGACCTCAGCAGCACTCTGGAAAAGCCTATGATGGTGGAAGAGGAGGAAGAAGGAGGTTATGCTAAGAGGACAAAGGAGGATAAGAATGATGGAAGGGGAGTTCCCGTCGTGGCTCAGTGGTTAATGAATCTGACTAGGAGCCATGAGGCTGCAGGTTCGATCCCTGGCCTCGCTCAGTGGGTTAAGGTTCTGGCGTTGCTGTGAGCTGTGGTGTAGGTTGCAGACGCGGCTTGGATCCCACGTTGCTGTGGCTGTGGTGTAGGCAGGCAGCTGTAGCTCCAATTAGATCCCTAGCCTGGGAACCTCCATATGCCGAGAGTGTGGCCCTAAGAAAAGACCAAAAAAAAAAAAGGAAATGATGGAAGCGAGCAGGTGGGAGATGACAGAAACAAGACAAGGTGCTAGACTCAATGGGAAAAAAAAGCCCACTGACTGCAGTGGACGGCCACGTTGGGAGGCAGTATTTTTACACTTTGGGCAAAATTGTGCAGCAGGTGATACTGCATAATCAAGGCAGAGACGAAAGGCATATAGTAAATATATTTCGTTTAGTCTTACAGTTTTAGATAAAATTAACACTTACTGAAAGAAATATATTGATTGTCGTGGTGAAATAAAGTAAATTGACTGTCTAGGAAAATCTTGGCAAGAGGAAAAGGTCTTTTACCTCCCAGTCTCCACAAGCCCTAACCTTCCCCCACCCACCAGCCTTTTCGGGGTTCTATTTCTGCTAATCCTTGCTAAGAAGCCACTGGTGAGCAAGAGGTTAGCTGATGGGGCCTCAAGGTGTGACCTTTCCCAGGGGCATTTGCATGTTAATAGAGGATCCTGGGAACCTAGGAACAGCCTCCAGGTCTCAAATGAAAGAAGTCCTGAAGGTGGGTGAGAGTGTGGCTGGCCCCCGGGGGCCCTGCTGGATAGGCCACGTTGAGTCGGCCTCTGTGGATGGCCCCTGGTCTGGGCTTCCCTCCAGCTGCTCTTACAAAGAAGCGGTTTGGAGAAGAACAAAGCCATTGTGTTTCTTCCCCCACAAGTGCTCCCTTGCCAGGGCTGTGTGCTCAGTGCCTAGCTCAGAGAATCTGGATCCAGTGGCTTTGCTAAATGGTAATTCATTGAATGAATGAAGAAACCCTCTCCCCGCTTTTCACAATGCGCGCGCACACACACACACACACACACACACACTTAGCCCTGTTGCCCATGAGCCCCTTTAACCCAAGAGCCTAAAACAAGACCTGGGTAACTTCTTTCTAGTGATAAGAACACTGCCAAGAAGAAGTTTCTACCGCTTGCATTTTATTAACTTCCCTCTTTACATCTAGAAAACCTCAAAACTTGTGCTGAATTGCATGACCTCGCTGACCATGTTTCACGGTCCTCGTTGAACTGTGGTTAAATCTCCTTCCGAACGACAGCTCAGCTGCAGAAAAGGAAATTCCTGCGTGGACGCAATCTCACTTATTCACACGCACACTTCAGGGTCCCGGGGAGCGGAAGGGGCGGGGCAAGCGTGGGCGGAGAGTAGTGAGGACAAGACTACTTTTCTGTTTGGCTGAATTCATCAAAAATGTCCAAACCGGAGTTCCCGTCGTGGCGCAGTGGTTAACGAATCCGACTAGGAACCATGAGGTTGCGGGTTCGGTCCCTGCCCTTGCTCAGTGGGTTAACGATCCGGCGTTGCCGTGAGCTGTGGTGTAGGTCGCAGACGCGGCTCGGATCCTGCGTTGCTGTGGCCGTGGCGTAGGCCAGTGGCTACAGCTCCGAAAAGACCCCTAGCCTGGGAACCTCCATATGCCGCAGGTGCGGCCCTAAAATGACAAAAGGCAAAAAAAAAAAAAAAAATGTCCAAACCCCATACCGAACATTCATCACTAATTAAATCCTCGCCCCATAATTCAGAAAAAACAATTACGGCATTTAGAATTTTTAAAGGAACTATTATTGCTGCCTTGGCCCTTTTAAAAATTATGCTCCCCAAAGGACAAAATGTGATCCATTAATATGTATGTATTATTACTTTTTTTGTAAGGGGAAGATTGCTGATGCCTGTGAATATGGAAGCATTTATCGGTTGCTGACAGCCGCTTCGTTGACTTGCAGTTTTAAGTGCAGTATTTTCTAGAATCTAAAAGGCTATAACATTAATTACCTTTTTGCTTTTAGCTGGTGGCCTGAGAGTTTCTGTGCCATGTTCAAGTCTCTTGCTACACGGTTAACTGGTATCTTACCTTGCCACACGGGTATCGAGTGTAAGGGTTGGTCTGAGCCAGGAGTCAAAACCATTATTGGGGAAGACCATGCCATCACTCATTCCACGGAGGACAATTGCTCCCATTTACCTGCGGTGCCCAGAATGAGCCCTTGGTTCTCATTTTTCAGTGGCGCTCCCCCCCCACCCCCCACATTAGTCCCTGAGCAAAGGGTGTTCTGAAATTCCTAAGTCAGATTTGAGTTCCTCCCCTGATGAGTGTGCCCAGATAAACTGGGATCGGCTACTTTTTTTCCTCTTTCATTTGATTCTTCTCTGTCTCCATAATTTAACAGAGTTCCTCAGAGGTGAGTTAACTGAGTCTGGCACCGCGGATCATCGTTAGCATGGACTGTGTGCTTGCGCGCGTGCACAGGGGTACGCACACGTGTGTATGCATGCGTGCATGTACACAGATCTAACAGCGCGACTCAGAATTTGCATTTAGCTCGCTGATCAGTCTATTGTCACATGCATTTGGCATTCATTATCCATGAGCCCCCGGCGCCTCTCGTCCTGTGCCCTGGCTAACAGTGATTTGGTTTATAGAGATCATATGGCAGGGAAACAGACCTTGAAAGACAGAGCTCTGAGAAGCCATTTGATGAATTTCCTATGATTTGAGTCTGGGTTTATTCTTCCCTGTGGCGGGGCAGACACCCCAGAGCACACACAGCCGGCCTGGGAGCCGGGCGAGGAGTGGAGGCTATGACAATAAGCACAGTGTTTTTTTCTTCACACGTCTCGGGTTGCATTTCCTATCTGGGAAAAAAAAGAAAAGGGAGCCTTGTAAAGGATCCAGAATCTGGGCAGGAAACCACACAGAGTGAAGGTTGCCATTGTCATTAGCAATTAATGTAACCACCAGGGCTGGAAGGAGAAAGCCCTGCCAAGGCAGCAGGCACCGGGAGGGGGTAGAGGCTGCGGGGGGGAGAGGCTGCTCACTCCCCACTCGACAGCCCTGCTTGGCTGGGGACTGAGTGGGACATCTCCCCAGACACTCCCGAGAGACCCCATGGTCCTCAGTGAGGTTTATTTTAAAGCCAGATGCCCAGGATTTGCTAAGTTCTAAAATGTCTCTGTCACCCATTTTCACTCTCCACGTGCGATTTCTTAGTCCCCTAGATGAGTGAATTTTTCTCTGCCTGAGTCTGTTGAGACTCATTTCTTCAACCGTATCGACTGAGGGCCTTCTATGCGCAAAGGACTTGGGCTGTTGGGCAAGGGGCTGGGGCTAATCCAGAGCATGCGCGGAGCACCGGGTCTGGTGTGACGTCTTCTCCGTTGATCACCTCATTGAGGCATCGCGATGACTCCGCGAGCCTGGTTTCTTTTCACCCCGTTTTACAGATGACATAGCTGAGGCTCCAGGAGGTTAACTTGCTACAGGTCATCAAACCAAATACGTGAGCCTGCTGGGATTAGGGCCCTGGCAAATTTGTCTTTTCAGACCTGTGCTCCGAGACCTTGGTTTATGCCCTCAAGGAGCCCCCGGTCAGCGAAGGTCCCACAAGTTCCATCAGCGATGAAACGCCAAGGCCTTGTGGACGATGATGAAGGTAAACTTGGGGTCTCTGGGAGCCTAGAGAAGTGACGCCCAAGCCAGCCTGGGGCGGGTGGGGTGGGGGAGCATTCAGGGAGGGCTGCCTGGAGGAGGTGACTTTGACATTCCTCTTGTCCCCTCTTGTGTCCCAGTTGTGTCTTGGCTGCACTAATCAGTCTGGAAGGAAACATTAATATATCAGTATGTCCACACCGCTCACTCACAGGTGCTGGCTTGTTCTTCAGATCTGTCCAGTCACCAAAATGCCTGCTTTTCAAGTCCGGCTCAGTGAAGTCCCAACCGGGCTGATAAGAGCTGGGCTGCCACATTTCTTCTACACTTGAGATGGATTCAGTGGCTCTCCTCTGCCTCCTTCCCCCTCCCAGCTTTGTCCCTCTTCCTCTTCGTGCCTCCCCTCTCTCCCTCCACCCTCTTTTCTTTCTTTCTGGTAGTTTAAAAAATGCCACTTTTCATTAATGTGACCAAAATGTCATCAAGTAGTTTAATGCTCTTTAATGTCCTTGTATCGTTTACGTTTTGTGAACAGTGTGGAAATGAATCCCATCTGTGGGTTCAGGAACATCAAAAAAGTTGGACAGGCTATTTAGACGTGCCCCTTCACATTGCATTAGCGTGTACAGTGTCAGGGGGCCGAGCCAAGCACCGCCTGTCCGGGCCGCAGCCCGCCCCCTCCCCAGCCTGGGAGGGACAGATCACTTACCTCGGGGAGCTCAGAGTCCGTCCTGGAGATGGGGTCTGGAAGGCTGCCCGGAGGCCCCAGGAAAAGTGTGAAGGCTAAATAAAAAATGAGAAATGATTCAGGAAAATCTCTTCCTTTCTGGTGCCAAGATGCCCCAACAATAGCTTTTTCATCACTTGGGCGAGAGGCTGGTTATCATGCTGTCTGACTCCTTCAGAAGTAATTAGCTGGTCTCTCTCTCTTTTTCTCTTTCGCCCTCCTCCCCCCACCCTACTCCAGTTTCCCCAGGGAAGCAATTCTCTGGGGCCAGGATTCAGCGGACAGTTTGTAAGGAGGTGGCTAGAAACCAAAGATGACTGTAGAGCATCAAGTCCAGGGCCAGCGGAACGCATAACGGGGATGCCCTCTGGGGCCCCGAAAGCCACATCAGCAGGGTGCTCATTTTGGGATGACAGGTTTGCTGTGGCATTCCCATCCCATCCCAGGAAAGGGTGACACTGGAGTCACCTTGCTTGAATTCTGGGTCCTCTACTCTCCAGAAATATGATCATGAGCAGGTAAACCCTTGTGTCTCAGTTTCCTTACCTGCAAAACGAAGATATTAATTATATCAATCCAATTAAATGAGCTGATGAATGTAACGCACGCAGACTAGCGGGCTGGCCATGATGCGTCCTCGGGCAAGGTTAACGATCAGCTGTTATTAGTAGTGCTTTGTTGCCCTGCTCTTGCCACCTCCCCTGACCTATAATGTGGCCCTTCAGCTGCGTTTCCAGGTAGAGTCACCCCCTCCCCAGCCAGCTGAGCTCTCAGCCTGAGAGGGTGCCCTCCCCTCCCCTGCAAGGGTAGTGGCGAGGGCGAGGGAGCAGGGACCTTGACTCCAAAATATTCTGGCTTTTTTCCAACTCTGTGGAAACCCCTCATACTAATGCATTCCCTGGAAAGAAAGATGTAGCTTTTTATTTCCAAAAAAAAAAAAAAATCCCCAAAACCCCCAAACAAAAGCTTCTATTCTTTCCCAGCCATGGAGAACAGCAAGAGTGGATTTTTAACTGTTAATCATTACAACTGAATGAATAACAATCCACCTCTCTTCATCAGTAGCCAGTATTGTAAACCCCTCCACATTTTGCATTTGCTCAGATGAATATCTAATTCTAAATATAAACATAAGCAAATAACTTCTGATAGTTATTTCACAATTTTCAAGACAAGGTCATTCTGTTTTAACTTCTAAGGCAACACATGCCCCTAATGCAATTCCCAGAAGGGCAATTTGCTTCTAAGTTCTTTATAGGATATGCTTTATAGGATGGGCATCTGTCAACCTGTTGGTCCTTTATGCTGAGGAATCTTGGGAGAAGGGCAGGGGTGTTATGTCTGGAGTTCCCTGGAGACTTATGAGCTCAACTTTTTAGCAGCCACCGCTTCAGTCTTTGTGCTCAGCCTGGTGGCGAGGACACTGGATTCTAAACCCGCCAGGACTGGCTGTAAGATCTGAGTCATCTCTAACTTGCTGTATGACCTTGGACGAGTCGCAGTCTTGCCCAGCCTGATTTTTCCAATCAGTGTAAAATGGGGCTGGCCAGTGTCCGCCCTGTGGTGCTCTCGGTGTCCTGTCTTTGTGACATTAACATGTGCTCACCCTGCAGTCTTCAGTTAAAAGGGCTTTTCCTGACCTCCTGTCTAGGTTAAATGCTAGAGCCTTCTTAATCCATCTACTTTGCATCTTGACTCTCATAACACCGCAGTTGGCCGGGGGTTGTGTGCTATGGCTAAGAGCATAGACTTGGAAGCCAAGCTACATGGGTTTGATTTCTGGCTTTGTTATTTGCTGGCTGGTGACCCTAAAGAAGTTACCCAACTTCCAAGGCTAATAATAGTATCTCTCTCAAAGGACTATTGTAAGGATTAATTGAGTTAATATGTGTTGAGCGCTTAGCCTAGTGCCTGACACATAGCGAAGGCTAGGTGTTAGTACACCAGCTATTATTTTCTCCCTAGTTATTTAATCGCTCTTTAGAACTCCGCTGAGAGTTCTCTGAGGACAAGGACCATGTGCTTCCTCTGCCGTGGCCCACAGTTGAGCACAGTGCCTGGCACCTGGACGACTCTCATTATTTGTTGAATTGCACTGGCGTGAAACAAACGATGTAAAAATGCTCTGTAAAACCACCATGCAAGATTTTTTATTATTATTATTAGCAGCTCTGGACGGAGTTTATTATATGAAATATCTCCAGGGCACTCTCAGAGTTTCTGCCGCAGTTGAATGCAACACAGTTTTGCTCAGGTGACTAGTCTGTTTGTGAATCACCTCTGTCGTCCGTCTCCTATACGTTTAGTTTTTTCCTTCCAGGTTTGTGCTGAGTGGGTCTGCCAGAAAAAGCTGTCAGCTTTGCTAAGGTATTGGACTCAACTGATGTCCCTTACAGGGTGACCCCATGCTGGGAGAGGCCGCAGACAGGAAGCAGAGTGAGATCCATTTCCGATCTCTGAGTCTAGCTGAGGAGGAAGATGCACGAACCCAGGCCTGGCCGTGGATAGTAGCCTGTGCCCTTGACCGTGGCAATAAAGCAACTCCTGATCCAGCCTGGGCCCAAGTCCTGAGGAACAGGACTTTACATCGGGCGGCCAAGAGACACAAGCTCCCTCTTTCCTTTGGGGCCAGAGCTTGGTTAAATGTAAGCCTAGACATATCTGGAGGCCACACTTATTCTTTCCATGTTGCCTGGAGGGGCCCATCCCCATCTGACGCAGCGCAGGATGAAGACAACACAGTAAGTGAAGTGGGTGCGGAAGGACAGAGGGCTTGGGGTTCATTCTTCGCTATCACAGCAAAGCCAGCCCGCTCAGCCAATATAAGCTCCGTCTTCCCCACAGCCCTGTATGATGCCACATACCATGGCCTGAGATTCCCACCCTTTGGGAAGCTTGGGAAATGAGTTAAGGGATTCCAAAGCCATGGAATGTGCAGGAATCTTAAGCAGGGCTCTGTTTGTATCTGTCTTGTTGTTGACATCCTGGTCCCTAATGAGGTCATTTGAACATCTGTAGCGTATCTGCCAAGAGCCAGTTAACTGGAAATGACATTAGTCACTGTTAGCACAGTGTCTCTTCCCCTTTCTCCCTTGGATCTGTGCCTTGGGGACACTCCGGCATAGCTCAGAGGTTCTTAGGGCCCAGACATCAAAGGGAGGGATATAGTCATCAGCAGCCCCCTGTCAAAACATTCAGCATTTTACTTGCTGCTTCCCAACCTTTCTGATTCTGGAGACCTCTTTTAGTAATCCCTCCCTCTGAGTTTTGAAAGATCAAGTCTTCAAACATAAAGCGCTGATTAAGTCAGAATATACTTATTTGCCCACTCCCTGTGAGTCCACTTTCATACACAGTACTGATCAGATAACACTAACAACGTGTAAATGATAGAATTTCAGACCCAAGACGTTTTAGTTAGGCTAGGTGGGCTTAACTACAGGAAGAGGAGGGTTTTCAGTCGGTCTTTTATTTTAATTTTCTTTCAAAACTGGGCAATTGTTGTTAGACTTTTCAAAGGAGCAAAATAGTTCAGCAATCACTACCTTTGAGCACCTTAAAAATGTGATGTAAAACCGCCTTATACATTGCCATTAAAGCTCACCTTATACTTCGCCATTAATGACTGTGGGCCATGGGGATCAAGGTATAAGGCAGTTTGCACACTCACCGTGTGCCAGGCCTAGGCCGGGGGCTTTAGTAATAACTCCTTTTACTCATTCCCAAGCCCTGTGGTAGAACCGCAGGAGTGCTCTGGCAGGGCTAAACTTTGGGATTCTTAGGGCAGCTCTTAGCTCCAGGGGATGAGGGTCAAGGGAAGAGAGCCCCCAAGGCCACCCTGTTGACCTCAAGAAGAGTCTAGCGCCCATCCTGAGCAGAGGCAGGGCTCAGAAGGAGCCGGAGCACAGCCGCTCTGCGAGGAAAGGCTTGGTATTCCCTCGCAGGTTGTGTGAATGTCTGCATTTGCACGGAGGAGTTGGATTCCTCATAAGTATTGCTCGCCTTGAAGTTTTCATTATTTCCATCAATGCTAGTCATTAGGTAACTATGGTGTGACTTAGTGGAAATTCATCTTGGATGGGACCAGAAATCTTCATTTCAGAGACGAGGAAACGGTGACAGGGAAGAGCTCTGAGGTGTCGAGGTCACACGTCTCATAAGGGAAAATCATCATTTCTCCCAGAGCTTTCAGTTCCAAAGCCCGTGTTCTTACTACCTGATGGAGTGGTGGGGCCGGGGGGCCCACAGAGACTATCTAGCCTGACTTATTCATTGTTCAGATGGAGAAACTGAGGCTCAGGGAGGGTATATCCGTGCCCAGGGTTACAATTAGTTCATGGAAGAGCTGAGGCAAGAACCCGTGTCTCCTAGTTCCAGTTCTAGTGCACCTAAAATTTTTGAGTGACCATCAGAGATGAATGGAAACTTAGATATTCATTCACTCAACCAACCAAACTTCATTCCTCATTAAAAATGAGGAAGCCTTGCCCAGAGATCTCTTTCAGCAACATGTCCTTGGCTAGAATTGCACCCTATGCTGAAGCCTAACCCATGCACCGGTTAAAAAACTAAAACCAACCGCTCTCCTGATTGCCACACTCCTGTATCCAGCTGCTGCCGACTTAACATCTCCACCTGGGTGTCTGGCAGGTACCTCAAACCTAGCACCTGTCAACTCAAGCTCTGGATCCCTCCCCACTCAGAAGTAACCCTCCTCTGGTGTTCTTTGTCTCAGTCAATGGCACTCTCCTTTACTCGCTGGTGGCGGCCCCAGACTTTCACGCTCCACATCATATCCATCAGCAAAGCCATTTGCCTCTGCCTTCAAAATAGTTCCCAGATCCAACCAGTTATGCTCCATCCCTGATTACCACCTTGGCTCGCCAGGCTCACTGGTCACCTGCCCTCCCTTTCGCTTTGCTTGAGGTGTCTTTCCATGCGGCAGCCACAGTAACCCTCTGAAAATGTGAATCAGATCAACTTTCTCTCTTCGTGAAGAACCCCTGAAAAATCCCTATGGCATTTAGAACAAAATCCAAAGTCTTCTCCATGACCAGATCCCTGCTCAAGGCACTCCAGCCGTACTGGCCTTCCAGCTGGTCTCCGCATGCAGGTTCGACCCTGCCCTGAGGCTTTTGCACCTGCTGTTCCCTCTGCCTGGAATGCTTCTCCCCCACCCCTGGATTCACATGGTTGGTGCCCTCCCTCCATTCATGTCTCTGTTCAAATAATCACCTCCCCTCTCTCCCCTTATCTAAAACAGCAAGCTTTTTCTCTCTATCCCTTGATATGAACTTATTTTCGTCATAAAACCTATCACTGCCTGGGCTGACATTGCATATTTATTATGTAACATATTTCTGTGTTTATTTCCTATCACCCCAACAAGAATTAAGGTCTCATGAAGACAAAGACTTTGATTTTTTTCTTGATTTTATCCTCAGTGCCTGGAACAAGGTCCTACAAAAACTAGGTTCTCCGTAATGTTTGTTGAATGAATGAATGATTGGCTTAGACCCTGGAGGATTCACCCCTTGAAGATGAGGATGGGCCAAGTCTCCACTAGAGGAGGGTACAGATGTGAGCAAAACTGGGTTCAGGAGGAAGGGTAAATGGATGTTGAGTAGAGTTGGCTACACTGGGCTTGTCCAGTTTCTAATGTTACAGAGATGCCCTACGCTCTTGGGTGACCTCGGCACACCCCATTCTGTTTAGTTTAAGCAAAGCCAGCAGAAGGGTGTACACTGGCCCTCTGGGGTTTGGTCAGGGTGGGAGCACAGAATGTCTGCTCTTCAGGTCCCCAGAAAAGCCACGAAATGAATTGTGACTTCCTGGGGCAGCGGGGACTCAAGGCTGGGCTCCATTTGTTATCTCCCTTGGTGACAGGCTGGTCCCCAGTCATGTCATCTGAGCATCTGCAGGCACCTCTGCCAGGAGCCCACTAACTGGAAATGACATCAGCTACCAGCAAAGTGACTTGGGCGCCCGGCAAACACGTCCCGCTGATCCCCTGTCTGGAGCTCATCTCCTGCCTACCTGGAAGTCCTCTGGCTGGCACTTTGGCAAACAAAGAGGCATTTGAGAGGGAATTAAGCTGACTTTAAAAGATAGCCTCAAAGTGTTTCCCAACACATTGATGCTTACATTGAATTATAGGTGCTAATAAAGCTGTCAGAGCCTTGGCACGAGGACCGAACTCAAGCTAGGGGATTCCTCAGAAATGATGAGAGTTCCTCTGGGCCTGGAAAGGCAGTCCCTGGCCCAGCTGGAGGCTCACACATACACTGCAGAGATGAGGAAGGGCTGTAGTTACCCATTCTGACCGCCTTGCTGATTGGCCCAAGGGGCTTGCTGTAGTTGTCAAGCAGAAGTCAGTTTTGCTGGAGTCCTCCATGTTTCATTGAGCTCCAGGATGCCCTGCTCCCTTCCTTTCTAAAATACTAACACTCACTTAGTGTGGCCATGGAGCCTAGATGACTACTAGAGTTTTCAGAAAGAGGGGTAGCGTTTATTTGTTTCTTTGTTTTATCTTTTTAGGGCTGCACCCACGGCGCATGGAAGGTCTCAGGCTAGAGGTCTAATTGGAGCTGTAGTTGCCCGCCTACGCCACAGCCTCGGCAACTTGGGATCCAAGCTGTGTCTGTGACCTACATACACCACAGCTCATCGCAAAGCCCGGATCCTTAACCCACCGAGTAAGGCCAGGGATGGAACCTGTGTCGTCATGGAAACTAGCTGGGTTCATTATCACTGAGCCACCTTCATGGGAACTCCAGGGGTAGTGTTTAGAATGTTACGGAAGAGGAGACACCACAGAGCACTCCTCCTGGGACTTACCTAAGATCAGGTCTGCGATTTTGTTCAAATCACGTATAAGTCCCAGATCTCACATAGAGCTCTACTTCCTGGGAACTTATTAAATACTAGGTCCTGAACCAAGTTCTACACCTTTGCGATTTTTTTTTTAAAAGCATCCAGTTGTCCTGTGAACAACTATGTGTATGTATGTACACTTGTATGTATGTATATATTCATTTCAACACATATTTATTGAGAACTTGTGACATGTTGGGCCTTGAGCCAGACTCTTGGGATACAGTGGGGAACAAGATAGACACACATGGTGTCCTGCCTCTTGGATTTGGTCACATGAGCCACAGTCATTAACAACTGCAAATGCAGTGAATACGAAGGAGAAAGTCTGGGGGGCTGTGTGAGCACATAATGGGCAAATACAAGGTCCAGGTGTTAAGGAAGGCTGGCTTGAGAACGTGAAATTGAAGCTGTGAGAGTTAAGGAAGGCAAAGGGTGTTCCAGAAAACACAGGCTGTGCTAGGGCCACTGTATTAAGTTTCCTATCACTGCTACAACAAACTATTACAAACTCTTTTTTTTTTTTTTTTTTTTTTTTTTTTCATTTTATGGCCGCGGGTTTATGGCCGCACCCGCGGCATGTGGAGGTTCCCAGGCTAGGGGTCTAATCGGAGCTGTGGCCACTGGCCTGCGCCGCAGCCACAGCAACGCGGGATCCGAGCCGCGTCTGTGACCTACACCACAGCTCACGGCAACGCCGGATCGTTAACCCACTGAGCAAGGGCAGGGATCAAACCCACAACCTCATGGTTCCTAGTCGGATTCGTTAACCACTGCGCCACAACGGGAACTCCACAAACTCTTGATGGCTTAAAACACAACAAATTTATTCTCTTGCAAATTCTGGAGGTCAGAAGTCCAAAATCAATTCACCTGTGATTACGTTTAGGGCCAACCCTGATAATCTAGGGTAAATCTTCTTAAGATCCTTAACTTAAGCACTTCTGCAAAGTCCCTTTTGCCATGTAAATTAGCATTCAAAGGTTTTGGAGATTAGGATGCGAATATAGTTGGGGACCATTATTTAGTCTTACCACAGCCACAAAATGGGAAGAAGGCCCTTGGAATGCATTTAGAGAGGTGGCATAATGTGGTGATTAACCCATGGGCGCTGGATGCTGACATCCAGGTTTGTAAACTGTAGTGATTCTTTACGCTGAGAATCTCTGAACTTATTTAACCTCTCTGTGTTTCATTTTTCAATCTATAATGTGGGCGTATTAATAGTACCTACTTTAGAGGATTGCCCTAAGGATTAAGTGAGTTACTTCAAAGTAAATCATTTAGACCGGAGCCTGACATCTCGTATGTGCTCAATAAATGCTAGTTTTTTTCTTAGTGATTATTATTTATCATTAACTACTTTCGCAGCTTTATTGAGACATAATTGACAGATAGCATTGTGCAGTTTAAGGGGTACAACGTATTGATCTGATACACTTACAAACTGCAAATAATTACTGCCATAGGCTAGCTAACAATCTATCATGTCACGTAATTGTCATTTCTTTTTTGTGGTGAGAATATTTAAGGTTTACTCTCTTAATAACTTTCAAGTACATAATACAGTATTAGTAACTATAATCAACATGCTGTACATTAGATCCCCCAAACTCACTCATATTATAACCGAAAGTTTTTACTCTTTGACCAATGGCTCCTCATTACCCACCCCTGCCCACCCACTGCCCTGCCCCCAGCCCCTGGTAACTGCCATTCTAGTCTCTATTTCCATGAGTTTGGCTTTTTTAGATTCCACATAAAAGTGACATTACATACTATTAGTCTTCCTCTGTCTGGCTTATTTCACTTAGCATAATGCTCTCAAGTTCTATACACATTGTTGTAAATTCATATACATGTAATTAGTTTCCTATCACTGCTATAATCCATATATATGTGGGTTTATTTTTGAACTCCATTCTGTTCCATTGTTCTATGTGTCTGTTTTTGTGCCAATACCATACACTTTTGATTACTATAATTCTGTAATACAGTTTGAAATCAGGGAGTGTTATGGCTCCAGATTTGTCCTCCTTTCTCAAGACCGTTTTGGCCGTTTGGGGTCTTTTGTGGTTTCATACAAATTTGAGAGACTCTCATATTAAGTGAACTAAGGCAGAAAGAAAAAGGCAAATACCATGTGATATCACTTATTTGTGGAATCTAAAATATGGAACAGGGAGTACCCATCATGGCTCAGGAGTTAACAAACATGAGTAGTATCCATGAGGACTCGGGTTCGATCCCTGGCCTTGCTGAGTGGGTTAAGGATCCAATGTTCCCATGAGCTGTGGTGTAGATTGCAGAGGTGACTCGGATCCAGCATTGCTGTGGCTGTGGTGTGGGCTGGCAGCTACAGCTCCAGTTGCACCCCCTAGTCTGGGAACCTCCATATGCTGTGGGTGTAGCCCTAAAATATAAGTACATACATACACACATAAATAAATAAATAAATAAATAAATAAATAAATATGGAACAGATGATCCTATCTAAAAATAACAAACAAAAAACAGAAACAGATTATGGCCAAGAAGAGCAGACTTGGGGTTCCTGGCGGGGGGAAGGGGAGGGAGAGGGAGGGATGGGCATTTTGGGGGTTTCAGGGATGCAAACTGTTATATTTGGGATGAATGGGCAACCGGATCTGCTGTACAGCACAGGGAAATGTGTGTGATTGGGTCACTTTGTTGTATAACAGAACTCGACGAAACATTGTAAATCAACCCTACTTTAATAATAATCAAATTAAAAAAACAAATTTGAGGACTGTTCTCTTTAATATTAAAAATGCCATTGGAATTTTGATGGGATTGCATTGAATGTATAGATTGCTTTGGGTAGTATGGGCATTTTAATAATATTGATTCTTTCAGTCCATGAGCGTGGGACATCATTCCATTTATTTGTGTCTTCAATCTCTTTCATCAATGACATATTTTTCAGCGTGCAGATCTTTCCCCTTCCTGGTTAAATTTATTCCTAAGTGTTTTATTCTTTTTGATACTAATGTAAATAAGACATTTTCTTAATTTCCCTTTTTGATAGCTTGTTTTTGGTGTATAGAAATGCAACTGATTTTTGTGTGGTGACTTTGCATTCTGCAACTTTACTGGATTCCCTTAGTAGTTCTTAGAACAGTGTTCTGGTGGAGTACTCAGTGTGACCATCAAGCCTGGGTGACTATCAGAATTTATAGAAAGAGAAGTAGTGTTTAGAGTGTTAGCGCAAACGTATACGATACGGTATTAGTAGATATAATCAATGTACTGTACATCAGATCCCCAAAACATACCCATCTTATAACTGAAGTAAGATATTTCATGACTCTTCATCCTTCCCTGCTGCCTCTTCTGCTCCCTTATCCCCTCTTAGACATCCCTACGTCATGGAATTAGAGATTCTTCAAGCCGGGAGGGGTTCCAGGGAGCAGTTCAGATGCAGTGCTAGCTTGGACCTCAGTATGCTGACTCCTGTTCAGTAATCTTCCCATTCTAACTCATTTTTCTTTTTTCCTTTCTTTTTTCTTTTTTCGGACTGTTTGTCTTCATGACGATCTTATAAAGAAGATATTCTTCTCTTTTATGTTGCGGAATCTGAGGCTCAGAAAGATGAAAGGGTCTGCCTTAATCCAGGTTTAATTTTTATAATCCTTATCTGGCCTTCCCCTTATCTGGCCTTCTTAATATGTATGCTTTTTTAAATTTTAGTTTTACTTCTTTCCATTATGTTAAAACTGTTTAGGTGCGCCACCTGGAAACCATTTTATAAGGAGGTAGCTTATGAACAAATGCGGACACAAAGAGTAACTCACCCAAGAACGCAGGGCCTGGAGCTGAAGCCTCAGCCACTCCACAATGGGGCCTCCCTCCACTTCCTGCTGCCAGAAGGTCCCCACACGCTGGGGCTGGGAGCGGAGGTCCCCTGGAGGAGGGCAGGAGGATAGGATTACTCTTGGAGCCGAGAAACAATATGATTCACTTCCCATCACCCTCAGATGCCTTTTTCTTTCCTCACCAGACATGAGCTCATGGAATTCTGTTTCGCGTTCCTTTCGATGGATTTTTCCTTTTCCTGGAGTAAGGTTAAATGGAACCATCACCGCGACGCATTCATTAAGAGCAGCCATTGGATGGTAACAGGATAATCGTGCGGGCTCTGGTACCACAGGGATGATCACCAGCGTTGCTTTAAGAATATGCTGAGGCCACATTTACGTTTTATGGCAGCGCCTTTGACAACTTTGGCAAAGATCCCCAGCACCGCTTTCCTTCCCGCAGTGTGATGTGAGAACACTGCTACAGTACAATCCTTGTTTAAGCACAAGCCAGGCACTGTGCCACCTGGGAGGTGGATTATGTCCCAGATGATGCCGGAAAGCCTCAGTGGGGAGGGATTCGGTTCCTCTAGGCTCAGTGTATATATATTACAATAACGCGTATTGCCCACAAAACGCCATGCTATCATACCAATGTAAGGAGCTGCCGAACCACATTCGGCAGAATGCTTCTATTATTTCTTTTCTCGAGCTTGACATTCAAGGCCCTCTGAACTTTGGTCCAGTCTTCTTTTTCTCTGCTGGCTTATACATACCTTAAATCAAACGGGCAAAGAGATTCCATTCTATGTATCAATTTGGGAGTGACTGAATGGAACACTGCTGTTGAGAAGGATTCTGAGGCTACATCCCGACTTAGCAGGGTGAAGCTCTGTGATCGATTAGTGAGGTCTGCCATGGGTGAGGGGGAGGAGTTAGCAGCGCACACATCTGCCATCCCCTATCTCTGCCTAGCACTTTATTAGCAAAGCTGCAATTTTATACCCCTCTGCCTTTTCCCATTTCTTCTCACTTGTTAGGAATTCTTTCCTTGTGACTATCTGTTAATATTCTCCATGGATCATTGCAAACTGCAGCTTTTTTTCTAAAGCTATTATCAAGCTTTAGAAATAAGCAGGCCTATTTTTCTTTCTTCAGCGTGCCTTTAGCTTTTGGTGGCACTCTTGACATACCATTTTCTAGCTTCAGTTAGAGTTATGTATGCATGCAACTTATTTCTCCTGCAGGTTTGTAAACTCTTTGATGGTAAAAATCGAATCTCTTTTTTTCCTTATACCCTCATGGCCAGTTGCTAAAAGAAAAACTCAAATCCTAGAATGAATTTTAGCTCCTTTGGTCTGGCCTTCGCATTTTACAGATGGGAAAACTGAGACTTAGGAGAGGGTGGGAGAGTTGCCAAAGTCACACCAAAAGTCAGAAACGTTGGTTCTGACTCTAAAAGTCAGGCTCCTGGAATGTTAGATTAGGAAGGAGTCTCTTAGGTGGCCTGGTTTAGCTTCGGTACCAGGAAGCTCTGAGTGGAAGGACATCACACTTCTGTTCATCCTTATTCTGATCTCTGATGTTCTAGTTTCCTTGTGACCGCTTGGTGGTAAACATGAACCACAACAAATTATTTTTGGAAATACGCTTCATAGTGAACAAATAAAAATACATTGATCCCTTCTATTCACTCCTTCATCCGTGGAAAACCACTGCATTATTCTATGTCCTAGGCACACAGTAGCACACAAACCAGACAAAAACCATGGCCTTCTGGTGTTTAAATTCGGGGGGGGGGGCGGGGAGAAGAGAGAGAGAGTTTGATTTTACTTGTATTAATTCATTACATCCTCACAAACTGTATGCAGTAGTTAATAGTATCGCCATCTGCATCTTGCCAACGAGAAAATTAAGGCTCAGAGAGGTAAAATAATTTGCCCAATGTTGCACAGCTAGAAAGCGAGGGAGGCAGGATTTGAATTCAAGTAGTCTGGTTATTTACAGACAGAAAGCTGAGACTCAGAGAGGGTAGACCACTCAGTCAAGGCTACACAGCTAACTTAAGGGCAGGGTTGGGCTCTCTGACTCTTAGATCAGATTCTTTCTGGGCCTTTCTTTCCCAGGCTGTGGGGAGGAACAGGATAGGCAGAATCGGTGGGGGTGGTGGGTGGGTAAGATCTGAGAACACAGGATTTCTCTTGTAGGAGAGACGTGGGTGTTCGTTTCTCACCAGAGTGGAATAGTGGGAGATCGGGGAGCAGATTTCCAACACACCAAATATTGCCCTAATTGGCTCAAAGGCCACGATTGCATCAAGGTCCAGAAATCGTGAGTGAACTAGACAGTTAGGCCACCGCAGCTGGTCGGCAAATTATTGGCTCAAGTGTTGTAATTATTAAATGCAGCAGAGAGAAAGCACGAGCAAGAAACGCAGACACTTAGTCCGGGATAATTGATCCAAAAATTACGGGTTCCAAGAAGGCCAGCACTTGCTTAAATTTAGATTTGGACTGGACTCCTGTCACACGCACACAAATGACTACTGTTTCCTGGACACCCACTCAGCACACACAATCGGCCCCTCAGCTCTGCCAGCCCGCAGGAACAAAAGGGATTTTGATTCTGATTATTTTTAAACTTTAATGACAAATCCTTTCCTTCTCCACATTAAAAAGTAAAGGCAGTGCATAGTACCATTAAGGGACTGCTCGCTGCCGCTTGATTCTCGGAGGCACTTACGTTGTTTAAATTTTAATTTCCGGGTTGAAATTTTTATCGAGAACATCACTATCTTTCTAAACAACAACAAAAAAGTTTCTTCTCTTGTCACTGTACTGGTTTGTTCTTTTACCTGCTCTCACTTCTCCTCCATGGGAGGTTTTCCTGCCTCTCCACGGTTCTGTGGCTCCCTCCAGCCTCCCTCCAGCCTTGTGATCCAAATTTGCCATATCTGCCCTGAATAAAAGCTTTTTAGTAGTTTTTTTTTTTTTTTTTTTCCTTTGTGAGTTTTTCTTAGGGGTAGGCTGAGGAAATAGCAGATCCTTGACCACTCAGGGGCAGTGTCCCTCCAGTGATAATGGTGACAATCAGGATGATGATGATGTATAAGGATAATGACGAGACCTCGCTAATGAGGAGGCCTTGGTAACTGAGCCCTTCCCTGGTGCCAGGGCCAATCCTAGGTATTTTTCATGAATTTTCTCCTATATCCTTTCACACGCTGTGGGGAAGTGATCCTGACCCTGGCTTACAAAAGAGGAGACAGATCCTGAGAAATCACTGCATCAGAGAAGGCAAGACGGCATCCTTTATTATTCTTGAATAGCACTGGCCATGACAAATACCCCTAGAAAGGCAGATGTGAAGGTCTGGGCAAGACCTGAAGAGAGACGTCATTTAGTAGGTGCCGGGTAAAGTCAGGCAAGTCTTCACGGCAAACAGAGCGTTGGAGCGAAATGAGCAGCATTGTGACATGCAGAGAAAAGGTCAGAGAAGGTCCTTAATAAAGATAAGAAAATTGGAGGTATGTTTGGGAGTAACTGACTTGGCCAGTGGGGGAAGAGGAGGAGAGGAGTTGAGGGCAAGCCTGAGGAATGCGATGGTCGGGTTTTGGAGGGCTTGAATATCAGCCTAATGGCACTGGTCATTCCCCAGGGGCAGAGGAGTCATCCGATGGTTTTAATCAAGGGAGTGACTGCATCAGAACTGCAATTTTCAAAGACCACTCTAGCGAAGGGTGAATGGGAAATCGGGGGCGGTGAGATAGGAGATCGGGGGACCACAAGGACGGCTGTTGGAACAGACTCCTCCCAGCTCTGTGTCTTATCTTGCCATGCTCTTCCTGGGGACTGGCCTTGGGTCCCAGCCCTCACCTTGGACTCCCAGGTGGCCCACTGGTCCCAGCGTGCCCTCAGATAGCTCTCTGCTGCCCCCATCTGGCCCAGGTGGCCCTTACCACAGTTCCCTTGCAGGGCCTAGCCCACAGGATCTAACACAGGCTAGTATCACCGCAAATAATATTTTTTCTATTATTACTGGCCAAGATTCAGAGCACATACACTGCGCCAGTGTTCGTGTCTGTTATGCTACTAAATGCTCACCTCCCATTGAAAGGCTGGGAAATAGCTACTATTATTTCTTTCATTTCACAAGTAAGGAGACTGAGGCTTGGATCTGCTCTATCTCCAGGATGGTAAGATGTGAGAATTGTGCCAGGAGCCAGCCTGAAAGTCTGAGGGTTCCCGCGTTAGAATCACTTCTGTCCGGGTCCTGTGGAAGGACCTGGTCAGAGCCCCAGTGGAGGACCCACTCATGGGATGAGATGAGGGTGTGGCTACTTAAGAGGGGTCATCAGGCTAGAGAGGGCATGGAGGATGGTGGGAGGGGAGAGAGTGGTCATGTCCAAGATCATAGTGCTGAGAACTGGGATCACAGGAAAGCAGAGGCTTACGTGAGAAATGGAGTCAGGGCACCTCAAAGACAAACTGAAAAAGCCAGAAAGGGGCTTGGGGAACCACAGAGCAAGGCTTCAGGCTCCCAGCTCTGACTGGCAGGTGGGTCTGGGGCTGGCTGTGTGAGTTTGTTGTTTTTTCTTTCTTTTTAAACAAAATTCTTAATGCTCAAAGTCATCTTTCAGATTTGACAATATTTGGGGGTTAAGGCACTGACTGTTAGGAGATTCCTGTTAAGGAAAGCCCTCTGGTATATTTCAAGCTGAGAGCAGGGCCCTGAGGAGGCCAGAGACAGACAGGGTCGTTTTTAATGGCAAGAGGCAGGGCCAGGCGCAGCTGGCAGTCAGCAGGAGGGAGTGGGCCCAGGGAGGCATGTGCAGAGCCAAATGCTAACTTCTCCCGCTTCCCAGTCTTGCCTGGGGCCAGCCCTGGGCACAATGATAACGTTTCTATAAAACAATTCTCAGGAAGGCTGGTACGAGAAGGCAAAGAGCACCTTTCCACGGTTAAGTCCATCCTGCCAAGTTAAAGAGCTCTCTGGGATCGGCGGAGGTTGGGAGCAGGTTCGGCGTGTACATGAAGCATCAGACCATTAGTGCGAGAGAAGCTGGGAATGTGCGTCCTTGTGCTCCTTCTCGGTGCCATGTCTTCCTGTGTCCAAGTGGTCATTTCACTTCCCCAAAGGCTTGCTGTCTCCTGGCCAACGGTGTCATGCCCCATCCCATACAGACGAATGAAAGAATGTGACTAAGAAACCATCGTTTGGGGAGTGTTACTCAGATTATCGTTGGCAAGAAACAAAGACCATCTTCAGACAAGAGAGGTTTATCGTTAGGATGGGTGTAGATCAGACGGAACTTCGTTATGCTTCAAACCAAGACACCCTACGGACCCACTTCTCTCCCTCTCTCTCCGACGAGCTGTGAGGGGACTTGCATTCGTAGCAGCTCTGTTTCCCCCTGTTCCAGTCAGGTCCTAAGATGAGTGGATAATCACATCTCTATGCTGCAGCCTAAGTTGTGGAAGGAGTCCGTGTGCCTGGTTTGGCTGGTTACTGTTGGTTCCACTGAACAGTGTCCTTCGTGACAGCCGCATGGGGGTATAGTGGCCAGTGGGCAAGTCACCTCAGATGGGACGGCCACCTCTCAGCCAATCGCTGGCTGCCAGGCACTAAGAACAGCTTATGGGAACTTCCCTCAGCAGAGAGGGAGACGGGGGCTGGTTTCGGATAACAGAGCACTTGGAAGCTGGGGGTCAAGCCCCATAAAATAAACATTGTAAACAGAGGTGCATCTGACTTTGGTCTCCATGCAAGGCATCCCAGGAGTGGGAGAAGGAATTAGGGAAAGAAGAAACCGTAAGGACGTACACAGAAACAAAAAGGTATCTTCTGGAAACACAAAAGTCAGACCCGAGACATAACTTAAAAAAACTCAATGGACCATCCATGTATTTTGTGGAGAAATTGAGCATCAGAGAAGGAAACCAACATCAGGACCCTTCAGTGCTTCTTCCTTCACTGCTGGATGTGAAGCCACCTTCATAGCCATCCACATAGGAGAAGAGATTTCTCAGAGCAGATGATTTAAAGGGTCAGCCAACCTCTTTAAAGAGAGAGGATAGATCTGCTCTGTGTTATACTGGGGTTCACTGAGAGATATTCACCTAAAGACCTCATCAAGGAAGGACACTTAAAGTACATAGGATTACGAGTTAAGATCAAACCATAGAAATGAAAGAAAAATTTAAATTTTGGTTAAATATCTGAATTAGGAATGGCCTTATAATCTTAAGACCAATGCAAATACCAAAAGGAAAGATTGATATATTTGACTACATAGAAACGCAATGCTTCTGTATGTGAAAATTAACATAAACAAAATAAAGTAGAAAAACAGAAAATTGGAACAAATGTCATAGGATTAATATCCTTGCTGGAGTACGGAGATTCTATAAAAACTGATAAGTAAAACAATAAATTCTCAGTGGATAATGGGGAAAGGATAGGAACATAAATAAAAGAGGAAATATATGATTAATCAACATTCAAACAAAATATCTGTGATACTATTCAGGGCAATGAAAATGAAAACAGCAACAGGATGCTTCTTTTACCTTTTTTTTTTTAAACCAGATTAGTAAAGATTACAAAGAATCCCTGGTGCAGGTGTAATAAAGATAATGCAATAGTCACTTTTTTTTTTTTTTTTGGCTTTTTAGGGCTGCACCTGTGGAATATGGAAGTTCCCAAGCTAGGGGTCAAATAGGAACTACAGTTGCTGGCCACAGCCACAGCCCCTTAGGATGTGAGCAGAGTCTGCAACCTATACCACAGCTCACGGCAATGCCAGATCCTGACCCACTGAGCGAGGCCAGGGATTCAACCCACATCCTCATGGATCCTAGTCCATTTTGGTTCCACTGTGCCACCATGGGAACCCCAATGAGGCACTCATTTTGGGAAATGATTTGGGAATTGGTATCTGGGAATTTGTCATAAAGAAGTAATCTGGAATCTAAAGATATCTGTTAAAGTATTTATCATAATAAAGCATTAGAAAACCCCATTGTACCACTACACAGGAACGTTTAAGGAAATCGTAGTTCCTCTACATGTGAGAAAATGTAGCCCCTGGAATATTTCCAACAATTTGCGGAGATGCTAACTAACATCACGGTGTTCAATCAAACCTGTGTACATGCCGAGGAAACATGACCACATACAGAAAAGGCCCAGCAGAAAATACTCCTGCCAAGTGTTTCCTCTGCTTAACGGACATTCTGTATCATTCTATTTTTTTCTCTTCAATTGAAATAAACGTATTATTTCTATAAACAAAATAAAATTATTTTTATTTGCTTTACGATTTGTATATTGGCTTATTTACTTGATTACTTTCCAGCTGCGCTTTCCTCCATCCTCGACTTCTTACTTTTTTCCTACTTAGAGGAGATCTTTCAGTATTTCTTCTAGAACGTGTTTAGTATTGAGGTATTCTTTTAGTTTTTGTTTGTCAGAGAAATTCTTTATTTCTCCTTCTATTTTAAGTGGTTATCTTGCTGGGTAGCGTGTTCTCAGTTGCAAGTTTTTCCCTTTTAGAACTCTGAATATATCTTGCCACTCTCTTCTGGCCTGTATCAGAGAAGAATGAGTGTAGGGATTCATTTGAACTTGAGCGTGGTAAATAAAAGGGATTGAGAGAATGAGGGCGTGGGATCAGTCCCTCCCAAATCTCAAGGCTGGGCCCCCCATCCTGCCTCAGCCTTGAGACTTGGGAGGGACTGATCCCATGCCCAGCGCTAGGGAAGGGTCTTGGTTGGTGTAAGTCAGTGCCGGTAACCCCTCCTTCTCTCCCAGGCTCCCTCTGAGGAGACTGTGACAGTTACTCTGGGCACCAGTGGAGGGAAGTGAGGCCTTTTGCACTGGCATGTGTGGGATTCTCTTCTCAAGGAAGGGTGTGGCCTCAGTGGCTGCTGGTGGCCACCCTGAAAACTTGAGCCAAATTACAGGCCAAACCAAGACCAAGAGGAGGGCAGAGGAGTAGTATTGCTGCCCCCCGTCCTCAGAGCTTTTCCTTTTTTTTCTTTTTCTTTTTTGTTTAGGGCCACACCCAAGGCATATGGAGGTCCCCAGGCTAGAGGTCCAATCGGAGCTACAGCTGCCGGCCTGCACCACAGCCACAGCAACGCGGGATCCTTAACATGCTGAGCAAGGCCGGGGATCCAACTCACATCCTTACGGATACTAGTCGGGTTCATTGCCACTGAGCTGTGATGGAAACTCCTGAGCTTTAATGAACTTATAGAGAAGGAAGTTGGTTTGAGATTTATGTTTTTTGGTTTTGTTTTTTTGTTGTTGTTTAGTAATGTTACTTACAACTGTAAGGAGTCCCAATACAAAGAGCTATCAGAGACTGCTTTCCGCTGACAGATTATACCAGAAATAGAAAGGATTGTAGAAGGTGAGGGTATGTGTCTGACTTCACTACTGCGAGAAAAGAACCTGAGGAAGAGGCCTAGAAAGTCTCATCTGAGTGCTGGAGACAAGAAATGTCAGAAAGCAGTGGAAACGCCTGCAAGGGAAAACCCTTTCTGCGATGCTCAGGGCCGACAGACCTATCACGGCGCGTCTTGACTCATCTGAGCATTTTGATGGTCCTGATAAATCACACAGACTAGAGAAAGGAAGGCTGACATCTCCCGGGAGGGATGTTTTGGTTCTCTCTTGACTTACTAGCCAGATTCTAGATGGCCTCTGGGAATTGGGATGTGCCCAGCTGGTCATCTGGATGAATCCTGATGCTGCCAAACACTTAGCACCTTACAACAGGTGCCAGAATCCACGCTTTACTGATCACTGCCTCCACCAAAGAGCAATCAGTTAGGGATGAAAGCAGGGGATGTTTTGTGAGATCTACGCAGTCCTGATTTGGGGCTAGGAACAGGAAATCCTCAGCTCTGGATCTGAGGAAGAAAAATCCTCAGGTCATCTAAGCAATTCTCACTTTGAAATTAAATACAAATTGCTGCCCAAATTTTGCTGAAGCATTGAAAGCACACATGCAAGCACGTGTGCGCACACACGCGCGCTCACACGCACACACACACACACACACACACACACAACTAAAACAGTGATTTTCCTATTTGAGACTATGTTTTCTAGGAGATCTCTGTGCACCCAGTAAGTCTTCTCACTCTACTTGCTCACTTGAATGAACTGAACTACTCATTGAGTCATTTATCCATTTCACGGATGTTTCTTGGAACCTATATACCTAAGGCCAGGGGGTAGGGGGGACCGTAAGGATAAACAAAATAATAAATAAAATACATTTATTTAATCCCTACAATGTGTGAGCATCACAGTAAGCATGTGCATTGTATTATTTATTGCAGTTCATCCACTGAAACAGACCTATAGCTCAGCACTATTATTTTTTCCAATTTCATCGAAGAGGAAACCAAAAGCTTGATAGGCAGTTTTCTCAAGGTCATACAGACTCCAAGAGGCAGAACTGGTATTTAATCCAAGAACATACGCACATTTAATTAGCCCTTATGCCAAGGAAAAGGCAAAAGCCCCTCAAATGAGTTAAATTCTCTCGGGATCCTATGCATTTGGTGCTGGGGAAGGTGGGAAGGGGGGTAATAATCCTGTTGGTGAAAGCTTGAAAGGCAAATCATTATTTGATCTGGAACTTGAAAAATAGGGAGAAAAGTAGAAGGTACTGGGGAAGACGTGTTTTCCAACCTAAGCAAAGATGTGGAGATGGAAGAGCCTGGAGGGCCTGTGCGTGGGGAGCACCACCAGTTCAGTGGGGTGGCAGTAGGAAAAAGGATGATGAGAAAGGCTTTACCTGCCAAGGGAAGGAGTTTGAACTTGAACTTGAACAAGGGCAGTCAAAGGTTTTCCAGCCTGGAGGCAACATGATCAGATTTGTGTTTTAGAGTGATCTTGTAGCCCGTGAGCCAAGGGGAATTTTTAAAGAGTGAGAGACCGGATATACTGAATCTTCTTGGGGAGGCCTTTATAAACTCCAGGCGACAAAATGAAGACGACTTGAGCCATTCCAGCCCTCTCTTCACAATCATTAGATGTTAGTTCTGTTTTTCTAGAGTTATGGGGAAACAATGTAATACAATAAAGAGAGCAGCATCAGATCTTCCTGCCTTCAAATCGTGGCTACACCTCTTAGCTAGTAATATACGACCATCAAATTTCTCTTTCTCTTGTATAAATTGGTCATAAGGCCTAACTCATGGGATATTTGGAGGATTAAGTGCAGTAATTTATGCAAATTGCCTAGCATAAAGACATTCCATAAAAGGTGGTTCTATTCCCTACCCCATAGACTAAGAAATGACAGATTGAACACAGAGATTAGTTAGAAGAACTGCCACATGCTGACAAATTCCAAGATTGAATAAAACATTCAGCCGGCTGATCCAATTTTTCTACAACATTGATTTACTAAATTGAGAAATTTTAGTACTTTTTTCTACTAGTCTAGCTATATTAGGCAAGATAGACTATGGTATGTTACAATAACACATTAACTCTGGAATCTCAATGGCTTCATAACATATATGTTTATTTTTCACTTATTTTACGTGATCAACACCAGTAATCAAGGGATTTTGCCCCACACAGTCACTCTGAACCTAAGCTGACAAAGGCTCCATAGTCTTGTAAACTCACAATCTGGAATGCAAGGTCTCCAAGGGTCCTGAAGCAACAGATTAGAGAGATGGAGGAGGTCTACAGGCTTTTAACTGCCCTGACTCAGAAATGACACATGTCACTTCCACTCATGGTCTACTGTCCTGATGTAGCTCCATGCTCAAGCCTAACTGTCAGAGAAGCTGAAAAATAAAAGTGAGGACACGGATATCTGGTGGGCACTAATTGCTCTACTACAATAGTGATAGCTACATAAAAATTGTTTTTAAAAATTATACTTTCTTCTGGTTAAAGTCTCAAGTAACCGTTGACAGATGGACTCGTTCTTCCTCATGTTAGTGCTCATCACAGTCCCATGCTTCAGAGTAATTCACTATGTAAACATCTCCCCATCTTTAAACTATATGACTTCAAATAACAGAGCTGGAGGAACCTCAGAAAGAACTTCCAGGCTGACTTTGGCATGGAAATCGGGTGTCCCGAATTGGTAAGTGACTCACAAAAGCATTAATTTTTGTTTTGACTCTTGCAGCTTTAGCAGGAGAGTGACAAGAAAGCACCCCTCAGTGCTCAGCGTGGGGCAGGCTAGAACCTAGATGGTCAGGTTCTATCTGACCATATCTTGGCAGGGGGGATATCTTGGAAGATATTCCCCCTGCCTACACAGACTCAGAAGGCAGATAAAAAATTTGTGTTTCTAAATCGCCTGTTTCTCTAATTCAGACACTCAATCCATGCTATACCAGAATCATCTGTCTTATGGTTCTACCCTAGATGTAGAGAATCTACAAAAAAGAACTTAGGAATATTTATAAATGCTTAGCCTTGCTTTGAGGTTAAGCCCAGAAGACCTTGACCTGCTTGTGTATGATGGTTCATCTTGGGCATGACATCTCTGGGGCCAGGCAGCATGAAGGTGGCCTGGCTGTGTGTTATTGCAAAGTCTGGACCAAAAGAGACTGGCCACCTACAGAATTCAGTGGGGAGCAGCCCTGGGATAAGGGTGGCCCTCTGGGAGTGGAGTCACCAAGGGTCCACTCTTCCTGGTAGGATTACACTGGGCTGTGCCAGAGCTGAAACAAACCAGACATTGCTCTGCAAGTACCAGTAATGCCAGGGACAGAGGAGCGGGCCAGTGCTCTACAGCGGCACCATGTGGCCAGGGGAAGCTTTGCTGGCAAGGATGGCCTCTAAAGAGCAGACCATCCTTGCTCAGTAGTGGGTGCTCTGTAGACCTCCTTGAGATTATGCATGCCCTCAAGGTCCTTGGACAACTGGAGAGTAAAGTGCTCAAGAGTGTGATACAATGTATTATCCATCTGGTGTTTGGAAGCTCTAACCTACCTGAAATAGAGTTTGGGGAGACAGCAGAGATATGAAAGGATCTGGCCCAGAGAGTTGTAGAGACATTCACACTGATTATACTCAGATGGGAAAGCTGAGGCCCAGACAAAAGGCTGGCCTGAGCTAAAACAAAGAGTGGCAATGCCAGCTTGCTTCGCCCCCAAAATCTCCTTACCCCCCAGTTCAGTGCTTGGAATTGCAGCTATGGAACCATGCTGCCCACAGCAAAACCATTAAAAGTCTGGAAATTCTCAAGGTACAAGTCCTTTTTTTCTTCTTTTCTTCTCTAGTATCCCTTTCTTCTTGTTTTTTTTGCCTACTTTTCTCACATTTCTTCTGAGCTGATCTTTTCTACTGGATCTGAGTCAAACAGGTAAGGCTAGACACGGGCAGCGCAAAGCTAAAGAACTTATGGGAACTTAGGGACATCTGTAGGGAAAATTGGAGCAATGATATCAGAGATACAAAATTAATACACATGAACTCACTTGGTGTATCTGATGCCATTGCTCAAATCTGGTCCAATCAACTTCCTTAAATCGCCACGGTCCAGTCTTAGTTCAACAGCAATTTGTTTACACAGTTCGTACTCCTGCTTATCAGACATGGAAACTAGATATAGCTATGTACATGGAATCAGATATAAAGAAAGGTGTGTAAAAACTGATTTAACCTCTCTGAGCCTAATTCTGTTGTCTGTAAAATGGGCATACTCACAACTGTCTCAAAGGATTAAGCAAAGCAATATTGTGTTTCTTATAGGGCCTGACATATAGAAGCCACTTACACAATCCTTGGTCTCCTTATCTTTCTTTCAGGTTCACTTCTAGTGATGAGGAATGCCGAAATGAGAAGAATATAGGAAACAGAAATCCCAGGTCTCTTGTTGCGCGCTTGCCAGCCCACCTGGGTGCTTGGCAAATGTCTCAAAGATCTGACATAGCTAATTGCAAAAGTCAGATGCTATGATAAAGAAACGTGGGAGGAAAAACTATTGACCTATTTCCTGGAGAAAGAAAAAAAAATCCTGCCAAAAAAAAGATGTTTCCAGAGAGTGGGTTGGTTTTGATAAATAATTAACTTGGGTTGGTTTCATTGTGTCTGGAGGAGTAATTACAACAGCATGTTCACGCCCCTGGAGTTCTGTTGTCACATTTTCCACGATAAAAATCTCCTTTGAAAAAAAACTGTGTTCAGAAACTTGGCTGTAAAACAGTGCTCTGGTCTGAAGAATGCCATGAAAACCTTCACAGTTTATGGGCAACATTTCTAATTGGATCAAAAGATGCTCTATTGTTTCCAACTGGCCTCAATTAAACCAAGGTAAATGTAATGGTATTGCCTTGGGAGGCATTTCATGACCACCAGAGTAGAACATTACCTCTGTTGTCCTATTGGGAAAGTTGCTCCTCTCAACGGTTACTGAGTATCCTGACGCCCTGGCATATATCTTCCTCTGTGCTAGGTGCTGGGCTGGTTGGAGGTGAATATAGCAGGAGCTTTCATCTGATGTTTTTTTCTCACAATCTCCCTGAAGAGATGATCATTTACAATGCAGAGGAAAGAGTGCTGAGCTCAAGATGTTGACTCAGATTTAAGCTCCTCTACTTACAAAACCAAAGGGTGTCAAGTCCCTTCTTTGTGAAATGAGGTAATTGGATGAATATACAGCAAATAGGTTTGAACTCTTAGACCATCTCTGGTGATGTTGCCTGCTGTGTTGAGTAGATTTCTGGGGTCATGTCCATACTTGGTGGGGGAAAAAAATTGCAAAAGAACAAAAGAATGCTTAAACCAGCTTAAACTATTCTGTATAAGATAATGAGAGGTAGGGAGGGAAGAAGGAAGGAAAAGGAAAAATATGAGGGAGGAACCAAAAAGATAGTATGACAGAAAAAGTGCTGTATTTTCATTTTCTTTCTGGGACCACTTATAACTGTATTTCCCAGCTTCCTCTGCAGTCACATGGGGCCATGTGACTAGGTTCTGGCCAATGAACTACTGGCAGAAATAGCGTATGCCACTTCCTGGCTTGGCCCCTGAGACATCCTGTGAGGTTTTTTTATATTCAATTCTTCATACTCACTTCCTTGTCTCCCAAATGGATGCAAGAGATCCAGAGTAGAACTCCAAGATGGAACCACCAGAGAAAAGGGGATTTGACTCTTGGATAATTGCACTTGACATCCTTCTAAATACTCTACCAGACTGTGACGTGGGGAAGAAACACATTTTGTTAATATTTGGGCTGTTATAGCATTTAGCCCACCCTGACTAAGACAGATTGTGGGAGGCAGGAAACTCTATGGGAAGTGGCCAGGGGATACTTCTAATGGTAGAGTGGTAAGGGTGATTTTTGGTAAAGGCATGAGAATTATCTCATTTGAAGTCATTAACCTAGCCGTGGTGGAAATTCTCCTTAATCTCAGCCCCACCCCTAAATCACAAGTGTTTTGTGAGAATCAGTTTTTAGTGAAATTTCACAAAAAGGAAAAATGTCATATCTAAGTTGATACAGAAGAGACCATACCCACAAAAGCAACCCCAAGGCAAATATGACCAAAGTCCATATGTACCCTGGGAATTTGCAACAGACTCATACAAAACATGAAATGAGATTTTGACTCATTTTTGTCTAGACTATAATGGAGCAGGGTGACTCCAGTCAGCACTGAAAGATAGGTCTCTCTCCAGGTCCTGCTGGACTCCCAGCTTGGCTCCTGTTTTGCCACCTTCCTCTCTGCTTTATCATGACCACTCAGACCACAAAAATGCCAAGCTCTAGAGAATCTTGTCTGTCAAGAAATCCACCGCCCCGACATCTTTAGTGCCAGGGTTAGTGTCTGGCTCCAAACTTTAGATAAGTGAAATAAGATGAGATCTTTGTGGAGAAGGCAGCTATTCCTCATTCTTGGAGGGGGAACTGCTTCTGAAACAAGACTGGGCTCTATGAAATTTCCTGGGATAGATATTTGCCTATTTTCTTAAATTATAGTTAGATAAGGTTGGACTGGCCATGATTAACTTCTCATGAACCTATGCCATTGGACAGTGGAATGAGCTTTGTGGATCAAGTTTCTCCACAACTCTCAAATAATACATATTTTTAGATGGGAATTTCAGATTCAGAGTCTTCTCCTTTTGCTACTATTTTGGAAGCCTTGCCAAGTACATGTGTTAACTTTCTAGGCCAATGCCTGAAATTTGAACCATTGTTTTCCTTCGGGATTGTTTGTCAGACTCCTGAAGTCTCAGGGCTGGGGATTCAAGATGTATCCCTGTGCTGTTCACAGTTTGTGTGCTCTTAGATCAGGATGATTTAGTTCCAGATAAAAACCCAACACCTTCCTGCCCTTCCAGTCCCTCCCTGGGCATCCCAGAAACCAAGGATGATGGCAATTCTCAGAAATCCAGGTTCGGTATTTACCATTTCAGGGACTTTAGCACTTCCAGCCTGCTGAGAGACCACCTGATGCAAACTGGTTACTTAGTAGCTGAGCAAAATAATGCCCAGAGGGGTGAAGTATATAGAGAAGATTATACAGCGAGTCTGAGTCATAAAACAGAAGCAAAAAATGATAGTATATTTTGGAATACACTGTAATTCTATTAAAGTACACTGTAAAACAGTACAGGCTGAACTGAAGAATAAGAGAGAAGAGAAAAATAAAGGTTTTGGAATTAGCGTATGAAAATAATCAGTGACAGACATCCTGAAAAAAAGATTCCTAAAACTTCCTTCTTTCCAAAATAACAACAATAATAAATTGAGATAAAGCTAGAAAAGACTAAACTATTAGTGCAAAACTAAGGAAGTATCTCAATCTCATATTTTGAGTGTTGTGAAAGGCGGTTTTCAGATTTAGAACAGACTGAACAGAATTGAAAGAAGATGGCTGTCTGCATAGACATGTAATTCCCCTTAGAAACACCATTACAAGAAGACATGAAATAAGGGGAGGCCAAGCTGAACTTTGCTGATGTTTCATAGTTGGAGAGATTAGGCTTAAGGAGCACATTGTTCCACAGGGAAAAACCGGACTATCTTTTGTTGAAGAAGTTTTTTCCCACTGTTGATTTTAAAAAAGACTATAAACCTGGGTTTGAATTGCTTCCTGATTTTCCTTTGTCCTCCGGCAGGGCAGATGGTATGGGAGATTTGGAAGAATTATTTCTTAGGATTCCCTGTTTAGTTTGATCCAACAGCAGCAAACGCAGGCTCAGCAGGGTGTGGAAATCAATGCATAGCAAAGCCAAATCAAAGGAATGTGAGAAACAAGGACAAAAATAGGACAACACTTTCTTATGGCCAGTTACTCAGAGAGGGGCATAAACCCAAGTCCAAAGCTCACCTCCCATTCCTGCATGAGACAGGAGAACTGAGTCACCATTCTAGTGGTATGATCCTGTTCTTTCCAAAAAGTATAGAGAAAGAGAGCAAAGACAGAATTCTCTAATTGTGGTTACACAAAGCTCAAACTCCTTGTCCACACCCTTTGGGCACTTGTGTGACTGAAGGAAAAAAACAAAAACATCCAGTGCTTCAGCTCATATTCCAAGGAAAAGATTTACACAGTGCTCAGGGCAACAGTAAATCCACACCAACTTGGAAAAAGAGCAGCTTAAGATACAATGGCTCTGTTCAAAGAGGAGTGAAAAGAAACCCCTGCAATGGGAAACCACAATAAGACTTAGCAAAATAAATAAATACATGAATAAATGGAACATAACATGGAAAATACAGAGTAAATTTTGAAACTGTATTCAAGGAACTAGAAGAACATTTTAGTTGCAATTACTTTATGCTCTCAAGGCAAACATAGATTTTATGGAATGAGAGATGAAAGTATTTACCAACATAATAACGTGCTAGGGAGAATAGACACTGGAGAGCAAAACATGGTATTTGAAAAAAAGAAGCACTATAAATGGAATGGAAATGTATTCTAAGACTTAAGAGAAGAAAACTTTTCAGATTTGATGGGTTCAACCCATTCCAGGAAATGTAACAGATAGCAAAAATTACTCAGATATAGCCTAGTGAAGTAGCTAGATATCAAAGAAAATGAAAAAAAAAAATCTTTCAAACTTCAGGACAGGTTACCTAAAGGGAAACATAAATCAGGTTCAGTTTAGGATACTAGAACATAATTGTGCAAGAAATAGGAATTCCACAATTAGTTAAATATATCAAACAAAAGTTGTTTTCAAATATAAAATATCTTGGGAAATATTTTATCCATGTACTCCTCTTGAGACAGTTACTAAAAGATATAACTTAGCCAGGAAAAATTTAAGAATAATAAAATTAAAAGAGCCAAAGAATAGGGAGATCTGAGTATGAAGAGAACTGAGAATTAACATGATAAATATATAATTATCTAACTGTGGTAATTAGAGTTGAAAATGCTTTGTAAGTGTTATAATTTAAAAAAATAATGTTAAATTTAAAACTAAATGATAAGGTCTTGAAACTAACATCATAATAGATTGGGGGGATCCCAGAATAATTATATTTCACATATTTTTTACCATTGGGGTAGGGGTGGAATTGATAACTTAAGAAATTTGATTTTGAAGAATGTATTTTGAGCTCATTTAAAAATACTGATAAAAAACCCAAAACAAATTAAATATTAGCAACTCAGATTAATTTACCAAATATTTATTGGGTTTCCATTGTAATCTTGTTCTAAAGACATAACAATGACTATAACAGATAAAATTCATCTCTCTCCTGGAGCTTACACCTTATATCATGATCAAGAATGATTTATGCCAGGGCAAATATAGGTTGCTACTATGGTATCTATTAACATAATTCAGAATGTTGGAAAGATCTCCAGCTCCACATGCAAGGATCTTGGAAATCACCATCCGCCTTAAAAAAAAAGGTAAAAGCTGAACAGACTGAAAAAAAACAACAAATCTCCTGTGTTTTAAGAGAGATAAGAACATAGGCAAACCAATACCCCCATGACTAGAGAGAGAGACAGGTAAGTATAAGGCTTACTGTAGCAGAGAATCACAAGGGGAAACCTCAGTGAGAACAAATGCCATGGAGGAAAACCTGAATTGTAATCAATGAATTGCTGGAGGCTCAGTGTGGATAACTGAGAGTTAAAAACTCCAGAGGGAATCAATCATGGGGGTGGGGGGTGGGGTGTCACCATTTTATGAGTTTTACCTCCAGGAGTTCAACTGGGTTCCCATAGTAAATTCAGAGAAAAATCCCCTCTTGCTTCTAGCTGGGAGATAGGAAAGGGAACCAGAGCCTCTGTTCTTCTGAACAAGGTCTGTCCTCAGAAGAAATTAGTTAATCAGCACCTCTCCTGCTGAGATATTGTTAGATACTAACTGACAAAGGGGAAGGAAAATATCCAACTCCAGGACACTCTAGCAATTATTTCCCACCTATGGAAGGAGGGAAAAAACTAGAAACGTGTCAAATCCACAGTTTAGAGGCTCACTAAAAAACTAGCTCAAATCGTAGGACTATAGAACATTTCCCTTTTCCTCATATCTCATTGTCACATTACCAAAGATCTACTTAGAGCAGGTCTTTTTATCTGGTTCATCAAGTCTGCCGATCGAAAAACTTACAAGGCATACTAAAAGGCAAAAAACCACAGCGTGAATATACAGAGCAAGCATCAGAAGCAGACATGTCAGAGATGTTGAAGTTATCAGACTAGGAATTTAAAACAATATGGTAAATATGCTAAGACATCTGTTCATATTCTGTTGACTAGACAAAGACAACATACATGAACAGATGGGCAATGAAAGCAGAGAGATGGAAATCCTAAGAATCAAGAAGAAATGCCCGAGATCAAAAAAATACTGCAATGAAAATGAAAAATGCCTTCATTGGGCCAACACCTTGACATTTTTTTTCCCCCAGTTATATATGTTTTGGACTTCTTACGCAGGCGTCTATAAGACAGTAAATTTGTATAGTTTAAGTCACTAAGTTTGTGGTAGATGGTTATCACAGCCACAGAAAACTAACACACCTATCATCTTCACAGTGGTTATGGAATACTGTTAACATGAAAGTAAACAACAATCATCACTTGTGATATTACTTTAGGTTATAAAGATAATTCAATTCATTCTGATTAGTTCAGAAGCAGATTTAAATAAATATGGGACTAGATTATATGACAGAATTGTATTGAGATCCATGATAGGAAATACAGGCTGTTTAATAAATAGTGTTAACAGAATAATAAACAGTGAAAACAATGAAGGTGAATTAATACTTTGTTTTATACAGCTATTACACTTAAATGTAAAAATTAAAGTCACAATTATTAAAAACAACGATGAATATTTTTATTTTCTTATAGATATGGAGGCCATACCTCATAAACCATAAAGGAAGAGGGTGACTGTGTTAAACATTTCTATAGAGAGAAAAATATATAAAATCAAAATTCTAAAATCATACTGTGAAACATTCTCAACTAAGAAAAATACCAAACAATCCAATGGCAAAATGGGTAAAAATTATAGGCAGCCATTGAGAAAATAATAAATATAAATAACCCATAAATATTAGAAAAGATATTTCACTTAACCACCAATAACAGAAAAGCATGTAAAACCTATGACCTGTTTTCCTGGTTTACCATATCAGATAAGAGTGAAAATAGAGATAATATCCAGAGTTGGCAAGGATATAGGGAAGTGGCAACATTAAGTACAAGTTGATAGATGTGAAAGTTAGTAGAATCTTCCTGGATGACAAGATGCATAAAGATTTAAAATGTACACGTCTAGGAGTTCCCTTCGTGGCTCAGTGGTTAACGAATCCGACTAAGAACCATGAGGTTGTGGGTTCGATCCCTGGCCTTGCTCAGTGGGTTAAGGATCTGGCGTTGCCGTGAGCTGTGTAGTTTGCAGATGCAGCTCGGATCCCGCGTTGCTGTGGCTGTGGCGAAGGCCGGCCACAGCTCCTGTTAGACCCCTAGCCTGGGAACCTCCATGTGCCGCGGGTGTGGCTCTACATAAAGGCAAAAAGACAAAAAAAATAAAAAAAAAATAAAATGTACACGTCTGGAGTTCCCATCATAGCTCAGTGGTTAACGAATCCAACTAGTATCCTTGAGGATGTGGGTTTGATCCCTGGCCTCACTCATTGGGTTAAGGATCCTGTGTTGCTGCGAGCTGTGGTGTAGGTTGCAGATGCAGCTTAGATCCTGCATTGCTGTGGCTGTGGTGTTGGCTGGCAGCTGCAGCTCCAATTTGACCCCTAGCCTGGGAACTTCCATATGCCATGGGTGTGGCCCTAAAAAGACAAAATAAAAATAAAATGTACATGTCCTGAGAGCCTTTTTTTAAAAAAATGATTTTTATTTTTTCCACTATATTTGGTTTACAGTGTTCTGTCAGTTTTCTACTGTACAGCACAGTGACCCAGTCCCACATACATATATACATTGTTTTTCTCACATTATCCTCCATTATGTTCCATCACAAATGGCTAGATATAGTTCCCAGTGCTATAGAGAAGGACTGGAATCTTTCTACTGTGACTTTATTTTATGGAGAGAGTTGGAAGAGAATTTAATCACACAAGCATTTTCATTAAAGAGTTGTGTATAAGAGTTCCCGTCGTGGCACAATGGAAACGAATCTGACTAGGAACCATGAGGTTGTGGGTTTGATCCCTGGTATCGCTCAGTGAGTTAAGGATCCGGCATTGTTGTGAACTGTGGTGTAGGTTGCAGATGCGGCTCGGATCTGGCATTGCTGTGGCTATGGCGTAGGCCAGTGGCTACAGCTCCAATTCAACCCCTGGCCTGGGAACCTCCGTATGCGGCAGGTGCAGCCCTAAAAAGACAAAAAAAAAAAAAAAAAAGGAGTTGTGTATAATAATGAAACAGTGGAATAGTCACAGAAGTGGAGTACATAAGTAAAAGTTGTTACATCTATACCATGGAGTATAGATGACAGATACTTACATAGATTTATATCTATTTAATGGTTTCTTAAATTCCATTAAAACCTATCTTACTCTCAAAACGTAAACATCTATATATCATTTTTGAATGAAAAATATAAAGATTGACTACTGAGGGGTCTAGTGAAATATCAAAATCTTGATGGTGGTTTCTCTGGATGGTGATGGTTTGTCTGTTGGTCAGATTTTTGTTGTCTTTTATATACTTTTATGTAATGTTGGATTTTCTATAATGAAGGTGCACTTGTCTGAGTAAACAAAACAAAAACAAACCCACATCAAGTTTCATAAAGTTGGTGAACGTTTAAAAATAAAAGCTTCAGGAGTTCCCGTCGTGACTCAGTGGTTAACAAATCCGACTAGGAACCATGAGGTTGTGGATTCGATCCCTGGCCTTGCTCAGTGGGTTAAGGAGCCGGCGTTGCCGTGAGCTGTGGTGTAGGTTGCAGACGTGGCTCGGATCCCGCATTGCTGTGGCTGTGACAAAGGCTGGCGGCTACAGCTCCTGTTAGACCCCTAGCCTGGGAACCTCCATATGCCGCGGGTGTGGCCCTAGATAAGGCAAAAAGACAAAAAATAAAAATAAATAAATAAAAAATAAAAGTTTCAAATGCCTCGTTGCAAAGTAGTGATTCTGTTAAAAATTATTTTGTGAACAAAATATTTCATTTACTTGGAACCAGTTTAACAGGAAAAATGCTTAATTTTCTCCTAATAGATTTTCTGTTATGCAGAGATTTTAAATTAGAAACAACTTCTTCAAGTTGAGTTGTACTTTGAGCTGGTAAGACTGTTATATAATTTAGAATCATGTTTTTTTTTTTTCTTTCCAAATATTCCCATTGACATTATGAGGAGCAGTCACTCTCCAGTGGCCCAAACATAATCACAAAATGGGTTAGTAGATGTAGGGATATAAGGAGCCATAGTATTACTGAGATGAAACAAAACATATTTCTACTAACTCCACTTTAAAGTTCAGGAAAATCACGCTCAGAAGTAAAACGACTTGAGCAGACGCAGACAGTGAGTCAGTGGAAGCCCTGAGACTTGCCTGGCAGCCATGATTTGCCAGTTGCTCTCTGATATGTTTCTCCTAGCGTGTCTTTGAGTCACTTGAGGGGACTCATGAGTAGGGACAGGTCCATGTAGATGGAATTTAGTCAGAGCAGCTCTGCTTTAGTCTATTTTAAATATCAGGCTTTTAGCCAAGTTTGAAAATCTATCTTCTTGGTCATACTATTCTTTCACAGCAATTTGCCCTATGAATATAAAGTAACCCCATCAGTGATCCAGCCCAAAGCACTTTTAGATGGAGACTTACTGCCATCATTTCTCTGCAGCAGGATTCCTTCAGAATCCAGCCCAAGGTCTTAGGCTGGTTGGCCAGGGTCAGTTGATTAAATATAATTTTTTTCTTAGTCTTTTGAGTTATTGAGGGAGATTCTGCCTCTGAATATGGTAGAGTTCACAGATCTGTATGAAGCATACCCTGTGGGTGTACGTGGGTTCCGTACCTGGGCTAATGATTCTACACAAAGTGGCAGGAGGAGAATGAGGGCAGGCAACACACTCTCTCCAGGGTTATTGCACAGACTCACATTTTTGTTGAGGTCATTGATGAAGTCACAGATGTCATATTACTCAGGTTGTGGATAATTACAAGTTTAACATGAACTAGGAACCTAAAGGACTCAAACAGCATAGGCAATGGAAAGAACTACATAATTATTAGCATTGTTCTAAATTGCTGCTTTTTAAGGCAGTACAATTCCCATTGCTGGAAATGTTAAGTCAGTGGCTATTTGTCATCTGTGAAGGATGCAGAGGAATCCTCGAACCGCTACCTACAGTGTTCTCCTCAACTACAATACTATCCAGTATAACACTTTAGAAGCAATATCAGTGAAATTTCCTCAATATAAGATAGATGCCCTTCCATGTTGCTCCCAACAAAGAACTGACAAGAAAATTGTTGATAAGATACTATAACCAAGGGTGCTGGATTGATACAAAGGAGACTTTCAAGGACTTCACAAGCTATTGCCTGAAGCTATTACAGCCAAGCCTCTGGTTTGATAATAAGACCCCAGGGCTTGTGGTGCAGTTACGGAGCCATATATGAAGAGAAGGAAGACAGATCATCTGAGAAGCCAGGGGGAGAGTCAGAGAGATGTGACAGGGCTGTGGGAGTCAGGGTGGCTGCAAGCTAACTTCTCATCTCCCCACTACTTACAAAAGACATCTTCAACCTTCTTGAAAATTGCCCACAAGAGAGGTCACCACTACTTTCAGTTCACAGATCAGTAAAGATAGATATATGGGAGGTAGGATTTATATTCTTTGAGTTCTTATTATATGTTGGGTACCATGCTAGGTAAGTTCTTCCATTTAACTTCCTGGCTTTTTATCCTCATTTAATAAGAAAGGAAATTGAGACTCAGCCAAATGAAGTGAAATTCCCCAGGGCCCACAAACAATTAAGTGGCAGAGCTTGAACCCTGACTTGTTTGATTTTTTAATCTGGAATCAAAAGCTATCTAGGGAGCACATAGGAATATAAAGCAAATACCAACAGGCCTGAAGTGTGAAATAGACAACAATACAATAACATTAGGGGACTTCACTACCACACTTTCGACAATGGGTAGATAGATCATCCAGACAGAGAATCAATAAGGATATATTAGACTTAAACTACATGTTAGACCAGATGAAGTTAATAGACTTTGACAGAACAGTCTCTCCAACAGCAGCAGAACCCATATTTTTCTCAAGCATACAAGGAACACTCTAAAATAGATCATATGTTAGGCTAAAAAATAAGTCAATAAATTTCAGAAGACTAAAATTGTGTCATATTTTGACTACCATGATATGAAACTAGAAAATCAACTACAAGAAGAAAACTGTAAAATTCACAAATATGTGTAGATTAAATAACATATTACTGAACAACCAAAGTGTCAAAAAAGAAATAAAGAAAATATTTTGAGGTGTATGAAAATAAAAATACTACATACCAAAACTTATAGGATGCAGCAAAAGCAGGAAGTTCATCTTGATAAATGTCTCTATTAAGAAAAAAGAAAGAGTAAAAATAACCTAAATTTATACCTTAAGGAACTAGAAAAAAAAAACAAACTAAGCCCAAAATTAGTAGAAGGAAGGAAATGGCAGAGATCAGAAAGGAAATAAATGACATATAGACTAGAAAAACAATAGAAAAAAATCAACAAAACTGAGAGCTGTTTTTTTTTAAGATAAATGAAACAGACAAAACTTTAGCTAGATTTACGAAGAAAAGACATAGAGGATTCAAATAAATAAAATTAGAAATGAAAGAGGAGACATTGCAACTGATACCACACTAATACAAATGATCATTAAGAGACTATATGAAAATTTATACACCAAAAAATTAGCCTAGAAGAAATGCATAAATTTCCAGGAAAATATTATCTGCCAAGACTGAATCACAATGAAACAGAAAATGTGAATAGACCATATTAAGGATATTGAGCCAGTAATCAAAAACGTCCCAACAAAGAAAAGTTCAGGATCAGATGGTATCACTGGTGAATTCTATCAAATATTTAAAGCAGAATTAATAGAGTTCCTGCTGTGGCACTGTAGGTTAAGAATTGACAACAGCAGTGGCTCAAGTCACTATGGAGGCACAGGTTTTATCCCTGGCCTGGTGCAGTGGGTTAAAGGATCTGGTGTTGCTGCGCCTGCAGCATAGGTGGCAACTGAGGCTCGGATTCAATCCCTGGTCCAGGAACTTCCATGTGCAGCCACAAAAAATAATAAAAAAAATTTTAAAAGAATAATTAAGATCCTTCTCAAAATATTCCCAAAAAATGGGAGAGGAGAGGGCACTTTCAAACTTATTTTATAAGACCAGAATTATCCTAGCACCTAAACCAGACAAAGACACTAAAAGAAAAGAAACTTTCAAGCCAATGTCCCTGACGACTATAGATGTGAACATCCTCAACAGTGCATTAGCAAACCAAGTTTCATAGCACATTAAAAGGATTGTACATCATAATTAAATGAGATTTATTCCAGGGATGTAAGCATAGTCTAACATCAGCAAATCAATCAGTGTGATATCACATTTTGTGGTAAGCAAAATGAAGGATAAAAAAATCATATTGTTATCTCAATAGATGCAGGAAAAAAAACATTTTACAAAAATTCGATATTCTTTCACGATAAAAACCTCAACAACCTGGGTATAGAGGAAATGCACCTCAATGAAATAATGGACATATATCATAAGCCCACAGCTGAAAACAAGCTAAATGGTTAAAAGCTGAAACCTTTTCCTCAAAGACCAGGACAAGGAAATCCACTCTTGCCACTTTTATTCAACATAGTAGTGGAAGTCCTAGCTAAAGCAATTAGGCAAGAAAAAGAAAGAAAAAGCATTCAAATCAGAAAGGAAGACATAAAGCTCTTTCTATTTGTGGATGACGTGATATTATATTTAGAAAACCCTAAAGACTCCACCAAAATACTATTAGAATAAAAAAACTTCAGTAAAGTTGCAGAAAACAAAATCAATACATAGAAATCATTTTCTAACAACAAACTATAAGAAAGAGAAATTAAGAAGTCAATAATATTTACAATTGCATCAAAAATAATAGGATATCTAGGAATAAATTTAACCAAGGAGATGAAAGATCTGCACCCTGAAAAACTTAGACATTGATGAGAGCCATTAAAGAACACACAGATAAATGGAAAGATATTATACGCTCATAGACTAGAAGAATGAATGAATGAATTGTTAAAATCTCCATACTACCCAAAGTAATTTACAGATCTAATGCTATCCCTATCAAAATTTCAATAACATTTTTCACAGATATAGAAAAATAATTCTAAAGTTTGATGGAACTACAAAAGACCCCAAACAGTCAAAACAATTTTGAGAATGAAAACCAGAACTGGAGACATCACACTTCCTGATTTTGAACTATATTACCAAAAAAAAAGATGCAGTACTCAAAACAGTATGATATTGACATAGACAGATCCATGATATAAACCCATATATGGATGGTCAATTAATTTATGACAAAGGGAATCAAAAATATACAATGGGGAAAGACTAGTCTCTTCAGTAAAAGGCGTTGAGAAAATTAACCACACACAAAAGAATAAAACTGGACTCCTATATTATACTGTACATGAAACCACCTCAAAAAAGACTTGAATGTAAAACCTGAAAGCTTAGAACTCCTAGAAGGAAACAGAGGGTAAATCCTTGACATTGGTATTGGCAAGGTTTTTTTTTGGATTTGACACACACAAAAAAACAGGCAACAAAAGCAAAAATAGACTACATTAAACTAAAAGGCTCCGCACAGTAAAGAAACCATCAGTGAAATGAAAAGGTAACCCACAGAATGGGAGAAAATATTTGCAAATTATACAGTAATAAGGGGTTAACACCCCCAAATATATAAAGAACTCATACAATGCAATATAAAAATAAAACCCCAAACGATCAGAGGGACTGAATAGACATTTTTCAAATGTACTTGGAAAGGTACTCAGTATCATAATCATCACGGAAACGCAAATCAAAATCACAATGAGATATCACCTCATACCTGTTAGAATGGCTATCATTAAAGAGATAAGATATTAAGTGTTGGAGTAGATGTGGAGAAAAAGGAACTCTCGTGCACTATTGGTGAGAGTGTAAATTGGTGCAGCCACCATGGGCAACAAAATGGAGGTTCCTCTCCAAATTAAAAGTAGATCCAGAAATTCCATTTCTGAGTATATTGTCCAAGGAAATGAGAACAGGACCTCAGAGAAATATCTGCACTCCCAAGTGTGCTGTAATATTATTCACGGTAGCCTAGATATGGAAACAACTTATGTGACAATGGATACATGGATAAAGAAGATGTAATATATATATGCAATAGGACACTATTCAGCTATGAGAAAGAAGGAAATTCTTCCATTTGCGACAACGTGGATGAACCCTGAGGCCATTATTCTTATGAAATAAACCAGACAGTGAAAGACAAATTCTGCATAGTAACATGTATATGTGAAATCTAAAAACAAAAACAAAATTTAAAAATGTCAAAATCATAGAAACGGAGAGTAGAAAAGTGGTTGCCAGGGTCTGGGGACCAAGATGAGGGAAATAGGGAGAAGTTGGTAAAATGGTACAAACTTGCAGTTTTAAGGTACATAAGGTTTGAGGTTCTAATGTGAAACATGAACACTATAGTCGATAATGCTTCATTGTATAATATGTTCTTAATTTAAAAAAAATAGGGTTGGGGCAGATCAAGTGACTTGCCTAAGATCTCACACTAGGCTGATAACCTGATGAAGTTAATCTCATCTTCCCTCCCCCAAATGCAATTAGCATTTTTGAAAAGGGCTGTGAGAGGTCCATAGATAAAGTACCTACTGTGTGTCGAGCAGCATCTCATCAGTGCATTCACTGGAATGTACATTTCATAAATCTCCATTCATGTGCAGCAAAACAAATATCAGACACAGTACCTTTGGAAGAAGCCAGAAAAGAAGTAAAAGTGAGATGCACATTCTTTGGTTGGAAGTGCCGGAAACTCCAGGAGTCTTAGAAATAGCAAACAGTTTTTTAATGCACGGCAGCTTGTAAAGTTGTTTTTTCAGGGTCACTGTTCAAAGGTATAGCATGTCATTTCTGTTTCCATTTATAGCAGGGGTCCCCAAACTGTGGCCTGTGGGCCAAATCCAGCCCTTGGTCTGTTTATGTAAATAAAATTTTTATTGGCATGTAGCCACATCCGTTCATTTGCATATTGTCTATGTCTGGTTTTTCACCACAATGAGAAAGTTTAATAATTGTGACGGAAACATATGGTTTGCAAAGACTAGACTATTTACTATCTATAATATTTTCTATCTGTAAGACTTTATAGAAAACGTTTGCTGACCCCTGGTTTATTGTATTTTTCAGCTCACTTCAGCACTTTTTATTGAAATTTCTCACTTTCCCAAAGTCCAGGAATGATTATTAATTCTATCCCTGTTTTTTTAAACCTTTGGCAAGTTGGTTATTTGTAGACGTAAATATTCTGGCACAGTTTCTAGCACGTGAGCCCCTGTGTATATACACCACAGTGATGGAATGATTTCTTGGGTTTCACACCCTTTTTATAAGGTTTGCCTGTGGCTGTGGGGGAGGGGTGATATTCTGCTCTCTGTCTACAAATTCTAATTCAGGAGAGAAAACAGGAGAGCTGTGTGGTCCAGGGGTCTGTTTCCTCTGTTGTTACTTCTGCAGACTCATTAAGGACTTGTTAGGGTTGGGAGCAGGTGCCCAGACAAGAATGAGTCTTTGGCTTTATTGTGTAGAAGCCCTGAGGTCTGAAAATATTAGGTTAAAGCAGAAGTCTTAGGCTTATACATCCAGTGTTGCAAAAAGTCCCACGTGAGTCTCCCTTCTGAATAGTGAAAACCAAAGAACTGGTTTTGTTTCCATTTTTGCCACAGGTTGCAGGACAGTCTTAGGGAAATAAGATGCCCTTTCACATTGATCCTAATGGGTGTGTATTTCCAGTCTTCTTTTCCTTGGTCTTGATTTTCCATGTATACTCGCATTTCCCAACTTTTTCATTTCACTTTGTTTTCATTTCAGTGTTTGCATTTTTGCTCTACTGTCACTTCAAACACTTTGTGGGAAGAAATGGGGCACGAATACATACAAACAAATATTCAGATAAATAAATAAGGCTAATGGAAAATGTACACTTGCCCCCAAAAAAGTCAAACAGCCTACGAGTATGTCAAGTTTCTGTGCTGTGGAATGGGATTTCTTTGTGTCCGGTAACCCTGGATATCTCACATGAATCAGAAGTTCCGATTATCTGCCGCTGCCATTGTAGGACTTTCTGAGGTCCTTGGGGGAACACATGAAAAGTGGCCCTTGGCAGTGAAAAGCTTGAGAACCACAGTGTTAAAACACCTCTTCCAGACCCCGACCGTGGCCACATTGTATTTTCCTTGGCACATTGTATTTTCCTTGGCACAGTCCATGGGCAATAACTGCAAATGCATGCAGGTGAATGATACAGTTTCTCAGAGGAGTGAGCCAAGGCTGGTGGAGAATACTGGAGAGCTTAAAGGTGCTAGTTAAGATCTGGGGCGGGGAAGCGTAGATCTTGAAATAACAGGTAGAACTGGCTTTGGGAAACAGGTGTGATGCTGGCCCTTCCTATAGCACTTGGCTCTTCTTGCTGTCATATCTCAGTCTAAATTGACTCCTTGTGCCTTTGACTTGCCCCTCATTCTGCCCCCCTAATGAGAACTTATCAGTCCTTAGAATTTTGTTCTTTGCTTAGGTGATCTGATAAGTGACTTTGTGTAAGTCAGAAAGGAATGGGTCCCGTTTGTATTAAACCGAGTCCCCTTATGGGGATCTGTCTACTCAGAGGTAATTCTTGGGGCATTTGGTTGTTCTAAGAACCAAAATAAACTTGGGTGGAGTGAAAGTAAGAGGGAAAAACCAACCATCACAAGACCTGAGTTTTGTACTTGCTCAGTTATTGATTACGTGACTTTGAACAAGTCATCAGAACCCTTCGGATATCAGGTCGCTAATCAGTAACATGAGGTTAGGAATCCTAATAGACACAGTTGGTGTGAGTAACAGTTGACTTGATCATTCCTGCAAAAAAATCTCTTATAAACTGCCCAAATCTGCATAAAGAAAAGATGCAACTATTATTATAAATAATTACATTTTAAACTTCATACGTTGTGGCAGTCGATACAAGGCCATTATGAAAAAGTGAAAAACATTTCAAAGTGATGTTTCCAGTGCATCTCTGAAGGGCATCCTGTTATTCAATATTTTGGGAGACTCTGAGCAGGGCTAACAGTGACAGGGCAGAGATGGTTTCCCACAAGATTCTTCACTCCTTGTGGGCTAGATTACTATATGGTTACACTGGTTCCCAACAACTTGAACAATTTTACCAGTGTGGGAAGAGAGGCTAATAATACAATCACACTCTATGTGAGAGACATCTTTCAAAGGCTTATCTTAAAATTATTTAATACTCATGACGATCCTGGAAAGAAGAAATTAAAAATCCCAAAGTGAGGAAACAGAGACTTGGATATGCTAATTAGCATCTTCTCTCCAGTGCTTTTCCCAGCATGTGCAGAATCACCTGTTGGCTTAGAGGCCTGTCTCTCCAAGTGGTGAGTCTCCCAGCCCATCTTAGGCTTGTTGGTTAGTGAGAATCACATTCACAGGGGACACAAAGCTCAGAATGATCACTGAGGCTTAAACAGTAGGACCAGGAACTGAAATAACATTAAAGGGCCAAAATAATTAGCCCAAAGTACAAGAGGTAATGTGACAAGATGAATGCAATGTCTTTCATTTAGCTTTGAAAAATCTATTGTTCAGTTTTAAGACTGGAAAAAAACTTGTTCATGCGTGTGTGTGTTGGGAGTGTCCTAAGAATCTTAGATGAGTAAGAAGTCAATAGAAACCAAAAGTGTGTTGCGATTGCTAAAGTTACAAGACTGTATTGCTCAGATTACAGGAGGTGATACTGTATTGTTATCTGCATTGAGTAAAACCACGCCACCTATATTACATTCAGATCTAAACCACTATTAAATACTGCTGGTAGGCGAGAGATTATTTAGTGTTTGACTAGGCTGGAGAAAGCATCAGAAACTATATGAAAAGAGAAGCAGAGCAGGTGGTTACATTTAGAAAGAACAGAAGCAAGAATGCACTTGACACTTTAATGCATATGAATGGGAGTCAAGGGAAGAGGGATTAGGCTCATCGATCAGATGTCAGAACAAAACCAATGAAGGAAATGTTAGGGATGCTGAATTTGGCTCATGTAGGAAAGAACTTCTTTTCCAATTTTTAAAACAATGTAGCTTACTTTATACTGAAATTCAATAATGTTTGCTCATTATGGAATTCTTGTAACACACAAAAACAAAAGTATAAGTAAAAATTCAAGAATCGGTCATGACCCTAGCACCTAGAGACAATCACTGTTAATACCGGGCCTAAATTTGTAAGAAGCAGAACTGTGCAAAGTGGAGTGAGTTTTCCTGGGGGTTACGGTGTTTTAAGCAAATAGAGCAAGAAAAATCTTACTTACTTACCTTACAGAGGGCCTGTTCTAAATGCTGAGATTCCATTCTTTATAAACAAATTCAGGCTAATGCATACATCCCAGAAGACTTATCTGTATCATGTTCACAAAGAGCTTCCACTGGGTGACTCAGAGTCCGAACACTGTTAAAGGTTCCAGATCCTAAGAGGTGACCATTACTAGGGGGAAGAAGGAAGAGAGGGCTACTTTGTATCTTTCAAACCACACAGGGTGACAGCAGCTATCTGTCAACGTGGTTACAATATATAACACCCAAGTGTAGAATCCTGTAGCATTTTGGCTTAAGCAAAAATTGCTTGCCTCTCTCTTAGCAGCAAAAGACTGAGAACTCTTGGTGTCCCACTCTGGCTGGAGATGAGTATGGCTTAACAGGAGAGGCAGATTCTAAAGACACAGCAGACAAATATCATGGCATTTGAGAGGGGCTGAGGCGACATCAGGAGAAGGTACCTCTGATGGCCAGCTTAAGGGCCTAGACAGTGCATTCTAGAACTAGCCTTTGAGTGAGAGCCAAGGTCAAAAACTGGCAGGAGGTACAGCAGGAGCAGAAGACAGGGACTGGAGGAGGATATCAAGGCAACCAGTCGGATTTCTGCAGAATACATTTTGCTAACATGAGACTGTTTTTTTTTTTTTATTTCCTTTCCCTCTCTTCCAATAATAGAATTTTCTGTTAGAATCCCGAATTCTAGTGCAAATCTGTAAATAGTAGATATGAAATGGGGGGATTTGATTTGGAGCAAGGATGGAAGAAAGGAGTCCTTATAAGTAGAACTGGTTTCACATGGCGTTCTAAAGACACAGGAAAGTAAACGCTCACCCCGTTGGCCTGGGTGCCAAGCAAGAGTCTGACCTTTGATTAACTGAAGTCGATCTGGGAGCTGGGAGGTGGTGGACACCGTTCATTTATCCCTTCTAAGACATACCGTCATCGACATCCAAACAGCGACACGACACCATTATGCTTGTCCCAGTTCCCAGTTTTCAAACAGCAGTAAAGCTGACATTCAAACTCTAAAAGAAAAACAAAAGGAAAGACACTGGGAGAAGGGAAAGGCTGCCAAAGTTCTTTCTAGTCGACATCTGAATTTTTCCTTCCCAGACCTAAGCAGAAATACCGACTTAGGTAACAGAATTTAATCCTTGACATGGTCAGTTCATGGCTTTGTTCTTACCGTTATAAGCAACTTGGGGTCACAAGCCCTAATAAGCGCTTCTCGCTTTACCTTTGATTTCCAGGAGTTGGCAGAATCAGGATCAATCATGGGACGCCTGCTTAGAAGAGAAGGAGGTATTTACCTCGGTGCTGTGCTTCATCATGACTCGTGCACGGCTCCTTTGGAAGGCTAGGGCTGCACCCCCAGGGACCTCCCATGATATCCGAGGGACAGGTAGGCAGAGAATCTTAGCGCCTTGGACTTGATAATTCAGAGTAGCTTGTAGTTTCAGAACTATAAAGCCCTGGAATCTCAGATCAGGAAGGGCATTGAAGGTCGTGCAGTATCCGCCCCCAGCCCCTTGCCTGAAAGTATTACAGTAGAAAAGAGAGGGACGAGGAGTCTAGCCAGGCTGTAGTAGCTCTACCAAAAGAGATTTAATCCATTTCACTTAAATTTAATTTACGACTGCTCTGGATCGCTAACACTGTTGGTAACGGAAGCCTAAAATATGACTTCGTCTTCGATTCCAAATAATATCAGATTTCTTCATCCCACAGAGTGGTGGGTTTATTTTTGTTGTTGTTATTGAGCTTTGTTTTATTGGCTGAGACATTAGCCAATTTTTTTTAAACATCAGCTGAAGGTTCAAAACACTTAGGATAGATTTTTAATAATGAAGAGAAACATTCAGGAAAGTAGACTACTTAGCAACGTGCTGGAAGCCTTTATGCCATTATAAAGAAGCACGTCTGGTTTGGCCGAAATCCTGCCTTTGTCTCCAGAGCTATTTTGCTGTAAATTTAGAACAGAAATACCCTTTCTGGAATAAAAATGTAGCTTTGTTGGCTGCAAGTGCATGTTTGCTGCCTCACAATTTTAGAATTAGACGATGGACTTATTTAGTAGACATCGGAGGGTAAAAAGCAAAAGCCCATAATTTAAAACATTCCACTCCACCACAGTCCAAGAAAAACACGGACCGGTGAACAAAACCAGCAGTATTGTAATAAGAAAACAACTAGGTGCATTTTTTCCAAAACCTAAAAACCAGGAATCTAAATGTATGAGTTACTGGCTAAAAATTCCATTTTCATGTCTCAGTTTTGAGCTGGAAAAACAACGTAGACCTGATAAACATCGTTTTTAAAAATGCACAAGTTCTCCTGCAGCCCGAAGTGTGGACAGCAGCCTCGCATCCATCTTTATGTACTCAAGGGCACTTTCTGTGGCCTGGAGGGATCCTGGGCTAAAAGGGTTTTACTTTGCAAAGATTCATAGGCTTCCAGCCAGGCCCGTGGTGACTTCTGAAGCTCCCTCCCCACAAGTTATTTGGCGGTGCTGTTAAGGTATTTTATTTTCCCCCTAAACACTTTGAATATCTGTTCGAGGTCCGCGGCCTTTTCCAGGGCAAATGATGTGGTAACTTTTAGGGATGCAGGTGGGCTTCCTCGGGCGGAAAGGCGGAGGGATCAGCATTTCTTCAAGAAGAGAGCTGCAGCTGACATATAGGCAGGCCTCTGTTCTAAGACAATTATAAGATGCTAGTCAACCAACTAGTGGCATGAATGGTGTTTGTATTTGAGTGCGTGTGTGTGTGTGAGTGTGAGTGTGAGTGTGTGAGAGAGAGAGAGAGAGAGGAAGAGGATTCCTGAAGATGGCTGAAAGTAACTTGGAAACTATCAATGACAAATACAAAAATCTGCTGGTAGAAAGCAATCTCTCTGAGAGTTAAAATTCCAATTACAGAGCTGATCTTAAGAGTTTTAGATGAGGCTGCAGTCAATGAAGTTTCTATTACAATGTGAGACAAGGTAACATAAAATGGTGAGGAAGATAAAACTTTTATGAGCAAAGAGGAGGAAGCAAATAACTTTTTGAGAAGAGGAACTTTCCAGTAGGAGCAGAACTTTTTCTCATCAGCAGTTGAGGTCTCATCATGCAGGTAACAGGTGTGACACCTGGGTGAGCGTGTCTATCATCTGAATACAGGCGATGTCAGAATAAATGTTCTGGTCTCTGAAGGAGTACGCATAGGGAGTTTGAGTCTATAAATTTAAAAAGCAGGATATCATAGTAATCATATTTTTTATTACAGTGCCCCAAAGAAAATTTCCTGCTTAAGAGTTTTGACAGAAGGAATGCGTGGGGACAACGAAAGTGAGGGGACCCAGTCGGGGCCGCGCTGTTGAGCTCTATTCCAATATAGGCCGTCTCTTCTAATTCTTGCCTCATGGCTCAGGGAACAAGTTGGGGTTATTATTTTTCTTCTCTTTGAATCCTTTTCTTTCGCACATTTGTTGAAAGCAAAAATGAACATTTCTAGTCACTTGCCATTTAAATATGAGAGGGTTTATTACATTTAACCAGTTGTTATGGCAAGAATGCGCTACATGTCAGTGGTGGCGAAGTTCCCAGGTGCCCGGTTGGTTTTTTTGGCCTCCAGAGAATTCTTTTCTGTCTGCACTGCCTACATGTCTGGAGTCTGGCCCTTTGGAGTGTGGCCAGCAGAGAACCACAGGCTGCCGAGATGCTCTCTGAGTCACATGCTTCCTGCCTCTGGTGACATCGACCATTTTCTTCATCTCTCAGCTACTGCTTCTTTGGGACTGAGTGTTACATGCATAATAACTCCTATTCCTCTGCTGCCACAGGCTCGTTCGGGGGGAGCCACACACTCCTTTGACTAATGGCCTGGAGGAAAAGGAGAGGAAGACCACTACTGCCTGGAATTTAGGTAGCTACTGCAGTCTTGGGCTACAACCTGATGATGTCATAAGCCTGAGGGAGATGTAGGGGTGTTGCTAGATCAGATTCCATCAAGACCTCCCCGTTATCTCCTCTGTCTGAAGTCCAACCACAGCTATGTTTCAGGTTAAAGATCAACCTACCAGGGTATAATGTTGGGAGTGTGCCATCCCAGGCATTTGGAAAGGAGTAAAGCAAATATTTGAGAGTGTGTTTGTGTGTAATAAGGGCTTGAAAGTGGCCTGCTAGACATTGCCTTAATTCTCTTCTGCAAAGCTTGACAAAGGCTTGGCCACTTCCAGTTTTATTAAAGCTGGGCATGAGAAAAAGGGAAATGCATCCAGAGAATAAACTGGGAAACAGTCATATCTGCCTGATAAGATTTTGCCCAGAGACCTACACCAGCCTACCTCCAGATCTGCCTCCTTGTGACAAAAGCCATTTCACCATCTGGCCCCTAGGGTAAGACATCTATCAATCACTCTTCAAATCTAGACCCCTTAAAGAAAGTGGGGAGTCCTCTCCCACCTGCAGAAGAGTTCCTGTTACTGCATAAGGACCTAGCTCTTTGCAGGCACACTGAGGACTGCTAGGCCACACCCATTGCCGGACTTTTCAAACTTCAGTATGATGCCTTTGAGCACATTCTTATCAGAGATGTACACAAACCGAAGTGAAGACAGGAGAATTCTTTACTTGACGCAAGTCACTTCTCTCTGAGTCTCAGTGAACTAGACTTAGGGTTGTGCAAGCACTGATATTCTAGGGAGCTCATAATCTGTTCTGCAGAGATTGTTTACTAAACAGATTATTTTTGCATTTTACCTGCTTGCCTTTACTGTAAAGAATAAAACTGTGGTGCTGTCTCTGTAAAAACATTTTATATGCACAATCCCATGTACTCCTTTTTCCTGTGCAAAGAAGCTATTGATTATCCCTATGTGGATTAGGGAACTGAGGTTCAAATCAATGAAGTGATCTGGTCCAAATTACACAGTCAGTACATATCTAAACCTAGGTCTGATATTAATAGGTATGCATGATTTGCCACATTACACAACATTGGCTGAAAGGATGACAAGTGGATTGTTCACATGACCATGACCAGTAAGCCATGATCATTATTATATTAACATGCTACCTTTTAGACTGTAAGCATCATGAGGGCAAAGATCAGGGTTGATAGGTCACTGTATCCTCAGTGCCCAGAAGAGTACCTAATATGAAATTGGCAGATAAACTATTTATTGAATTGATTAGTATACAAATATTTGGTCCAGTGTGTCAAGTCATAAATTATATATATTTACAGGGTCGTTAATAATTATGAACATTCCTGTATCTATAGCACTTTAATCTTTCAAAGACTTTTCTTTTTCTTAATAAAGTTCGCCTTAGGAGGACAAAGTGAAAGTTAAGAACCTAGACACTGGGAATACACCTTGGTTTCCTAACCTATGAATAAGACGATTAATCGTGAAGGAGACAAGTTTCACAAAATTGCTTCTGCAGCCTGTCTTTCTGGACCATATGCTCCAGGTTCTCTGGAATGGACCTGGTAGCTGTATCTATTCCATTGTCCCCATAAGGCTATTCCTACTTGTCAACCACGTGTCCTGATTTTTCGTTTAGAAAATATGGTCTCCATATGCATGTTATAAAACTTGAATCCCTAGACTAACTTCACCCTTCTGTGCAGGTATTACCAAATCCCATATTCTGCTAAATTTTCTACATGTGCTTCAAATAAGTGCTGATTCCAGCTCTTTGCATTGATCATGAACATATACAAGTCTATTTAAATTGATGTCTTAGTTTTCCATAGAAAGACTATTTCAAGGACTCTTTAGAAAAACACATTTTTTCAAAGCACATTTGCTTTATTTCTCCAGTGTAATCAACTTATTCTTTTTACTCAATTTGAGCATTTTCCGATTTTCCTAAAATAAAAGATTTATGATGATCCTAATAGGGATCCACAAAATTTAACAAAATATGTTTTGACACTTTGTCAGATTTATTTTATGCAATTCCCAAATAAGATGGACCAAGTCAAATGGATGTAATTCGAACAACTTGATTATCTGACTCCATAGACACCCTGGATAAAATTTAGAGACAGAGCATAAAAATTTCCATGTATAAAGTCAGAGCAGACATTGTTTCTGGTTTCAGCTCTAGCACCGATTTATTCTGTGACTCCAGGCAAACTCCTTCTGCTCTAGGGCTCAGTGGTCTCCTTTGTAAATTAAGTGGCTCGGTCCAGGTCAGTGGCTTGCTTCCTTTGCCCTGAGAGCCCAAGTCCCTTGGTGGCCTAAGGATCTGCCTTGGAAGACTCCTTTGCCTGTCCTTCCCTCATTGGGAGCAGCTCAGCACCTATCTGTTACATACACATGCCAGTCCATGGTGGAAAACATTGTTTAGAAAAAGAAAGGTTGACAACTAAAACAGTTTTATGGTCCTTTGGTATCTGTTTAATCTGTACTTCCACCTCATTTTATTAAAATGTCCCTGTGAGGTATATGGGGTTTGAAGTAGCCTGGTCATGTATGTAAGTCATGGTAAATAGGATAAGAGATCTTTTAGTATAATTTGCTGGGGTAGAGTAATGAGGGAATCATTGACTGGCTTACGGACCTTCAAGGGGAGGGGCAGTATGGTCAAGGTAAAGTTTCAATCTGGGAAGATGTCTTTGGTTCTAAGCATTGGCAGGAGAGAGATTTGAGTTATTAGTCACAGCACTGAAGATGAATTTCAAGTGCATTAAATACTACTTGGCCATAAAAAAAGAACAAAATAATGCCATTTGCAGGAACATGGATGACACTAGGGATTCTTATACTAAGTGAAGTAAGTCAGAAAGAGAAAGACAAATACCATATGATATCACTTATATCTGAAACCTAAAATATGGCAGAAATGAACCTGTCTACAAAACAGAAACAGACTCACAGATGTGGAACAGCAGACTTGTGGTTGCCAAGGGAGAGGGGGAGGGAGTGGGATGGACTGGGAGTCTGGGGTTAGTAGATTCAGACTATTATATTTAGAATGAATGAAGTCCTGCTGCATGGCACCAGGAACGACACCCAGTCACTTGTGATAGAACATGACAGAAGACAATATGAGAAAAACAATGTGTGTACATATATATATGTGTGTGTGTGCGTGTATGTATATATGTGCATATCTGTGTGTATGTATGTATATATGCATATATGTGTGCATATATGTATGTATATATATGCATACATATGTGTATATACACACACATATATATGGCCAGATCAGTTTGCTCTACAGCAGATATTGACATTGTGAATCAACTGTATTTTAATAAAAAATTAAAAGGGAAAAAAATCTTATAAAGACCTAACAAGTACTTTGTAAAAGAGTATTCCCAAATTACCAATAAACATTTGAAAAACAACAAAAAATACAGAGATGTGTATGTACAGAGAGTTAGTCCCCCAGAATATGAGCCCAGTATGGATAGGGTTATGTGCATGCAGGAATTGAGTGGGTTTAGTAGGCAAATTTGCAGAAAACTGGAGGAAACTGAGAGCACTCCGTCACTGAGATGATCCATCCTTGACTTTCCAAGTTGCAGGCATTGAGGCCTTCCATCAGCCCAGGCCGCTGAGGAAATTCTGACCAAGACTTGGCGGGGCATTTGTAGGATCAGCCCCTCTGTTGCATGGAGCCTAGAATTAGCCTTGTTGCATTTGGCCCATTCATCAGCAGGCCTGGAAGTCATTCATAACCTCACGTGCCCTGTGCATTGCTAATTCACCATTATTCCTAATGCATGGATCCATTCCAACTGACTTTCTTATTGTTATACTGACCCATTGAGTAGATTTTCTCTGACAGAAACTCCAGCCTAGTTCAAGCCTGCGGGGAGTGGGGTGGGGGTCTCTAAAGGTCCTTTGGTGTTCCCCCTGGAGCAATCAAGGTTTTTCTTCCCTATCTCATCAGTCTGTACTGCTGAGATGCCAGTAGGTCTTGAGATAAATCTATCCAACTCAGAACCATGAACACCTCATGCTGAGATGCTCAGAAAGCAGCAAGGTTTTGGCTGGAATCTCAAAGCTCTGCTTATCCTAGAATTCTGTACACCTAGAGAAGGGCTCTTTTAGGGGCAGGACCGGCCACGTGAAGGGGTTACAGAGAATGCAGGTCAGTGTCAGCCCTGGCAGGTTGTCCAGGACCTGGTTCCGTGGTTCCTCTAGCCTGTGGAAATTCCTTGACTTCTGAGGGCTGCTATGGCCACTACAGCTGGAAGGGAATTTGACTTTCCCTTATTTATTTCATTTTTAGTTTTTGGCCCCACATATTGTGAATCCATGGTGCTCTCTCTCCCCATTAGTGTTAGTCTTTCCCCTGTAGTGGCTCTTTTCCAGGAACTTGTGATCCCTCTACAAGGACTAGAAGGCATTTCAAGGAGCTACAGGCTAATTCAGAGGATAATTGGCTTCAAAAAATTCTGGGTCCCCTGGAGAAGGTTTGACCAGAATTCTAGCACCTTGGGGGTAGTGCCACATCACCTAGTGCTACGTCTGTCCTCCAAGATCCTGTGTCTGAAATAAAGTTTCACCAGCAGAGCCCATGACAAGTTAGTTGATTTCCCCAGGATATGCTGTAACAAATCTGCCTCCCCTAGGAGAGGTGGTGTGACTGCTTCATTATGTGCTCTGACCTTCAGAGGCATGTATCCCTCCCCCGCACTCTGATTGTCCTAGCTTCTGAGCATACAGAGTCAACCCCTGCACACAAGTTTATTTTGTTCTTGGATGGAAGGTCCTCCAGGATAGGCTTGACATCCCCTTTCCTATTCTACCCACCACAGTCCGGCTGAATGCAGTGCTCAGTGCACATACTTACGGCTGATTGAACATGGCAGAAGACAAACTTCTGGGCTTGTGCAAAGGTGAGAGGCCCCAATCATTACTTCATCTCACTTTTCACAATGGCCGGGGAAATCAGGAAAGGTTGACTAGAAAGCTGAACTCAGCTGGCATGCTGAGATGGCTGGGTCATCCTTTCTGTCCTCACATAATCTGGGACCTCTAAGTGGCCGCTCCCTTGGTTTCTGCAAGTGTGCCTTCCAGCAGGTAGCAAGATTTCTCGCATAGCAGCTTAGGGGGCCCCAAAGTGCAAAACTCAGGCATTTTTAAAGCTTAAGCTCAGAATTGGCACCGCGTAATGCTACATTCTATCCATGAAAGTAAATCACAGACCAAGCCAGGTTCAAGGTGGGGGGAGACTACACCAGGGCACAATGCTGCCAATTATTGGGGGTCTTTTTTATCTTTGAAGACTAGCTTCTGTGATCTGTGTCATTTTCTTAAATATAATGCTCTCAGGGCTGTGTTTGTCTCATAATTTCCTAGGTAGTGAAAAGAAAGGCCAGGTGATTAAAGCAGCAACATAAGGCTCTCCTTTCTGGGTAATTCTAGAGTTTAGAGGGAGGTGCTAATACTTCACAAGAAGATTCCCTTAAATCAAAGAGATGCTTTGAAGCCCTTCAGATGAAGATGCAGATGACCCTGGACATGTGTCCTCTGTTGGCCTTAATGAGTAAGTAGGCCATGCTCCCTCCTGTAGACAGCATGTCTGAATACACAGCCAGAGATGAGATAATGGCAAATGAAGATCTGCCCACACCTGTTTTTGTGGACCCCTAGTTAGCCCCCAAGCAATGACCAATAGACGTATAAGGTAGATAAAGAGCAGGGACATTTCAGTGAGACAGGCTTGGGTTTGGTTCCTTGCATTTCCACTTAACAGCTATGGGGGCTATGGTCCTTGCTTCAGAGTGGGGATTTAATAAACATTAGATTTTCTTTTAGTCAGATAATTTTGTGCATGAACATAAACAACATTTCAAAAGGCTACACAATAAGTCAGGTAATGTTCCAGTTGCCAAGAATATTTCTATTTGAAGCCTGAAGGATGTAGGGGCTGAAGGAAAGAAAGAAGTAGAGGATTACTCATCTATCTATTTGTAGCTTCAGGAAGCCAGCTAGATGGTGAGGTCATTCGCTGTATTAAGGAAGACAGCAGTAGAAGACAGTTTTTCCCCTCTTGTAGAATTTCTTCTTATTATAACACCATCTTCGAAGCCTTGGAGTTTCCCCTGAGCTCACATTTCTCGTATAGAAGTGCCTAAGTCAGTCTTCACTGGGTAAGGCTCACATTACACATGAACAAAAATAAACCACTGTTTTTGGAAGTCACTGAGATTTGGGGTTGTTACCATGGTCTTACCCAGTGAAAGCTGACTAATACAGAAATTGGTACCAGAAGTGGGGTGTTACCATAACAAAACAAAATGAAACAAAAACAACCAAATTATGTGGCACTGGCTTCAGAGTCAAGCAGTGGGCAGGGAGGAAACTATTATTGAAGCTGACAACAAAGTGACTCACGTTAGGCAGTGGCTAAGCACTTAGTAAAACTATTTCCTGATATAACTTGGAAGATAGATCATTTACAAAATGAAGGTGTGGCTTTCGGCGAAGACTTTGGCAAACAGAATGAGACCATGTGTTTGCTTGTTCTTGACTGCATGAGACAAGGTACTATAAGAATGAGATGAGTTTAGAAGTAATTAATTGTCCAGTTTTCAAGCGGGAATAAAAGGAGAAAGAGGGAATCCAGACTTTTCAGGACTTATAGGGTATAACTCGTTCCCGTTTACAACCTATAAGATGTGTTGAGCAACAAAAGCTAATTATATTACAGTCCCAAAGCAAAGTTCAAATCAAGGCTATAACCTCCATACCCTTTGTTAAAATCTTTAAATTAATTAAGGTGATCCCCAGTAAATTGTTTAACTTGTACAAAGTAGTTCAGGGAAAGGAAATGAAAGGTTTACTCTCTCGTGAAAGCACGGTAAGTTTGAAGCACCTGTAATTAATTCTAGAAAGAGAATTCTGAGTGTGGCTGTTGGCACATCAAGTTGTTTGGTGAATAGTCAATAACGGTTTTGAGAGATTTTTATTTCTAAAAGAGCTATCAGTGTGAATTAAGAGACAGTAACTGTTAAAGACATGAACTAACTTTAAGGCCCCCCAATTTTTGCCACTCAGCACCCAAAAACAGAAGATACCCTAATGTTCTCTATAGATGCATACAAAGAGGATACTGGAAAAAGAAGATCTTATCCAAGTATGAACATGAGAGCCATGGAGAACAGTGACTACAGCCAGGGAGCAGACTGGTATCTAATCAAAGAATATTGCTTACTCCAGCGTATGGGTTTACAGTATTTGCCTAGCCATATTTCAGAATTGCTATGGACCAGTGATCACCTGATGCTTCTATTTTATTGCTCCCCTTTACAAATGGCAGTGTTCATCTTAGTTATCTTTGCCTTGTTCTATCAGTGCATTTTGAGTTTGGAATAAGAAAACCTAACTGTCTTTTGTTTTTGTTTTGTTTTAGCCCACGAGTCTCTGGATCAACAGGTACCATATTTTGAACACATTTAAGGTAAAGACTATTATAAGAACCTGGGCTTTCCACTTACTGTCATTTCCCATCAGACTCTTGGCCTTCTCCTTTGAGAAGTGCTATATTTTGTATGCAGAACAGAGGGAAGAAAATATTTATGATCAATATAGTTACTGTGGAAAATTGTATCACTGTTCCCAACTCTTGCTTCCTCCTTTGCGAGAAGATATATCCCTGCCTCTTTTCATGTGATTTGAAGAGCTTCCCTATGGGATGATTATGGTTCTTTGTCCCATTTTTCACTTGGTCATTTAATTTCTCTAGTTAATGAAACGTGAGCAAAATCGTCACGTGCCATGTGTGAACAGAAGCTTTAGGAACCATGGCATTTTCCCACTAGGTCTCTTGATCTTTTTTCTTTGCCATAATGACAAAATAGAGAATGCTTTTTTTCTAGTCTGATTTTCAAAATAGGAAAGCCATATGTAACTGAGCCCCAGAATGCAGCCAATTAACAGTCCACAGGTAACATGAGTAAGAAATTAACTCCCTATTGTAAGAGGTCTCTGAAATTTTTTGATTTTTGTTATAGTAGGCTTACTGCAGGCACATAGCTGACTGAAACATCTGGATATTGAACGAGTAACCCTTTGGGCCCAGACCCCTGGATTACCATCCTAGAATTTCACTAAGTAGTTTCCACCTGATTATTAGTAATAACCTACCTACCACTGTTTAGAAACTCAAGAAAGTGAGTCCTGCTATTTTTTCTGAAGGAAACACTCATAATTTGTATTACACTGGATATGTATTAGAGTACAGTGTATTAGTACACAATACACTAATGTATTATAGTACAAGTATATAAAATACAGTGAAAGTAGTATTGATGTAATGATATAAAAACCTTATTTCATATATCTGTGTATGTATGTATACATTTATCTATCTCTCATATTAATTGTAGAATATATGAGAAGTACAGGAAAGTATGAAAAGATGAACCTACTGTCCAAAATTAATATATTTTAAATAATTCAAATTTACAGAAAATTACAATGCTCATATAGTTTCATATAATCTTGCAGATTCCCTAAATGTTTACAGTTTATTACACATGTATCGCATTCTTGCCATACGTATGTGTGCTCATCATTTTTTCTGAAATGATTTAGAATGAATTGGAGACATAATGCCTTTTATTCCTAAATACTTAAGGATGTATTTACTTTAAAAAAAGGATAATGTCTTATATGACAAATGTTTATTTAACAAAATTAGGAAATAAACATTGGTTCAATGCTATTGTCTAATATATAACCTTAATCAAATATTGCTAATTGTCCCAATATCTTTTATGGCAAAAGAAATAAAACATCTGCTCTAAGATCTAATCTGTGATCATTCATTGTGTTTAGTTTTCATGTCTCTGTAGTCTCCTTCAAATTGAAACCGTTAGATTCTCAAGTCTTTTTATTTTCCTTTATGACCTTAACACTCCTAAAGAGTGCGGGTCTGTTTTGCACACCATCTTTCAACTTGGTGTGACTTTTTTCATAATAGCACTCAAATTGTGCATTTTTGGCATGAACATGAGAGAGATAAAATACAGTGTTCTTCTCCTTACAGTATATCAGCTACAGTAATAACATCCCATTACTGTGGACGTTAACTTTGACCACTTGGCTAAGGTGAGATCTACAGGCTGCTTCATAAGAAGTTATTCTTTTCCCCTTTGAAATTAGGGAGTATTTTATGAGGACATACTTTGGTACAAAGCAGATATCATGTTTCTCATCAAAGTTTCACCAGCTAGTTTTAGCATAGATTGGTAATTCTTGCTTAAGTCACAGATTATTAGGGTTGTCAAATAGCGATTTTCTAATTTTATGATTTTTTTAATTCATCGATTACTTGGAGTTCTACTGTGAAGAACTTTCCATTCTGCTCAATTTTTTTGCATTAATTTAATTAATTGACACATTTTCCCATATATATTATTTTTACAAATTTATTGTACTGTGCTGAGATTATTTAATTATTTGCAATATGAGCGCACGGATTCTTATTTCATTCCCTGGGTAATAGTCCATTCTACCATTCTTTCAAGCTGTCCTAGATTTGGCCAGTGGGAGTCACTTCAAGGTGAGCTTTTGTCCTTTTGAAACCCCCTTCCATCCCTTTTTTTTTTTTTTAGCACTTTCATACTATTTCAGACAAGACAATATTGCAAGCTCATTTTATACTTTCCCAGTTTCAGCCCTGGAGTGAGCCATTTTTTCTAAGGATTCCTGGTTCCTTCTAGTGGGGAATTGGTATTTAGAAATGAAGATCTGGATGTCAGGTGGTCTGTTGCTACCAAGGAAGATATACGAGCATTTAATTTAACATTCTGGTGTTTCTCTTTGCTTTTTTTCCTATGAACTATTTTACAAACATGAAATTGAACCATGCTGAAATTTTCATTCCTGATTTTTCATTTAATAGCATTTTCTGGGTATTCTAAGCAACATTTTATTTATTTATTTATTTATTTGTTTGTTTGTTTATTTTTTTATTTAAGGGCCTCACCTTTGCTATATGGTGGGACCCAGGCTAGGGGTCCAATCAGAGCTTCAGCTGCTGGCCTATACCACAGTCACAGCAACATCAGATCAAGGCTATGTCTGCAGCCTACACCACAGCTCATGGCAATGCCGGATCCTTAACCCACTGAGCGAGGCCAGGGATCCTGCATCCTCATGGATCCTAGTCGGGTTCATTAACCACTGAGCCAGGATGGGAACTCCCCAAGTAACATTTTAGATGATTAAATCATTTCCGTGAAAGGTTAATGCCAAAAAGTATGTTTGCATTTGGCATCATTGGAAAATTATTTTCAATTTACTTTTGCAAATCAGAATAAGTAATAGTAATATTGAATACATTTTTTAAAGATGTTTTCAGTCTCTATTTTATTTATTCATTTTTATTTTTTGCCTTTCGTCTTTTTTAGGGCCACACCTGCGGCATATGGAGGTTCCCAGGCTAGGGATGGAATTGGAGGTGTAGCCGCTGGCCTTCGCCACAGCCAAAGCAATGCCAGATCCGAGCTGTGTCTGTGACCTACAGCACAGCTCATGGCAACGCCAGATCCTTAACCCACTGAGCGAGGCCAGGAATCAAACCTGTGTCCTCACGGATGCTATTAAGATTCATTTCCGCTGAGCGGAAACTCCCAGCCTCTGTTTTAATTCTCACAAGAATGCTGTGATGTCATTTATGGGGGAAGATCCTGCCTCAGAGATATTCCACGATCTTAGGCTCAGTGGGCTGGGATGAAGCCTCGGTCCTCTGATTGGCTTACCTTGTTGGTCACCTGCTTATGTGTATGCATTTGTCTTCCTAACTTAAATCTAAGTGACTGGTGGCAGAGGCCATGTTTCAATGCATATTGTGTCCCCACCGTTCTAGTACACAACAGAGGCTCAACAGAAGTTTATCCTTGGTTCAGAAGAGAGTGAAAGGCCTTTGATCCAAGCAAATTCTTGGGAAGCCTTGCTCCGCTGGGAGTTAGCTATTAATGAACATCTCCCTCCTTTTTGGACATTGGTGACCAGACGCCTTAATTATTTCAGTTCTTTGCAGGGGATGCCATCCATTAGGGAGGATGAAAAGAGGAATCCGTTTGGATGGGGGGGTAAACCCAATAAATTTGCCAGCTGCATTTGCTACCCTACTGGTAAAACACACCATCCCACACTGCCTTTAACTACAAGTCATGGTAATAAACTACCCCATGCAAGGGATCCTTATCTGCAGCAGATTAAGGGGCCCAGATACCACACAGAGACAAATGTGTAATCAATGATGTTGTTCCAATTAGGGATTGGTTCAGCTGAAAATTAAAAGCACAAAATCAAAATTCCTCTATCCGTTGTCACTTCCTTGCAGACTTCCGGACCAAGTGGCTTTTTGATGTTGATTGTCTCCTTGTAGCTTTCAGTTGAGGACAAGCCAAATTGCACCACTTGTGCTAATTATCCCTCTCCTGAGATTGCAAATTCCTAGTTAATAGGGGAATCCGTCCAAACTACTTGCTGAGTTTCTAAGGTGGCAGCTCTGTGCTGGGGACCTGGGCCAGTACAGACCTCAGCTGCCAAGAGGCCACCGGCGTGAATACTTCCCCCTGAGTCCATTTAACCGAAGAACTGAAAGACTTTAGGGCTTTGAAGAAAGAGTGAAGATAATAGATGCTCCTTCAAGGAAAGAGAAACCAGCTCGTACCATGGCTTGCCTCAGTCCATGACTTTGCCATCTTCTTGACTTCTTCCACCTTACTCTTCAGTACATACCCTCAAAATCTAAACAACATCTTGAGACCTGTTGCTGTGTTGTGCAAATTTTTTTCATACCTTACTTCACTGCCCTCATTGCATTTAGTTCATTCAGTCCCCAGGGTCATTCAGGTGACAAGAAGTAGAACTCGTACTTGAATTCAGAATTTTGGTGCCAAGTCCCATATCTTTTGCAGTCTGGTGTGGGTTTTACTTAGTTTAGTAGTCTAATTACAACAAAGCTCTAGTAGGATTTAATACTGTATGGGAACCTACTGAACCAAAAAGTGTTCATAATCTATGTTCCAGTTGGGAAGGCTTAAGGAACAACTCCTACCCCCTAATTATGATTAGGTTCCTGTTGCTATCATTGATAAATTTTCTTTTTTATTATTGATAAATTTTCTATAGGACATCATAGCAAAGTGAGAAAGGATCTTCTGCTGGATCTTCTTCACTGGTCCCTCCAGACCTTCCACCATTCTCCATCCAGCTCCGTGCCCCAGGAAGCTAACTCTCTGGATTGCTTTGCTCAGACTCACCAGCCCCCTGGCTGTGGCTGGATTTGGTCAATGGGAAGCACCAGCAGGAAAATGGAACATGGGACCTGGCTTCTTGTCTGCCAGCTACTATGGATGGTTCTATCCCTTTCTGAAGGCCACAGCTCCTCCCAGGGGCTCTTTGACAGCTCTGTCTTTTGACTCCCCCAATCATTCCCCTCCTACTTGTCCTTTCAGACCTTTCCACACCTCTACAGACAGTCCCTCCATTAAGTTCTCCTTTGTTACCTGTTTGAGTATGTCATCTCTTTCCTGCCTGGACTGATGTAGGGGTCTGAGTAACCCGAATCTAGTCACAAGTAGAAATCATGGACGAGGGTCATTTGTGGCCTGCTTGATTCTAATCAAATGCTGAGCCCCTAACACAGAGCTCGAGAACTTCTACTATGTAAAATAATAATATTACTGAAGATATATTACTGAAGATAAAAATAGTAGCAAGCTCTTATTATACTCTTAGCATGTGCCAGGCACTTTTCAAACCATTTAGTATTTATCAAATTGTTTTATCCTCACAACAAGATAGGTACCATTTTTTATCACTGTTTTCTAGAGGAGGAAATTGAAAGGTTTAGAATCCTGCGTAAGCCCCTGCACCTTAGTGTATCATTCAAAACCCGGCAATCAGTTTCCAGAGTCCTTAATTTCTACTCCAGACTTCTCCAATCAGACAGGAAGTCAGTGTCAATGGACAGATAATGAGAGTGCATTTAATTGCCAAAATCGTAGAATCATCTGAACATAACTTTCGAAGGAAAAATCATGTTTGAGGACTACTTTTAACTTTGGGATTTCTAACATCAATGCTAACATCCAGTGGTGCCGTTTTAGAAACCTATCATTTATTTAGGCAGATGGCAATGGATGTAGTTCTTAGGTTTGAACGTGCAGCACTAGTTAGACACACAGGGCTATGCAAAGGACTTGGAAGATGTGGACCCTGCCGTTCATTGGTTGGACAACCTTGAGCCAGTCACTTATTTTCTTGGAAACTAGCTTCCTTTCCTCAGCTTACAAGGTCTCTAGTCCACCCCTCCTTGGATGGACATGTTCCCTATATTGTCATCCTCAATGTGACTGTCACAACCCTAACATCGGCAACTACTATTTTGCTTCCTATTTTGGTTTATAATGTCCAGACAGAAGTTATTTATACTATTTCAAAGAAGGAGACATTCTGCCTTAGCTTAAATAATTATGGGAATTAAAGTCTGGTTACCTCCTCAGGGAACATGTCCCAAGGCTGGCCTGGCCACTTATAGGGCAGTTAAAACACCTGTAGGAAGTCTGGGTAGAGATGGGTTTATAGTCATTATAGCTGAGAAGAAGAATGGAGATAGCTTAGAAGGTGGGAAGTGACTGGCTGAAGGACACAAAGGATGCTTTAGGATGAAGTCTCCAGGAGACCCCCTGAAATGAGCACCTGTGACAAGGGAGGGGTTTCATGATGACTTGGCTCACCCTTCTCTGAACCTCCACCTCCACACCTTTGTTGATGTCACGCAGCCTGTCTGAAAGGACCTCACCTGACCAGTGAAATCCTCAAGGACAGATGAAACCTCCGAGGCCCCATGAATTCCCCTGGAGGGAATGTTTCTCCCTCCCTCCAGAATTCTGTGTGCCCTGTTTGTACCTGTCTCAACACTCCCGCTGTGCTGTGTCATCACTATTTGTGTACCTACTGAGTCTCCCTGACTGGGTGTGAACTCTGTGTATTATTTATGTCTCTAAGCGTGAGTACGTGGAACTGGGCCTTATAATCTTTGCCAAGCAGATGGGGTGAGGTCAGTCAATAAAGCCCATTTCAAACGTTTGGTGCTCATACATGTGAACACACACACACACACTCATACTACCATAGACACATCCATACACAGAAGGCTGGCATTTGAAATGCCCGCCAGTGGACCTTTGTAATCCAGAACTTAGTCTTAGTTCTCAGCCCTAAGAGATACCAGTGGATGTCTTGGCAAACAATAGAGGGTCCACTCATAATCCTGGGTGTGACACTTTCACCTTAGCTCCCTATTAGCTTGCAAGCCTGCAGGTAATATCATCCAGCGTCAAAGGCAGCAGCTAATTCCAAATGATCCTATTGCTTCAAATCATGGTAAATCCTGGTTTAGCACGCCTATCCTTGCTTGCCAGCCACCGTTAAGGTTGCCTGTCTTCATGGTTGGACTGACGGGTGTACAAACAGCCAGATACCTTTGAAAGTGGCAACTCTTCCTACTCTGTCAAAATAGTAAAATTAACACAAGCAGAGGAAGCTTTGGAATTGTTGGGAGTTCAGAACCGGGGAGCGGTTTTTCACCTCATCAGCAGAAATCAGCCTCTGAGTTATCTTTTTTGGCTGCACTCAGGGGAACAGAAGCCAGCACCTGACAACCTTATAACTGTGGGAGGAAAAAAAGAGGGAATGTTTATGTGAATCTTGGTGGTAAGCTCAGCCCACACCTAGCAACTTATCTGTGCTTGATAAGTACAGAATTTTTGGTTAAAATGATCAAACCCCTCTTGCTTAAGTAATTATTACCTTTTTTTCTTCTGGAAAATCCGTAAAGAGGAGAACAGTTTGCACACCTTGGTGGAAAAGGCTAAGTCAGAGACAAAGGCTGGGACCTGGCCCAGACAGAGTTACGAGGGGAGGTCCTTCTTTGCGCCCAGGACAGACAGACACAATGGAAAGAGTTATGTATCTGGTGGGTGGAGATCAGAGTTGGACTCTGAGGACTAACTGCAGAGTCTAGAGAGGTCTAGAGCACAGGAAGAGGCCCCGGGGGAGCCCTGGGGAAACTGGGGTTTGAGCAAGGTGAGGTGACTCTGTAACTGTGCCCTTGTTTGGGCATTTATTAGGTTAGATTCCCCACTGGACTGTCGGCTCCAGGAGGGTGGGACTATCTAATTCAGCCTATATTTCTATCCCAGAGTCTAGCACAGATCTGGGAAAGAGTCGGTCCACCATGACTACTCATGTGCTAAACGAATCTGCCTCCTAATCAAGTCCTTACCGCAGCCTTTGATTTGCTCAGCCCTCAACATGTCCCAGTGGCCTCCCCTCCTCAGCCTGAGCCTGGCATCCTCTCCCTGCAGATCCACAGGGGTGGGAACCCACAGGGCCCCAACTTGACCTTGTCCAGGCTGGTGCTGGAGTGAGGAGGGGCACAGTGCATGGACTTGCTGATTGCAGGCTGGGAGTCAGTGTTTGGCCTCTCTGAGAGGTGATTTACGAGGGCACTAGCCCCTCCTCTTGAAACCTCTTCATCTGTACCAGATTTTCTTCTGGAGCTCTCAGATGCTTGAAGAGGGGCGGGCGCAGTGCAGGACTGCGCTTGCCAAGCCAGCTCCTCTCCTCAGGTCCTGTGAAAGCAGCCGCAGTGGGCCTCTCCCTACCCTCTGGCCCTCAGGTGCAAGATCGGAGGATCTGACAGTCATTTGTTTAACAGATGGCTTTCTGCTTTTAAAGGGGGAGCTGGGTGGCACATACTCAGATCTCCGAAAGGCAGGAATCTGCAAGCCATGCGCAGCTCCAGCTGAGATGTCGTCCTCAGGCGACGTCCTCTCCCAGCTCACCCGGTGGCCACCTTCCCACCCCCATCAAGGCTGCAGACTTGAAATGGGAAGGCTCAACCGTGAAGCCAAAGGTGGTTCTTCCATAATTTTACAAACAGCTTCCATCTTCCCACTTGAATCTTTGTGATCAAGAAAGAGAATTCTGGCCATTTGTGACTTCAAATTGAAATAATCACACTAATAATAGTGATTATGCTAACATTTATTGAGAGCTCACACTCTGTGCCAAGCACCGAGTTAATGATTATTAACTCATTCATTTCACCTCGGGAGAAGCACACTATTGAGCTTATTTTCAGATGAGGAAAAGACGCTCATATCACAACTTGCTCATAGTCACCAGCTACTAAGGAATAGAGCCAGGATTTAACCCCCAGGAGTCAGGTCCAGCACCACACGCTTAAGCTACTCTATTCTGCCCCTCGCGTGGATCTTTTTGACCCGGGGACTTCAGCTGTGCTCATTTCTAGAGACATCAGTCTGTGGAGTGTTGGTTCTCTCTGTGTGGCTGGTCCCTCCAGCAGTCAGGTCTCAGCATAATCGCTACCGCCCCGGATCCCTGGCCGTAACCAGTTACCCTCTCATGGTTCTGCATGCCACACATCCTGCCGTGACTCTGAGGAGGAATCTGTTTCATGCCTCTCTCCTCACTCCTGGTACCATTTGGCTCAGAGACTCATCACTCCATTCTCCACCTCCATCTTCACAGGACTGTATCCTGTGTGTGTTTGTGTCTCCCCTGCCATGTGACTCACATAGCCTTCTGCAGTTCTCTTATAAGCATGAGGGTTGTTGGATTTAAGGCCCGCCTTGATCATCTAGGGTGACCTTCTCACGTCAAGATCCTTAACTTAGCACATCTGCAAAGATTTTTTTTGTCCAAATAAAGTCAAATTTACAGATTCTGAGCATTATGATATGATTATATCATCCAACCTATTTCACCGTCTAATCCACAGTAGATCCTCTTGGCTCCTCCATCTCTTTATCCTATTTCTTCCCTATATAGCATAGCAGTTTGCACTGGCTAGGGCCTTCGCTTTGTTTTTTTTGTTTTTTTTTTTTTGTCTTTTTAGGGCCGCACCCCCAGCATATGGAAATTCCCAGGCTAGGAGTTGCATCGAAGCTGCAGCAGCATCCAAGCCATGTCTTCAGCCTATATCACAGCTCACAGCAATGCGGGATCCTTAACCCCCTGAGCAAGGCCAGGATCAAACCCGCATCCTCATGGATACTAGTCCAGTTCATTATCACTGAGCTACGACGGGAACTCCCAGGGTCTTCTTTTTCTTTATGTGTTTCCAACCAGGATGCTTCTGGCATTTGGAGGAGGGCAAATCTTCACTGTGCAGAAACAGGTCTTTTCATCGCAGGGCATTTAGCATTTCACATTCCTCGCCCATCTGAGTGCCAGCGTGAGGCTGAGGTGGGGAAGGAAAGTCTTTGTGACCACTGACGCTCGTTCCCCTGCCCTACCCCGTATCTCCCAGGAATACGAGACGGCCCACCTGGCAGGCAGTACCAGGGCAAGGTCAGTACCACCAGTCCACGTGTTTCTCATCTGTTTCCTGTCACAGGAATGAAAGTCCCTGTGGGCAGGGACCTTGTCTGTCTTGCTTAGTGCCGCACCCCCTGAGTTAAGCAATGCCTGGCCTGAGCAGGCTCGATACATATACTCTGAATGCACACAGAAGATGGGGCTGTCCTTTCCAGAAATGTGTGATAGAGTTTCCCATTAGGCTGCTCCAGAAAGTCAGAGGATAGGTCTCGATCACAGTGAGAACTAGCCAGGGAGGTGTCCAGGCTCAGCCCGGCTTCCCTCACGTCCCAGTTCTTCCTTAGGTCGCTTCTGCTTAAGAAGAAACCTAAGGAAGCTCCTGGACCTTTTGGCAAAGAACTTTGTGATTAATTAGTAAGGCCTGGCGGGGGCTCAGGGCACATGGTGTGGCTGGGGTATTAAGTTATCACCAGACAAGATAATTAGGTGGTGGGAAGAAAAGAGAGTAAGGAGAGGGTGTGTTGCAGTTTTGCAGGAGACAAAGAGTCAAAATAAGAACCAAACGTGGGATGGAAAATAAAAGCCACTCTCGTCCACCTCCAAATGACTCCAACGATGATGCCGATGCCGTAAGAAAAGATGCCTGCTTAGTGTACTAAGTGACACTTCCTTCTAGCTCTCGCTTGAGGTCTAGCTAAGTGCTCCCACCAGCCCCCGGTATCTCTGATCTCTAAGTGGCAGAACCTGATCGCACTGGCAGCAACACTTCCAAATGGCAACAGAGCCTTGCCTGGAGACTGGTCATGTCCAGCTGCATGACCTCGGGCAAGTTATTTACTTTCTCTCTCTTACAGATACTTTGCCCAGGGTCATATTTGGAACTCCTGACTCTTAAAGCCCTTCAGTCTAGCCACTGGCTGGTACTGCCTTCCTCCCTTCTGCACCAGCCCAACCTGATTCTTTGCAGGTATCTGTAAGGGAGGCCTTGCCTGGATTACGGGGAGATATATAGCTCAGGGTCCAAAGTCAAACCGATCTGGCTTCGGCCGCCAGTTCTGCAAATTATGCATTGTTTGATGGAGGACAAACTACGTATCTTCTTTGTGTAAAATGGGAATAATAATAAGACGACCAGGCGGCAGGACCGGGCAAAATGCAATAATCCCCGTAAAGGGAGTAGCGCACTTTATATCTTTGTGTCAGGAGAGGATCCGCTCCCTAGCTGCCTTCTGCTTTAGACCAGCCATTTATAAGCAGCACCAATATTGCTCCCAAAGAGCCACCACTGCTTAAGTGGATGGAAAAAGGGGCCTCTCCTCTGTGGTTTGTTGCAAGAGTAGCTACTTTTCCTAGATCCTGGAAGCCAGCTTAATATTGAGTTCCCTGGCTGGGGGCCTCCAGATAAGCCCTGAGCATATTGAACTCCAGCTGCTGAGCTGAGGAACAGCTGGAAATTACACAATTGACACCTAAATGGAGGCGATGATCCCTGCACAATCACCTCTCCATTACCTGCGCAGAGCTTCCACGCCTTAGCAGTGCTGATTTTTCTGTGGTTGCCCAGACCCATGCTGACTTCCCAAGCTGGCCCAAGCTGGAGTCATGTCTGCATGCTGGTGGTCATGGCAGGCTGTGTGTGTGTGTGTGTGTGTGTGTGTACATGTGTGCACACATGTGTACACAGCTGATTATCAGAGCCAAATTCATATACAGCCTGGGGAGTGCATATTGATTTCTATCTTCCGTGCCTCTGAGTCCTAAAGTATCAAGAAGCCCAGAGTCTCCCTTCCAATAGTCATGCACTGGGCAGAGCAACACAGTTTTTTGGCTGCTTTTCAGCCCTGTGTCTGCAACAGCCATTGCTCCTGAGAGACTCTGGCAGGGGGCAAAACGATGTGATAGGAAAAGCATAAACTTCTGCTATCTCCAAGTCCAGTTCCCAGCTCTGTTATGTCCAGCTGCATGACCTCGGGCAAGTTATTTACTTTCTCTCTCTTACAGATACTTTGCCCAGGGTCATATTTGGAACTCCTGACTCTTAAAGCCCTTCAGTCTAGCCACTGGCTGGTACTGCCTTCCTCCCTTCTGCACCAGCCCAACCTGATTCTTTGCAGGTATCTGTAAGGGAGGCCTTGCCTGGATCCCTCCATCCCACCCTGCAGCCACTCCCTCCAAACCAAATTGGAGATAACCTTTGTGGTCTAGATAGAGATGAGAGCCAGTCTCTTTTTCCCTTTTCAGAGGCAAGGGAAAGAAAATAAGCTTTGGTGCTGTGACTACTTTCTGCCAAGGGCCCTGGTGGCTGAGACATCCACCAAACGTCACTCCTGGTTTATAGATAAGATTTCCGAGGACCACAGAGGCAGAATGACTTACCTGCTCTGAGGGCCAGCAGGGCTGGAGAGGCAGCACCTCAGCCAGATGGTAACATCACGAGCCTGAAGCTCACCCCCTAATTTTGAGGCAATGACCTGGGAAGAGGCCTGTGAGGGTGACCACAGACCCAAGGTGACTTCAGGAACAAACTTCAGTTGGAAGGAACCGCATGGCAGAAACCAGAGCAAGTGGGAAGGAATGGCTCCGAGGCCCGACACAGCCCAGAGCTGGAAGTGGGGATGGGATGGGCCATGGATGGGCCTGATAATTTACCGCCACGGATAGGCCCAATAATTTACTTCTAAGAGTTGTTGGCTCATGAGCTGAAATTTACTTGAATGCCTGGGTTATTCATTTGTTCATTTATATTTATCAATATTTGTGAAGAACCTGCTACACGATGGGTACTGTTTTAAGCACTAGGGGTTCAGTGGTGAACAGAAATGTACAATCTTGGAACACATATTCGAGTGATGAAGACTAATCGTTTCAAGTTAATGATGGTGAGGAACATACCCAGAGAACAAAAGGACCTGCTCTTGGATTCCTGATGAGGTAGATGCTGCCAGACTTGGGATGACGGGCGATTACTGTCAGTGGCAGACATGCCGGGACTGGTCCTCAGCATGTCATTCCTGATCACAAGGCCTTTGGGATTCGTGGCTCGGGGAAGGCGAATCTGTCTGGTGGCCAGAACCAGAAAGAAGGGCATTTGAGCTGGGGAATCTGCATCCCACTGAGGACTCTGCCCCGGATTTGGTGGGCCCTTGGAGCTCTCTGGGCCTCATCTCACTTTAGTTCATTTGAACAGTCACTGAGCTTCTACCATGGGCCTACCGCTGGAACACAAAGACAAAAGGATGTGCACAGTGAGAAGAGGAGGTAGATTAGGAGTTGGATACTTTTCAGACTCACATTTCTCTTCTGCAAGAGAGCCGCAGACTCGCTACCCCCAAGGCCACTCTCATCTCTGATATTCTGTACCATGTAGGGAGCTATCTCAGGAACGTGACTCCTGACTCCCGCTAGGGCACCAGGTCATTCCATATCTTGGCTCTTCATTGATGCTGCTGACTGTGAAGCCCTGTCGGTCAGGGATTGCTTGCTCTACGGTGAATCCCATTCCCACGCCTCTTCTCCCACAGCATCGCTTAGGATCTTGAGCACTGAGACACGTGCTCAATTTTGGCTTAGTTTTTGAACCATTATCTCCTACTGACCCAACCAGAGGCACAGGTCTTTTGACTTCTTATTAGATGAGAAGAAACAGAGACAGTGTATGCACCTTCCTTGTCTTTTCTCTGACTACAGATCTTCTGCAGGTTAGCTGCTGAGTATACCTTTCCTTCCAAAGTCATTCCAGAAAGAGTGATTCAAGAAGGAGTAATTTTCAGTGGTGGGATAGGGTGGCAGATATAGAGCCTTTAAGCAATCTTTCAGTGAAATAACCAAAAACCAATCTTTAAGCAATCTTTCAGTGAAATAACCAAAAACCAATCTTTAAGCAATCTTTCCGTGAAATAACCAAAAAGCCACTCGCTGTGCCTATGACAACGTTAGAAGGAAAGAAGACAATTAAGGAAAACACTGTGCATACATACGTGTATTTAGAAGACGTGTTTAAAGTACAATGAGGAAGTATGAGCCATAAATGCATGAGTATATGAATAAGAGAGTTCAGATGAAAACAGAAGTAAGAACAGAAAGTGGAGAGCCTATACTGAACTATATTTCCCCAGACAGTGGAAAAAGCATATTGATGATTTTTCTGCTGACAAAATTAAATAGGTTGGACCTGCAAGTTTCTCTTGGAGCTAGATTATAGCTCCTAAGCCACATGCCTGCAACTTGGTGAGCAACGTGCCTGCTAAGATAGTTGGGGACCCCGAAACATGAAGAGGCTCATCTAGACCCATGGGCTAGTCCATGATTTTGTGCTAAAATATATTTCTATATTAAAATGATAGCACATATAAAAATATGTGTGTATATGTATATATATGAATGTTTATATACTATCTAACTATATTTATGATCAAATTAACATAGAGTCTATACCTTCATCAGTCCTGTCCCACATAATAGCCCAGAACACTTCCTGGTACTTAATTGGGGCTCACTGCTCACTAACTGTTTTTGAATAAATGGAGCCAAAAACAATTAGGTTCTTTTTCTATAGTGCAAAGATTCCTCCTGTCCTCAGGGGGCAGCCCACTTGAAGACTGTACAAATGATGCATTTATATGCCTCTCTCCCTGCACTAGATGATGTTTATATTTCACCTGTGATCCCCTTACTTATAGTCTCTTGAATGGACACAGAATCCCAGGGTCCATGGCAAGTTTTGTGTAATCCAATAAGGATTCTAGTTGACCATTGAGAAGTATCAAAAACGATTTTAACCTGTGACCTCTGGGGGTAAAATTTGTCTTCTGTGTAATAGGATTCACTGTGGAATAAGATGTTGGCTGCGTCCTTAGAGGCCACCACCAGGTAGGAGTTTCGCTAGACATTTTTCCTATATGAAAAGTGCTGCTCTCATTGTTAAGGATATTACTGATGTTATTGAGCTAAGCATTATGCTTAACGCTTTCCATGTATTAGCTCACTTAGTCATCACATCACTATGAAATAGCTGTCATTATTTACTTTAGGCAAGTAGTGAACTTGAGGATCCAGGAAGGTTGATTGTTTTACCCTAAGTTACCCAGACAGTAAGTGGCAGAGACAGAATCCATACCCAAGGCTAGCTTTCTCCAAGGCCCATGCACTAACTCAAATGGGGCACTCAGTCAGGGCAGTGGTGGGAAGCTGGGAGGGATAAAAGCCACAGGTTCTGGTGGGGCCATCACCATGGCGGTCTCCTCCCAGGGTGGCAGTGCGGAGTGGAGGACAGCATGTGAACCAAGGGTCCAGACTGATGCTGGCAACTGGTAAAAACTCAAGTAACAATAGCCTCCTTCCCTCTCCGTGTGAAGCAGCAAACGCGACTAATAGAATATCCAAAAAATCTAGACTTTTTTTCTTTTGGCTTGGTGTGCAAATATTTCTAAACCAGTTTTGATGGGGATTCATTTTCAGTGGCTGTAGAGATACTCATAGAAATATTCCCATTAGACTTACGCCTCTGTTAATCTCACATGTTGATCCTCACGGCAGAGGTTACTGTGATAGACCAGCAAATAATAAAACTGATAATAGTCAAGTGGCCAACCCCCCAAACTTTGTAATAATGTAAGCTTTCTGTCTGAAAGATGTCATTTCTTTCAACAGCTTCAACTTTCTTCAAGGCAGAAAACCATTGAAGCTGCAGTGTAGCTGAACATCTGTCTTATCATGTGGGCAGATATTGGGATTAAATTAACTAGAAATGAACAGAATGATGTATGACAGGGTGCAGATGTCCCAGGCACAGTGTGATAATTTCATTGCAAAACTATGTAATGAATTCCATACATTATGGAAGTACAAATGTACCACTTTAGGTAATTGTGATGAAAAGGTATAATGTGCGGTGCATAAACAGAGTGTGAGCCTAGGGGCATTTCTCCTCTGCTATTTCTCTTTAGTCATTTCAGAATGACTTTATTTGGTTTAATGCAAGCCTATTATTATTATTAGAGCCTTAGTTTTTTGGTTGGCCCCTTCAGCGTTTCTTGCCTGGTTGGCGTAAGAAATATTTGGAGTAGAGGAATAGAATTTGGGCAGGTCAGAGCTTTGGCCCCCTGGAGAGTGATGGCTGGAGACAGCATTTGTGGAAATATTTTGTTGTGTGAGAATTTCAAAGCAGAAACTGACTCCGATCCATCTCTCTCTCTCCCTCCTTCTCTCTCTCCTTCTTTCTCTTTCTCCTTCTTCCTTATGGGCTGGGGAGATTGTTTCAGTCTCGCCTGCTACTCTTTGCATGGGAATTCAGGATGGCATAATCGGGAAAGATGTGAGTTTAGAGCCAGAAGACAGGTTTTCTCTTTCCTGACTCTATTCTTGAGTGCTGTGTGACCTTGGGCAAGTCATGCCACCTCTCTGAGCTGCTATCACCTCATTTGTGAAATCCAGCTAATATACCATATTATAGTATTGCCAAGTGCAAAGGGGAGCCTTGAATGCAAGCTCTGAGAGGAGAGAGAAGCATCTGTCTTGCTTACTGCTTCATCTCCAGATGTGATCACATGACACAGGCCACTCATAATTTTTTTAAAAAAAATAAATACATCAGTGATTAACATGAAAGCACCTAGCACAACGTTTGGCATGTAGGAGACATTTAGTTAATATTTTTTGAATTTCAGCTTGTCTGAAGAGATCTATCTACAAAGAGCTTCAGACTGGGCTTTGGGAACGCAGTCACTGAACACCCCATTACACAATCCAATCCTGGGCCACCACCCATTACAGCTGAGGCCAGAAAAGGTCCAGGACCTCCCAGCACTGCACAGGGCAGTAGAGGCAGGGCCAGAACCCCCTTTCCACTCAGCAGCCTCGTGTTTTCTGGCTGGGCCAGTGGGAGCCATGGTCAGGGCTGGCACGAAGCAGAAATCTCTCCCTTCTTGAGAGAAGCGACCTTCCCTAGCATGTTTTTGATCAAGGAACAAGAGAAGGGTTTCCTTTCCCAGTAAATGGCTGGCCCACACTCCCACCTCCCAAGTGAGGGAGAGCTCCCCGTGGTCAGAGTTGGGCCAGTCCCAGCCCTGTTTTCCTCCCCATCCCACTGTGTTCTGTTCACACAGCCCCTCTCTTCCCCTTTAAGCCTCTTCTCCACCAATTATTTGCCTGGGGTGACATCAGTGGAAAATGTGAGGAGATGGCAGCCGAGTCGAAACCCTAGCCTTCCCTGGGAGGCCAGAAAAGCCTGTTTTTAATGCTCCGATTGGTCCCTGATTTCTCCAGCTCCTTTGTGCCATGTAATGCTTTCGGCACAGTGAAGCAGGATGCCTAGGGTGACTCAAGGCCACCGAGGGCCAGGGTCCGCCTGCCCACTGGACAGATGCTCTGTCGTCTGGCCTCCTGTCTTAGCCGGAACACCCAGAAACCAGCCCAAGGAGGGCTCCTATGGTGGGAAATACACATGGTCAGGCTTCCTTCTTTCCCCAAGTGAGCGTTGCTGCATTAAAAGCTGTGGGTTTGGGGTTTGTCACCATATATCGTTCCCTCCCCTATTCAATTCTTCCCACCCCGCCCCGCAAGCCTCAGGGCTGTCTGCAGGGTCTGGATTTTCTGCCAAATTTGGATGCCTTGAAAGGAACATTGTTCGAAAGAGAGACTCGAGGAAGGTGCTAATCTTCCGCTGCTTATCAAATTTGAGCAAAAAATGTTGACATCCCACTTTCCCAAGTGCTAGCTCAGCTCTTTCGTGTTCAGTGGCGAGAGGGACCAGCTGTGTGTCTAGCTGGGGATAAAAGCCCCACCCTGACTCCCAGCCCTTCTCACCTGGTCCTGCCAGACCCAGAGTGGGGGCGGTGGGTGGCTTGGGAGTCTCTTCATCCTCAATAGCACAGCCTGTCATGCTCCAGGAGAGGCAGCCCATGCATCGCTTCTGCCACTGCTGCTGCTTAAACTCTCTGGGGAAAAAAAAAAAATGCTCCTGAGAAGTTATTGCTCTAAACGCGAGAGAACTCTTCGTCTTCTCACGATGAAAGACATATTTGGGATCATCTGGTTTTCCAAGCAGATGCCCAGTTTATCTCACTTTAAATCAACTCTTTCTGACTGGACCCTTTCCTGGATGAATTAATTGAGCGTGGCTAAAACCAAAATGTTCTCCCGATTAAGGAGCCAGGCAAAGGGGCGCAGTGTCAAGGATGTCAGCTTGCGAGGAGGGTGGCGAGTTGTTTACTTCTATTCTCATAACAGAAGGAACAGGCAGGCTCAGCCCACTGGAAATAATTTTGAATAATCTCACTCTATTACTCGAAGCGAAATTGAGTCTGCTCAAGCTACCCTAGTGATCCGACATTTCAGCGAAACGGGGAAACTAATATCCAATTCATGCAGCATAAAATAAGTGACATAAGGAAAAGCAGGATGAAATCTGGAAGTTTTTCGTTTTCAATTTGTACAGCTTGTCTTCGATTACTGGATCAACTCACTAACGCGGCTCATACAGAGGAGGGGGTTTCATTAAGCTGCTGGTCATTAGTGTGGCAGTGGGCATGTGTGTGTGTGTGTGTGTGTGTGTGTGTGTGTGTGTGTGTGTCTGGCAGCTATTAATGCCTGACCCTGACATCGGATACACACTGCCCTGAATAAATCAAATCTAGAAAGAGAATTTGTCTAAGCAAAGGAAATGGAGCCCTGACTTACCAACCAGACTGCTCCTGGCTGAGGGGGGCAGATGGCCTGGAATTTAGATTTGACCCTTTAGAAGATGCTCTCAGTGTGAGGGGACTGGCTTATTAGCTTCACTCATCCACCAGCCCTGACAAGGTCTGTGCTCCCATGTACATGCTTTCTGCTAAGGGAACTGTCGTTCTCTGAGTCCAGAGGAAAACCGTAACACCGCTCTTAGCACATTCCTCCATCACAGCCCTCATAGTTTACCCACAGCTAAGTAATGGGCTCTGGCTTCAAATTATCTTTTACTTCCATTCTCTTCTCTCCCTGCCTGGCTAAGATCCTGAGCCCATTTTTCTAGTAATCCTAATTGCTCTTGCTCCTGCCCCCACCTCCTTGCCTGGAACTATCCTCTTTCTGATTGCTACGTCATCTTCAGCACAGCTCTAATATATCACTCCCTGCTCAGAAGCCTTCAATGGCTCCCTATTGCCTAGGAACCCCATCCAAGTCCCCAGGCTTATCACTCAAAACGCTCTTCAATTTGGCTCCCGTCTTCCTTCCTGACTGAATCCCAGGCAGTCCTCTTCACTCATTTTGAGCTGCAGCCAAGGGAAAAGAACTCTGATTTTTCTTGCACGTGCTACAGTTTTCTGCCTGTGTGTTTGCTCAGACAGTTTCCCTGTGTGGAATGTCCTGCCCGCCTTCTCTGTGTGTTCAGATCCCACCCACCCTTCAGGAGCTGGACCACATGCCGCTTCCTCCAGAATGACTTCCTTGATCGTCTGGTTGGAAGGCAACCCTCCTCCTTAGACCCTTCATTGTCCTGCCTCCTTCTCCTGCGGCCCATTCTAGCCCAGAGCAGTATATCCGGTCACAATTAAGTGCATGGGCAGTGAAGTCAAATGTCTCAATGAGAGCTTGTGCATCTCATGCATGCCACTTAAATCCTCTGTGCCTCAGTTTCTCTTGTAAAACTGGACTAATAAGTATTCTACTTCCCTGAGAATCCTACAGAATTAAAGGGGGAAACAAATGCAATATTCTTGGCATGGTGCTGTTAACATGACAAGAGTTCAACAAATAGTCTTTGTTCCCAGTCACCTTTTTCTTCTGCAATAGTGCAAGCCTTATGAGGATGGCTCGTACTCATTGTTCAACTCAGTGTTTAGTCAAGAGTTCATTGACTGAACACTTACTAGGGTCATATTTTTTAAGACATGGCATCTGCTTTCAAGGACCTCATGATTAAGGGCAGAGGAGAAAATGGTAACATACTGGCTTGAGAGCTTTGATAAAAGTGAGCACAGGCGAGGCAGGGTGGTGAGGTGGCTTAGCTCTCAGTGCTGGAGCCAGACTCCCTGGCCTTGAATCCCAGCTTGGTCACTTCCTAGCTGTGTGATCTCAGGCTGTGTAATCTGTGTTAACTTCTCTGTGCTTACCTATGAAGGGGGCATAGTAAATGGTACCTCTCTCAAAGGGTGGTTGTATGGATTCCACGCCTTAAGAACCAAATCATACCTAGAATGTGGCCTGGTGCATCGTAAGAACTCAGTAAAGGCTAGTTATTATCTTAGAGCTCTTTGGAGATCTAATGGATGCTTTGGCTTTGGGCAATTTCTTTCTCTGGCAGAGATGTGAGCTTTTATGAGGATGAAGACATCGCGGTTCAGAGAAGCCACCGTTGGGGCTGGGGAGGAGCATAAGGCTTTTGGTGGTGCAGTTTGAAGTAGGTTTGGTCTTCACTTCCCCAGCTGCATCTCCTCCCCTTTTAGAACACCCACATTCAAGCCTGCATCTTAGACACTGGGTCCCCCTTCATTTTTGCTGATCATGGCTAGCACATGTCATGGGCCAGAGTCTTTCACTTAATCTCTGAAAGTTTCCTACCGCCAAAGAGTCTGTTTCTGCCCTCCTGGGCTTCTGTTCAAAAACTTCCCATTCAAAGCGCCCCACCCTCAACCTCTATTATGCATGGACAGTGAGCTGTTATAAGACAGGGAAAGGGCGGGACTTTATCAGGCAGTTTTAGCTGCCCTCAAGTCTGGTACCAGCTCTTGTGGCTTTGGTAATTGGTCCTTGTGAAAAATAGAGACTCTGCCACAGTCTACAGCTTCTTGTTCCCCAGTCGTCATCTCGTCATCTCCGACAGGCTGTTATCTGACTTCCTACCCACTTCACTCATAGCTTCAGCAAAGACCCACGTGACTCACTGGCACTCTTTGGTGGGCATTTATTTGGGTTCTGCAGCTCCTGCTTGGATGCTGAGCCCCTGTTTGAGCCTCTCTTGCTCTCACAAAGTGGGGCCAACCCATTGTCACTGCTGTGGTTAGCCTGTGCTGCCCAGATACTGCCCCAGCTGAAATGGAAAGGATTTCCTCCCATTGATGTCTCTACTCGTTTTTTAGGTTTCCCAATGGAGGCCTCTTCCCTTCTCATACATACTTTTTTGACTCAAGGATCTTGGGGCTGAGTGATTGATTAGCAGAAGGCTTTAAGGGATATTTCCCAAAGCAATCTACAGATTTAATGTGATCTCTAATTAGCCATGACATTTTTTCACAGAGCTAGAGCAAATAAGCCTAAAATTTATATGGGACCATAAAAGACAATCGCCAAAGCAATCCTGAGGAAAAAGAACAAAGCGGGAAGCATAACCCTCCCATACTTCAGACAATATTACAAAACTACAGCAATCAAAACAGCATGGTATTGACACTAAAACAGACATATGGATCAATGGAGCAGAGGAGAGAGCCCAGAATTAAACCCACACACCTATGGTCAATTAATCTTTGACAAAGGAAGCAGGAATATACAATGGGGAAAAGACAGTCTCTTCAGCAAGTGGTGGGAAAGTTTAAAAGCTACATGTAAATCAGTGAAGTTAGGATACACCTTCACACCATATACAAAAAACTCAAAATGGCTTTAAAGACTTAAATGTGAGACATGACACCATTAAACTCCTAGAAAGGAACAGAGGCAAAAACATTCGCTGACACAAATCGTACCAACGCTTCTTAGGTTGGGCTCCCAAAGCAATACAAATAAAAGCAAAAATAAAACAAATAGGACCTAAACAAACTTATAAGCTTTTGCACTGCAAAGGAAGCCATAATCAAAATGAAAAGACAACCTATAGGCTTGGAGAAAATATTTGCAAATGAAATGACTGACAAGGCCCTAAACGGACATTGCTCCAAAGAAGACATACAGATAACCAATAGGCACATGAAAAGATTCCTAACATCACTAATTATTAGAGAAATGCAAATCAAAACTACAATGATGTACCACTTCACATGGGTCAGAATGGCCATGATTAAAAAGGTTAAAAATAATGAAATTCTTGCTGTGGTGCAGTGGCTTAAGATCCAGTGTTGTCTCTGCGGCAGCAAGGATTCATCCCTGGCCTGGCACAGTGTGTTAAGGATTCAGCATTGCTGCAGCTGTATCACAGCTGCAGCTCAAATTTGATCCCTGGCCCAGGAACTTCTATATGCTGCATGTGAGGGGAAAAAAAAAAAAAAGTCTGTAAGTAACAGATTCCGGAGAGAGTGTGGAAAAAAGGGAACCTTCTTACACCGTTAGTGGGAATGTAAATTGGTGCAACTACTATGGAGAACAGTAAGGATGTTCTTCATAAAACTAAACATAGAGTTGCCATATGATCCAGCAATCCCATTCCTGAACATACATCCAGATAAAAGTATAATTTGAACAGATACATGCATCCTTATTTTCATAGCAGCACTATTTACAATAACCAGCCATAGAAACAACTTAAATTTTCTTTAACAGATGCATAGATAAAGAAGATATCATATATACATACAAGGGAATATTACTCAGCCATAAAAAAGAATGGGATAATGCCCATTTGTAGCTACATGGATGACTTAGGAATTATCATATTAAGTGAAATAAGTCACAAAGAGAAAGACAAATACTGTATGATATCACTTATATGTAGAACCTAAAATATGACACAAATGATGGAACAAAAACAAACTCTCGGACATAGAGAACAGAGTTGTGGCTACCAAAGGAAGAGCAGCTGGGGGAGGGAAGGACTGGGAGCTTGGGACTAGCAGGAGCAAACTATTACTGTTACATATAGAAAGGATAAACAAGGTCCTATTATACAGCACAGGGAACTATATCCAATAGCTTGTAACATACCATAACAGAAAAGAAGAAAAAGCTTATTTATTAATGCTGTGAATAAAATTAGATCATGCAGGAGCTTTTATCTAAGTTTTTGGACCAAAGCTGAATATTAACAAGTAAATAGACATTTGAACACACACACACACACACAAGACCCTGAGGGAACACACAGCAGTGTTCCAGGTCAAAGTCCACAGCGTTCCAGTTCAAAGCTCCTGGATTCTCTACACATCGAGGAGCAACGCCTGTCTCTGCCTATGTAGGCTTGGAGAGGCCAACATGGATTTGACTTCTCTTCGCTGCCTGGGATTCTTGTCATTACTGACGGGGGTCCCCAGTTCAGGGCAGCCCCATCTAACCTGTCAACAGAGCAAGCCCCTACCTAACTGAGCAGGACTGCCTTCCCCTATAAAGCAGTGTGATGTCTGAGCACCTAGGAGGGGAACGGGCAACTCAGGCTCAAAGCCACCTCTGACCTCTCCTAAGTGTGGGACTTTGGCCAAATCACCAAATCTTTCCATTTATACTAAATGCAAAACAGAAATAATAATTTTATAAGAATTATAAATAATAATTCCCTGTCTTCTGAGAATCCTCGCAGGATTGTTGGGGGAGTTAGAGATGGTGCGTATAAAGTGAGTGGCCTGGTGTCTGGCCGGTCGAGGCAGCGCTGGTAGCAGCTGCCATTTACTTCATTGCTTACTGAGCGCCAGACACTGTAATGTGTCCTTCACATGTTGGAGTAGGGGTGGTTTTCATAGGCCACATATTCTGTGAGTCAAATAAACATAATTCTTTGTGTATTTTTCTATAATCTTATTCCTTTTTATTTTTATTTATTAATCACTTATTTGTTTATAAAACTTTATTACATGCTCCCATTTTGTGTGATGGCAGACACCCAATTCTCGTCCTGGCTGGGAATCAGTCACCTCAGTGTTCTCTAAGTTGCACTGGGTTTAAGCTCAGTCAATTCAGAATGTTTCCCTTTCTTTCCTTCCCCTTGGTGTGGTGTTTGCCTTCTGGTGCTGAGCAGTATCCTGGCATGGGTGTGGGTGGGGGAAAGGCTGAGGTTTCTGGCCCAAGGTCCCTCTTTTTTCAATGATGGCAGCTGCTAAGATGTATCTCCTAGTCTTTGGTTACTGGCATCCTTGCCCCAGGCATGCTGGCACTGCTGTGTACCACCTGGTCCCTGACTGCACGGTCTCTGCTGTTTTCTGCTGTGGAATCTTGCTCTCCTAATTCTAACACAATTCTATGGGGTACAGGAAAACCTCGGTGTTTTCTGGTGTCATGCTGGAGCCACTGGAGACTCATGGGTGCCCACCACCTCTGCCTGAGTATCCTGACCACTCTTTCCCTTTGCGACGACACCCGTGGGTGGCGGGATTGGACAGCGAGGCATGGAAGAGCCACTTCTGAGTGGCTTCCTCTCACATGCTCCTCTCACATGCTCTCTCACCTCCTCCTTGTGTGGGAAGATTTTGTGGGGTTGGGAGGTGAGACAAGAAAAACTGGTTCCACTTGATCACAGATTTTCCTAAATATCTACTGTCTTACTTCTATACTGAGAGTTTTGAACTTAAACCCCAAGAATGTGATGTCTTTGTTCTCTGGTTCTACTGAGACAACCTTCCTAAAGTGGTAGGGACTTTGCTCTAATGGACTTGATTTGGTGGTTTGAGATGGACGTTGGAAGGCAAGGTGGCTAAGAAAGTGGTCACTCATCCTCCTACACACAATCTTAATTATTTTTTCATACAATCCTATCCTCTAGATGCTATTATTAACCCAATATCACAATTGATGAACTAAGTTTCAAAGAAACGACTTGAACGTCAGAGCCAATTCATTCAGCCACCAGCTATTTATAGAATGCCCACTATGTGCCAGGCATTCTTCTGGCTTTTGGAGAATACAAGAGTAACCTATACAGACAAACCCTTTCTTTCCTCCAACTGGGGTGAGGGTATGAGGGAAAAAAGAATAAAGAAAAAGATCAACAAATAAACTATATAAGTTTTTCCATGGTGATGAGCTCTAGGAAGAAACATAAATCATGGAAGGAGGCTAGGGAAAGTTAGGGAGGACAGAGCTTTGAACAGCGTGCCTCATGGAGAAAATAAAGCAGGTGAAGAACCCCATATTGGAGAGAAGCGAATCTCAGGGAGATGAACCAGCGGGAAACAAAAGCCCTGAGGTGGAAATCTGCTTGGCAGGATAGCTAAAGAATGGAAGGGCCAGGGTTCAAATCCAGTCAGTCTGACTGCAGAGTCTATATGCTTTACTACCATCTAATGGGACTCAATATGATAGTCACTATTGCTCTTATATTATTGCATGTATAGTGTATGTCTCTGCCATTGACCTCAAGCTCCTCTTCTGTTTTAGGAGTCTTAGAGGGTAGCTGAAAATGCCAGATACTCTTTCTGCTATCTTTCTCTGTAACTGCGGAATGGTTATGTGCCCCGGGTTCAGAGTACCACCTGGCCTTTGAATCATTTCTAGTGATGCAAGGAGCAGGGACCAGGAGCAAGCATTTCCTGTGGTGGTAGAAGAGTGGCACATCATTCGTGGCTGTGTGGGAGTGGCGGTGGACATCGTCCAGGACTGACTGTGTCATCAGTGTGAGCTGCAAGGTCAGGGCAAGGTGAGGCAGGGCTTGTGTCTGGGCCGTGACCTTGGGTGTTGTTCCTGCCTGTGTAGCCCTGAGCCAGGTTCCTGAGACTTCACAGCCATTTGTTGAATTAGCTATTATCCATCTGTTTTCTCCTTCAAAAAGTAACGTAGGTTTTATTTTTGGTTTAATAAAAAAAAAAGAGAGACTAGATGACAGAAACATTTTCTTTTTCATCTGGCAACCCTATCCTCCCAAATTTAGAGTGTGCGATTTTTATAAGGTTTGCATGATGATAAATAAGAAATAGAGATGTTATTAAAATTGAAGTGAATTTCCTTTTGGGATGTGGAAAATAATGAAAAAGCTATTTCATCTGTTTTCTTTCCTATTTCAAAATATAAAGTAGAAGACGAGGCCGCTTGCTGTTTTGACATGTCTCAGACGCCCTTGGTATCTGCCCTTGGTCTTAGATCATGTTACTCCAACAAGGTCTCCCAACAACCGAAATAAATGGTTCCTGCTCCTCTCCCCTGCTTTGTCTTCCCAGAGCAGTCAAAAGGCCAACTTGTCCTTGGAACATTTCACTTCACCTGCAAAACAATCTCCACTCACCCCCCCCAATTATATTTACTAAAATGAACCGATTTAAGTAGGAAAAACATTTAACACTTCTTCTTGGAATACACTGTCCCCCAAGGATTACAATACTTTAGGCAAGGTCTTAACCCAAATCACAAGCCTTTATCTGAGCTATGTTCTCCCACTTTTAATTTTTCCTTTCTTTTTATTTTTAAATTAGTTATGGAGAAAATTTGGAGAATTCCACAACTTTATGAAGTCAGTTACATCAAACGGAAGCATGCTGTCCCCATGTGGTCACCACCCCCCGTTTCCCAGAGGCTACTTTACCCTCAGTGCTGGCTAGTTGGTTATTTACCCCCCACACCTCTAAGCAACATGCTCATATTGCTACTTTTTTTAAGTGTTCAGCTTAAGCATTATCTAAGGACTTGCCGTGATGGAAAAGGAGCAGAGAATCTTTGCTCCCCCTAACTCACTTCCATTCTTCCCATATTCCACTTCCTTCTAATTATAACATAGCAATATTATAATTTTGAGAGATAAATATTTGGTACTTATATTCTTAACTCCCCATAATGATCTTTAGAGGTAATTCATTTAGCAAACTGATTTTTTTCCCCCTTCCTTCACATTTGGTTTCCTAGAATTAATATTTGTCAGATTTTTCATTTGCTCAGTATTGTGTCTGCAAATCAGACACTAAATTCCAAACTCTTTGCCAGATGTCTAACTGTGCCCTCAAGACTTCCATTTACATCAAATTTTCCATCATTCACTCTCCAGCAGTCTCCTGACCTTTTTCAATCACCTTTGCCTTGTACACAGCATCTTTCTGGGATCTGCCTTTCCAACACGTTAGGGGCTGCCCTCTCCTCCGACCTAGGCTGTTTCTCACCTTTACTGCACCCCATGTCACCATCTTATTCAGATTATCCCCTCATATTGTTGGAGTGCATCCTTTAGTGACTTCCGGAGAAAGCTGAATGGAAGGTAATTTTTGTGACCATCTTGGTCTAAAAATGTTTTCATTTTACCCTTATGCTTTATTTATTTATTTTATCTATTAAAGGTTTGGGAATAGAATTCAAGGTTGGAAAATATTTTCCCTTGGAATTTTAAAGCAGTTGTTTCATAGTCTTCCAGCTTCCAGTTTGATACTGGCTTGTAGCCATTTGGATTCCTGAGCTTGTGTGACTTTTTTTTTTTTTTTAGCACTTTGAAACTTGGGAAATTTTTTTAATGATCCCTATTATTTGGAAGTTTCACAATAATATGCCTTGTTTTAAGTCTTTTTTTAAAAAATCCATTGTTCTGGTGAATATTTGTAATCAAGAAACTCATGTTCTTTACCTCTGGTAAAATTTTTTTAATTAATTTTTGTGGACTGCATTCATCTCATTTCCTCAAAGTTCCTAGAAATTCTATCATTTGGTTATTAGATCTCTTGGACTTATGTTTTAATTTACTTTCTAATTTTCCTCTCTTCATCTTTGTCTGCTTTCTTGGAGACCTTACTTTTAAAACTTTCTGTTGTGTTTTTCACTGCTGTTATAATATTTTTACTTTCCAAGATCTTCCATTTGTTCCTTGAATAGTCTCAGTTTCCAGTTTTCTCTGCCTGGTCACACTATTCATTTTCAAAAGCGATAAATGATGGGTACTTTTCAAAGTTTGCTTCTCCTCAGTCTCTATGTCCTCTGTGTTGCACCATTTTTTTTTTCTTTTTAACATCTATAATGTCGGAAGCTTTCACTAAATGTCTGGATTTCTGATCGTCCTCAACTGTCTGACCATATTTCAGAATGGGGGACGTCAAAGCTGAATAGAGGAGGTAGGCAATTATGAGACTTGTCAACTGTGCCCTGAGTGGGTTTTAATTTGTAGAACCCTCCACGCAAGTGTTCCCCAGAGAAGATACTTTTGATCTCTTTCCTGGAACCATCTGCATTCTATCTGCTAGTGCTCTGGAGCCAAGGAGGACATAATGCTGAGGCCCGGCATTCCGTAAGTAAACTTGGACTAAATCTCCCTATTTTTAGAATGTGCATCTATCTCAATTGTGCTTGATGACTTGCAGTCCAAACCCCTTTGTTTTAGAGCAGTTTTTCTCAAACTTCACCTGGAAGGCTTGTTAAATCACAGATTTAAAGTTCTACTTCAGGAAGTCAGAAGTGGAGCCCAGTAATTTGCTTGTGTAATAAATTCTTATGTGATGTCAAAGCTGCTGGTCTTGAAACTATACTTCAAGAACTACTGTTTTAGAGAATGAAGCTCCAAATTTCTGATGGGTGAGTGGGAGCCGGTGCCTGGCTGTGAAGTCTGACTTCACAGTTATGGAGTCTAACTGGTCTTTAAACAGACTTGCAACCATTTCACCTACTTTTAGCCCCATCTTCACTATGGTTTTCAGAAAATCTTAGCTGAAGTGAATTCCTGAGACTTTGGAAAGTTCTGTAGTACTAATTGAATTGCCTCTTGATTTTTCCCGCTACTGGTTTAAGATTCAGCTTTCTTCAAGTTTTCTAAGTCAGATTTTTCTTCTTTGATTTCTAGTTTTCAAACTTTTGCTGCTATTGCCTTCTCTCCTGTTCCTTTTTTTTCCCTTAGCTAATATGTTTTTAAATGACACTACTATCATTTTAGTGATATTTAGGGAATGATGAAAGTTTAATGCATGCATCCAGTCCTCTGTCATTAACCACAATTCTTCATATCTTTCTTCAATCTGTAGAGGTCTCTTCTATAAAATGTTACTTTTCTTTCATTTCCTCTATTTTTTTAATCAGAATCTCCAATTAGATATGTTCTTTCCTCCAATTTAAAAAACAAACCTTTTTTCCTCTTTCTGCTGAGATCTGGGTGAATTCCTTATTGTTATCTTTTTTTCCCACTATAGCTGGATTACAGTTTTCTATCAACTTTCCAACTGCATAGCATGGTGACCCAGTTAAACATACGTATATGGATTCATCACAAGTGATTAGACATAGTTCCTGGTGCTATATAGCAGGATCTCCTTGCTTTTCCAGCCCAAAGGCAATAGTCTACAACTATTAACCCCAAACTCCCATCCCATCCCACTCCCTCCCCCACCCTCTTGGAAACCACAAGTCTGTTCTCCAAGTCCGCGATTTTCTTTTCTATAGAAAGGTTTATTTGTGCAGTATATTAGATTCCAGATATAAGTGATATCATATGGTATTCGTCTTTCTCTTTCTGACTTACTTCACTCAGTATGAGGGTCTCTAATTCCATCCATGTTGCTGCAAATGGCATTTTATTCTTTTTTATGGCTGAGTAGTATTCCATTGTGTATATATACCACATCTTCCTAATCCAATCATCTGTAGATGGGAATTCCTTATTGTTATCTTTTAGTTTGCTAATTCTCATTTCAATTGTGCCTGATTCAGAATTTATTTAGTATTTATTTCAATGACTATATTATTCACTGCTAAGAATGTGCATTGGTTCCTTTTCACATATATATCTCTTTCATTTCTTGATTTTTTTGGTTTTATCATTTCTTGCTTTTTACTTCATGAAATTTATTTATTAGTTGCTATCTTTGAAATTTTTAAATACTCATGCTTTAATATCTTTGGCAGATCAATTTAATAAAATTGATTTTATGTGGAGAGAATACACATTCTAATTTTTAACTTTACTGTCTACCTTTATTAGTCTTGGATATAAACAAGGAGGAATGGAAATTCTTGGGATAAGCAACAAAGAGTTTCTCCTATAATCAGATGTTTCATTATATTGAATTATGTACCCACATTTAGTGGGGCTTTATTTGTATTCTACACTGCCTGGATTAAAGTTCTATCCTTCCAGAGAGTTTTTGAGTCTTGCTTCTACTGTGCCCCACAGTATCCCTTGTTTGGGATATAATTTTTTGGTTAGTTTCTTGACTTGGGACGGCAAGGCCCCCAAACAACATGCATAGTATAAATTTGAACTCCAAACCTAGGTGAGGTCTGTCCTAATGGTTACACATTCTTAAAGAAAATTTTATTTTCTCTCCTAGAGCTCAGTCAAGATAAATAAGCAGCCCTGAACATAGAATGGATTGAGTAGATTTTTTAAGTCAATTCTTTTACTCACGGTGTAACATATTGAGGGCCCCAGCTTTATGCAAGGGCCTTTGCTGAAGTGTCAACTTGTGCAGATCCAAGGCTTGGTCTTTTGTTCTAAGGTAGGCATTAAATCCAAGCCTTAAAGTCAGTGAGACTGATACCCCTGGGCCTCTTCCTACTGCCCCAACTATTTACCAAGGCAGTTACAGAGGAATAGTTTCTTCTTCATTTTAATCACCTTTGGGATTTCTTTTACTTTTTCACAAGCCTTTATGAACTCATACACACTGTATTTATCATTCATTTCCAGCATTTCTAGGTATTTTGTAGCAGGAGGACTTCAGATTCCCTGTCTAATGTTTTCACACTTTTAATCTGATTATAGTAGCTAGACTTTTATTTCTGTTGCTTGTCCCCAAGAATACTAGCATATAACACTTGCTTTTTAAAATCTGCCCCCATTGGACCTAGGCCTGATTTTTTTTTCGTCTTTTTGCCTTATCTAGGGCTGCACCCCGCCTCATGTGGAGGTTCCCAGGCTAGGGGTCTAACAGGAGCTGTAGCTGCCGGCCTACGCCACAGCCACAGCAACGCGGGATCCGAGCCGCGTCTGCAACCTACACCACAGCTCACGGCAACGCCAGATCCTTAACCCACTGAGCAAGGCCAGGGATCGAACCCACAACCTCGTGGTTTCTAGTCAGATTTGTTAACCACTGAACCACGATGGGAACTCCCTTTTTTTCTTTTTGTAAGCTGTTCCTGTGGTGTACAGGAATTCCTGGGAATGCCAGATCCTTAACCTGAAGAGACACCAGGGAACTCCAAAGTATACGATTTTTTTCTTTTGGCCACACCTATGGCATGCAGAAGTTCCTGAGTTAGGGATGCAACCCAAGCCATAGCAGTGACAATGCTGAATTCTTAACCACTAGGCCACCAGAGAATTCCTGGGCCTGATTTTTAATAATCCCTGAAGTTTAATATCTTGCCAGAGAGCTCCAGCTGGAGAATGAGATGGGTACTTCCAGGCTCCTGATATGATTCCTCTACCAGAGTAACTGATAAAGGGGAACCTCTTCCAAGCTGACTTAGGCAGCTACCCTGTGAACTCACCACTCCCATGGGCAAGCTTTGTGGAACTCCAGTCCTGAGACTAGCAGCTTGGGAATTCAGAAAACCCCACCAAGAAGCATACTTGTTACGTAAGAGGGACAAAAATTCAACCCACTGATGCCATTTGCATTGAATAATCAAAATTTGGTGGCAAGGCTTTGGAGCATAGGGATGGAGACATATTCAGTCCATCGGGGTGGAGTAGACAGTTTAATGCCTATAGCTGGGACCAGGTACTTCCCTAGTGGGCCCTGAGAAGTCATGGAGAAGCAAGAAGGTACTAAGATAGAAGGAGGGCGCAAGATGTCTGGGCAGGGAGGTTAGGCTCATCTGCCTCTTGGTCCTGGGCCTGCCACTCATTTGCTAAGTCACTTTGGGCTCGCTCTGCCCTCTCTATGATAGCATGGGTTTCCTTACTAAGGAAATGGAGGAAAGTTGCTCTCCATGCCTATCTTGTAGCTTTGCAAGGGCCAGATAACTCGCAAATATTATGTACAGGTGGGAGAGAGGTAATGCTACCATCTTAATTTCACAAAGGAAGAAACTGAGGCTCCCAGAGAAGAAATGTATTCTCTGATGAAACGTATTCTCTGAGGTCACACAGGCAATGAGAGGCAGAGCTGGGGCTCAGATCTGAAGCTTCCAACCCCAGAACTCATTCCCTTCCACAGTGCTAGCACTGTATAAACGAAAGATGAAAGCAGGAAGCAGGAGATTGACAGCTTACGAGCACCTCCTCTATGCTAGCTGCTTTAGGCACAGTGTATCATTTACTGCCCACACAACAGTCTAAGGTTAGAGGTTAGTTTTCTTATGTCTGTTTTACAGTTGAGAACACTGGATAGCCAAGACTTCCCATGATCTGCACAGGTCATTTCAAGTTAGCTTTTGAACCTGGCATTGTCTGATTACAAAGCCTGTGCTTGTTCTCTCGCTTGGTTTTACATTACGCTACAGATATTGGCATGCTCTCCCCAAATCCATATGCATTTAGACAAGGTTCAAATCAATTAGTTCACAATTTGTGGCTGAGGCTCCTTTGTGCCAAAGGTGATCAAGGTGCTTCCAGTTTTATGCATTCAAACCCAATGAGGCCTCTTTCCCGACTTCTTGCATGACAGCCCAGAATTGAGAACCACGATGCATATGGTGTTTGCAAAATGCTAGTTGTGTATGGGTGTTTAAACTTCAGTTTTGCAGCTTTTAATTTATTTATGCAAGCAAGCCTCCTTTCATGAATTTTAATCTGCGCTGCCTTAAAGAAGCGCTTTCCAAATGGGACAGCATTTGTGATCACCACTAAGCCATTCTAACTGCTTGCAGGCCTGGGGAGAGAGGCAGCGGAGAATATTAGCAAGCTCTGAGCAGTCCCTGTGTCATCCCGGGCATTGTGGCGTAAAATGCACTTCGTGTCTAGAAAAAAAAAAAAACAAAAAACTGTGACTTGAGTCTTTGGTTATTTTTAATGCTGAGCGGCAGAACCACAGGGATTATGAGTTCCAAGATTTCTGACAGGAGGGACTTGCAGCCGAAGTGCTTTCTTCAGGAGAGAGAGAGAGAGAGACACTGCTACAAGTCTTTATTCATTTATTTATCATGCTTCAGTTCCCTAAAAAAGAAAACACTTCTCCTGTGCAGGGGAAATTGCTTCAATGGATAGATTGCATTTAAATAATTTAAGTATAAAATTACTCGAACAGACCGACTGATATTTTGAAAACGAAACAGTCACAATCACTTAAGAGCGCCGGCAAAGTTCGTGATTTGGTGTGTAGATGAGGTGTGAGAAGAGGCTCTGTCTGACTTGGGGAGGGGGTCCCTGTCCTGCCCACCAGCTGCCCCAGGTAAAGGTGGCATCTAATCGGGCCCTTCAGGAGAGGGCAGGTCTTGCAGATGCCAGACCCTTGAAAGAGAGGTAATTGCTTCCAACTTCGGCCCAATCTTTTGGGTTTTACTTTTCATCTGAGAAATTAAAGTAGAGAAGGCACTGAATTGGTGTCTAGAAGACTCTTACATTGCCTGTGTGAGTCCATGCCCAGCCTCCATGGTCCTTGAATTCCTTTTCTGTGCAATAGGATGATAATGCCAACCTCACAGGGTGTTGGGAGCTAAATTAGCTTCCTGAGAGGACCCAGCATGATGCCTGGCATGTAACAGTCCATTGCATTATGTCTACAGCACATTCTCCCATGTATTTAGAGGCTCTTCCTACAGAGGTGCCATCCGGGCCTAGAGAGAGTCCTTCCATTTTCAGGAAAACTTCATCTGCGCCAATGGTAGGCTGGCTGTGGTCTGCCCATTCACACCCATGCAAAACACCGTTAGACGGAGGAGGTTCTGCCCTTGCCTGTGCAGATGGCCTTTCTTCAGTTGATTTTGTGTCTACTAGGACCCTGAAGAGCCTAGGAAAGAAATGGCTCTGTGGTCGAATGCATTTGCAAAATGCTACAAGGACATGCCCTTTTAGAGATTCACCACGCACCTTGGAAATTCAAAGGCTCTGAGAAGTCCCGCAGACTAGGAACCTTTTTACTTTAAATTCAGCTTAACTCTGCATTTGTTAATCTTATTTAGCAGTGAGAGCTTCCCCACCCAACCCCCACACCAAATGTCCTATTAATATCCTTTAGAGAAGGAGTTATTGAAACATACTTTGGGAAATTCCCCTAAGGCACTGCTTCTTCTTCCTTCCATCCAACTCCATTGCCTTCTGTCTTATTTCCCTCTGGACAGCAAAAGGACAAGCTTCAGGGGGTTTCAAGGTCTTCTTCTGTGTACTGTTATCAAATTAATAAAGCAAAGGTATTAAGTGCTGGGTTTAAGATCAGTAAAGCGTCATCCATACCATGCAGAGTCAAGGCACTAACTGCACATCATAGGGCAGGGTTAACCCCTGTGCCTGCTATTGCCAGTGTGCGTAAAGAAAGTGTGAGCCTGAGGGGAGGGCCATGAAAATGAAGACAGACACCTCACCACTGGCCTGGGAGTGGCAGCTGAGACCACCTGGAGGACAAGTCCACATCCTGCTGTGAGTCACCATGGATGCCTGGGGGGACTTTGCCTTGGAGGCGTTCTAAATTCTAAGGAAACAGCATGTATGGGTGTGGGTGGCAGCTTCTGAGCAGCACCAATGTTTACTTTGAAGAGAAAATGTCTGCTTTGTAGGCAAATGTTTTCAGCATGGAAATGATCATTGCAATTGCTGTGGTTGTCACAAATGTTTCATCAGAGCCGATAAAGCAGCTGAGTGTTGGCAAAATCGATGAAAACATCTTGAGAAGTGTTCACTGCCTACTTAGCCGTCTGTGGCTCATCTGGCTGGAGGGAGGAGGGGAAGGAGGCGGTGAGCTGAGGCCACACAGGAGACTTTGAGAGACAGTGTGGTGTGGGTAGATGGGCATGCAGGCTTTGCAATCACAGTGCCTTGTTTGTTCTTCTAAGCTCTGTGACCTTGGAGAGATTACCTAACTTCTCTGAGCCTCCATTTTCTCATTTGGAAACTAGATAATAACAGTACTGACTTCATGGTGTTCTTGAAAGTATTTAAATGAATCAATAGATACTTAATGCTTAATAAATATTAGTTAATAAATTAATATAATTAGTTGATACAATAATTAAGGTTCAAAACACTTATACCCATTTGTCTCACCTGATAAAGACCACCATTTATTTGACAAGGGTAATTTAGTACCTTCAGTGTGCCAGACCCTCTCCTAGGGGCTAGGGACCCGATGGTGACTGACACAGGCCAAGCTATTATTTTCTCAGAGTTTTCTTTCTGCTGGGGAAGCAGACTAATCAGACAAACAAAATGCTTTCAGAGAATGAAAAATGTTATAAAGAGCACGTATTAGAGTAATAGAAAAGAGAGTGCAGTGGAGTCACAAATTGCCCACTATACTCAGGTGTGCAGAGATAAAATGTATTTCATCTAAATTTCTAAAACTTCTGTACAATTCTTCATGTGTTTCCTGATGTTTAGCATAGAAGATAATTATCTTTCTTGGTTCAATCTATAATTTTGATCTGATGCACAAAAAATCCAAAAAGTCTGAAGGATCTTGCTTCCCTACCTTTGACTGCAAATCAAGGTGACAAGGGGAAGAGAATGTCTTCCCTGGGACCTTGTGGTATTCTAAGAGGAAGAGTCCTGAGGTCCTGAGGTACCTTGTACTGTCCTCCAGCTTCTCTGGTCTTTGAAGCAAACAGCTTCTTCTGCCTGATGACATTCACCCCATTGTGCCTAAGTGTTTTCCCAGGTTTGCTTCTCTCTCTCTCAGCTTATTCTGGATTCCCTGGATAACTGATCTTCATCTCAGATGATCTTGGCTTTGTAGACCCATCTGAGGTCCTACCTGTGCACAGACACCACATGCCCTGGCCTCCATTCCGGGCCCTTAGCTAGGATTTATGGCTACCATTGTTACGGCACAGTCCATGGCAGGTCCGTTGGCTTCCTTTTGAGTCACCTTTCAGGAACTTATGAGTCTTTTATACACCCCATGGGAACCAAGAGAAGCTTAGCAGAGCTTTAACCTAGTATCTCCTTCTACTAACCCTTTTGCATTGTCAGAGTAGCAGAGGAAGGGGCAGCTGGAAGGGGGTGCTTCTTCCCCAGAGTCCTATGACTGCAGCAAGGCAGAAAACTCCCTGTCCATTTTCCTTCCAATGTGTTTCCAAGCCACTCTCCTTAAGGTTCAGTCTTGAGATGAGGAAGAAGACAAATGAAAACCTTGACATTAGACCTTCTCTCCCTATCCCTCTGCTTCTATTCTTTCTCTCAAAATCCCTCAGGTAGAAGAGAATAGAATTCTCCTTCTCTATGTCATAAGCTTTTTCTCCTCTAGGGTTAAAAGTCTCGGGATTGGTCTCCCAGAGTCTTCTCTGTCTTGTAAAGAGCTTCAATTCTTCACTCCCAGCCTTATAACTAGAAAACCTGAGAAAATGAATAATCAATGATTTTTCTTAGACCCATTAGAGAACCAAGGTAATAGGGTAAACCAACACCCCAAAATCTAGAGTAACTGGTGAATCCAGAGAGACCATCATGAGATGTTTACCTGGAGCCAAAACTGCTGGAGCCCTGGAGCTATAAACTTGTCAGAACACTAAAATGGTAGTGTTGATGATTTGTTTGAGGCTGACTGTGGGCTACAGGAAGGTGGAAAACTCCTGAGGGCTGCAGCCTTCGGCGAGTCACACTCTCATGAGTTTTCCCTCTAGAAACCTCCCTAGGTTCTCATGGTGAAGATCCAGGAAGAATCTCCTGGTGGCTCTGGCAGGAAAAGGGGAAAAGTGAACATTGTGAATCATATTCAGAGCATTCTCCATAAAAAGCCCTACCCTCCAGGAAGCATGCAGAATTTTATCCCACCTAGGAGAAAGGCAAATAGCCAACTCCAGCCCTCTCTAGCTTTCCCATCCCACCTAAGGGGGGAAAAGCCATACCAATACAGAAACACTGTAAAGGTCATATCACGGAGACACAAGCCTATTGAAAGACCAAGCTTTAATCCTAAAATTACATAATGTTTCCCCTTCTACCTACCTGGACGCTATATCCACAGAGCTGCAGCATAATAATGATGAATTTTAGCTGGAAGAACTGTAAGAGTCTCTCTGAGGAAGAGTTCTTGGAGAAGCTCAAAGACAACAGGGGAGACAAAACCAGACAGGGGAAATTTAAAGACTCTAGCACCTACAGCAAACATTAAACAGTCAAATCCTAGCCAAATTAACATAAATTCCCACATAAAGGCCTATTTACTTCAGTTTCTACTGCTCGATACAGCATGTCTGGCTTTAACAATTTGCAATAAACAAATTACGAAGTATAGTAAAAGTCAAGAAAAAAAACTAGTCCAAAGAGACAAAATGAATATGAGAACTACACTCAGATATGACACAGATGTTGGGAGGGCTTTTAAAATAGCTATGATTAATGTGTTAAAGGCCTAATGGAAAAAGCAAACAACATGAAAGAATGCATGGGTGATATAAACGGATCTGGAAATTCTAAGGGAGACTCAAAAGGAAATGCTAGAAATTCAATAGGCTGTAACAGAAATGAAGAATGCTCTTAGTGAGCTTATCAACAGACTGGACACAGCCAAGGAAATTATCAGTGAGTTTGTAAATAGGTTAACAGAAACTTCCAAAAGTGAAATGCAAAGAGAAAAATGAATGAAAAAATAAAAAGAACAACAGAATAACCAAGAACTGTTGGGCAGTTTCAAAAGGTATACCATATGTATATCAGAACACCAGAAAGAATGAAGCAGAACAAATGTTTGAAGTAAAAATGGCTGAGAATTTTTCAAAATTAATGACAAACACCAGATCACAGAGCCAGGAAGCTGAGAGGACCTCAAAAAATATCAAAAAATCTATACCTAGGCATATCATATTCAAGCAAAAAAAAAAAAGGCAAAAAGAAACCGTGATGGTGGGAAAAATCTTATGTATTACAGCAGACTTTCACACAAGTAGCAAGAGAATGGCGTGAAGTATTAAGTCTTAAAGAAAAAATACCAAACTAGAATTCTATAACTAGTAAAACTACCCCTCAAAAGTGAAACAGGAATAAAGACATTTTCTGATAGACAAAAACTGAGAGAATTCGATGCCAACAAATTTTTATCACAAGAAATGTTAAAAGAAGTTTTTTAGGCAGCAGGAAAATTTTATATGTAAGAATTTGGATTTACATAGAAGAATAAATGAAGGTAAATTTAAAATTTAATTTCTCTTTATAGCACTGGGAGATATATCTAGTCACTTGTTATGGAGCATGATAACGTGAGAAAAAGCAGTGCATAAGAAAAAGCAGTGAGGGATTGGGCATATTTTGTATCTTCATATATACACACAAGGCAGTATAGTGTTATTCGAATGTGCAATTAGACTAGTTAAAAATGTATACTGGAAACTCCAGGGAAACTACCAATTTTTTTTGAAGAAGCATAGGTTATATGCTAAGAGAGGAGATAGCAGACCACATAAAATGCTATTTCAATTATGAGATATTCTGGAAAAGGCAAAACTACAAAGCCAATGAAAAGAGCAGTGGTCAACAGAAGCTTGCAGAGAAGAAGGGTTGAAAAGATGATATCCAAGGGATTTTTATACAACAGTGAATCTAGTCTGTGTGATGCTGTAATGATGAGTACATTTCATCATTATGCTTTTGTGAAGACTTTTTACAGGTATTATAGAAACAAAATAATCATTAATTATGCAAATTAAAAATCATTTAGGAGGTCAAGGGTTCCCAGGGTAGAAAGCAGAATGTGACAAAACAATATAACTGTTTTACAAAAGTATAAACAAATTCCAAAATGTTGGGGTAAAAAGATGCTAACATAAGTAACTTTGGAAATGAGTGTATTCTGGAAGACTACAGAATAATGAAACTATACATAGGCACTCTATTTTAGCTGAAGAAAATGTTCTCCATGCTAGGATGTGTTAACAAATTCTGATACCACTATATATGTATCTAGAATTGAACCAATAAATGTATGGTGGATGGTGGGAACCAGGTTTCTCACTGTTGGAGTAGGGGTTAGAGATAAATAAAGAAAAGAGACTAAAATGATCCATATGGTAATTGATTAGTATTGGAGACATCGGTATGAACTCATGCTTAGCATAAAGATACAGATGGCTACATGAAGAAATATTTATAAATATGTGCATACATAAAAGCTAGTATACACATATATAATTCCTTGCTCTGTCAGCTGAGAGGGCCTAGAAGCAATGACACTCCAGTAGCAATGAGCACCCCTAGTACTCAGATCTTGGTTTCTAATACCATTCTCCAATAAAAGGAGAAATGGTTTGTTTCAGAAGTGGGGTAACAAGTATTCAAGATGCACCTGAAATATTCTGTAGTGACAGAAATTAAGAAATTGCTAAAAAATTCAAACCACACACACACACACAAACACAAAATGATAGGTTATGTCAAAGGAAAATAGGAGCCAAGTGAAAAATTGCCCAGTGATCAAGGCTGAGGTAATTTGAGCAAGAGGTAAATAAAACAGTAAAATAGATAGTCAAGATTCCATGTTGATATAAATATTTGAATAAATAATAAACAGAGAAGCAAGCCAAATCTCCTTGCAGAATAATTTTAGATTATTTTTGCAAATACTCTGTTTTCAAGGAAGTGGAAAATAATCCCTCACCCACCCACCACTGCTTTCAGTATGGGCTGCACATAGTAACTTCCTTCCAAAGAGCATAGTATGGGAGATGAGAAAAAAGAGCAAATTGACAGTGAGGAAACCTGACAAACATCTACCTTATCCAGGTGATCATGGTTAATATCAATAATAATAAATCACGATAATGGCATGTATTCTTGCTTAATATGATGAAAATGGCACTTTACCTTTCGTGGTCTTTCTCTCTGCAAAACACATAACCTAGTCTAATAATGAGAAAAATGTACTGACGAATCCCAGTCAAGGTGCGTTGTACAAAATACCTTGCCAGTATCCTGAAAACTGTCAAGGTCATCAAAAAATCAGGAAAGTCTGAGAAACTGTCATAGCCAACAGGAGCTCAAGAAAATTCAATGACTACTTGTAGTATACTATACTGTATGAGATCCTAGAACAGAGAAAGAATAGTAGCTAAAAAATGAAGAAAATCTGAATAAAGTATGAACTTTAGTTAATAATGTATCATTGTTGACTAATTGTGACAAATATACTATACAAATGTAAGAGGTCCATAATAAGGGCAACTTGGTGTGGGCCATATGGGAACTCTCTGTACTATCTTCACAATTTTTCTATAAATGTAAAATTTCTAGGTGAGTTCCCGTTGCGGCGCAGCAGAAATGAATCTGAAGGGGAACCATGAGGATGCGGGTTCGATCCTGGCCTCGCTCAGTGGGTTAAGGATCCAGCGTTGCTGTGAGCTATGGTATAGTTCACAGACTTGGCTCGGATCTGGTGTTGCTGTGGCTGTGGTCTAGGCTAGCAGCTGTAGCTCCAATTAGACCCCTAACCTGGGAACCTCCATATGCCGCTGGTACAGCCCTAAAAAGAAAAAAGAAAAAAGAAAGGAGAGAGAGAGAGAGAAAGAGAGAGAAAAAAATGTAAAATTTCTAAGAGTTCCCGTCATAGCTCAGTGGTTAAGAACCCAATTAGTATCCATGAGGACGAGGGTTGGATCCCTGGCCTTGCTCAGTGGGTTAACGATCTGGCTTGGCCATAAGCTGTGGTGTAGGTCACAGACAAGGCTCAGATCCAGCACTGCTGTAGCTGTGGTGCAGCTGTACCTCCAGTTCGACCCCTAGTCTAGGAACCTCCATATGCTGTAGGTGTGGTCCTAAACAGACAAAAGGCAAAAAATAATAAGTAAATAAATAAAATTTCTAAAATAAAAATTTGATTAAAAATTAGCAACAAGAACAAAAAAAACTAAGGAAACAACTGGAAATTCTCTACTCCTGGAGAACTATTATGGACATTTGACACAATTTTTCTTTATTTTTTATAATTATGAAATGAATATATGTTACTTATAGAAACTTGGAATAACATAGAAAATACAAAGTGTTGTGTTAAAAAAGAAAAAATGCTCATGGTTGAACATGAGGGAGGTGGTGGGGAATGTAGCAGACTTGGCACTTGACACGCTGAACAGGAAGAATTTAGAAATCTTTCTTTCTACCCAGTCTTGAAAAATCTGACTTGCAAGCCTTGACTTTTTGCAAAATTCAAAATTGTAAAGGTAAAAAGTTAACTTCCTTCCTCCCTTTTTTATTTGGCAAAATTCTTAATCCTCCTTGCACTTCACCCCATTCCCATCTTACCTCCACAGGTTCAGAGGATGGCAAGTAAAAGAGATCACGGACATAAAATGAAAAGAGGAAATCACATCAATATTTTTCAAAACTTTTTCCCGTTATAAGAATGAGCGAGTGAAAAGCGTTATGTAAAGTGGTCAGAGAAGGCTTGTGTGAGAAAGTGGTGTTTGAGCCGAGTCCTGCCTGAGTAGCAGGAGGCGTCCATTGTGGATCGACCTGGAGCAGAGTGAAATCGGGGGAGACACTTGTCAAAGGGCGAGAGGTCAGATGCTTGAATATGTTATCAATGTGTGAACTCAGAGGATGGGCAGCCAAACCTTTGGAAGAGGGCAGACAGAAATAGGTATAAGTGGTTCCTCCAAAAGAGGAAAGGTCATGAGAAAAAGTATAGGAAAATCTGGCCTATTTGAAGCATTCTGTGAGATTTTGATTGGAGGAAAATAAACAGGAGCGAGCAAAGAAGTAAAGCCATATGGGCAAGAGTTGGCCACGAATGCTGCTTTAAGAAGACTGAATCTGAATCCTCTCTGTCAGTGATGTCGGCATAGCTGGATTTCTTCTTTCCAGTTGTCATGTCAAGGTGCTGCAGAATAGACGATGGAGGCCAAGGCTACTGTGTCCAAGGACCCACAGATAAAGCCTGCCTGGCCTCGGTTTTCTCTTTTTGTTCATACGTTTCCTTTTCAGATACTTGCTACCGGGCTGGAACTCTGGCTTTGTAAAATTGTGGGAAAGTCACCTTGCCTGAGGACACTTTATCCAGGATACCTGAAATGGCTATTGTTTTGCTTTATTGTCTGCATCAAAATGCATGATACTTAAGAGATTTGTATTCATGGAGTTCCTGTCGTGGCTCAGTGGTTAAGGAATCCGACTAGGAACCATGAGGTTGCGGATTCGATCCCTGGCCTTGCTCAGTGGGTTAAGGATCCGGCATTGCCGTGAGCTGTGGTGTAGGTTGCAGACGTGGCTCGGATCCAGCGTTGCTGTGGCTGTGGTGTAGAACAGCGGCTACAGCTCCGATTAGACCCCTAGCCTGGGATCCTCCATATGCCGCGAGTGCGGTCCTAGATGAGGCAAAAAGACAAAAAAAAAAAAAAGAGAGAGAGAGAGAGAGAGAGCAATTGAGAGATTCGTTTTCATTAACTAAAAGACAATCATAGTAAGATCTAACACGTCATTCAAAACAAGGTAAAGAAATAAATTAGGCTGTTGTCCTAACAAGACAAGATTAATTCTTTGACTTGGAGGAAAGAGGGGAAAGGGGAGGGAGCTTTTTTTTTATGAGACAGTAGAGAAAGAAGAGGTAACCTTTAAGCATGAGGAATGAATAGCAAAATATTACACCTCTTCCCGGAAGTTTCCACATCTAAGGAAGTTTCCCCATCTAAAAACAGTAATACCAAATTCCTGTGATTATCCTGAGGAGTAAATGAGGTAATCAGCATATTAAAGAGCTTGCTATTCCTACTACTACTACTACCTCTGCCATGCCTGTGTGTTTCTAGGGAACTTTATGCTGGCTTCCTGCTGTAACTGTATTTCTGTTTTCCTTCTACCTGATGTGCTTATATCGTTTTATTACATTGTAGTATTTCTAAAATCTTTTAAGATAACAATTAAAACATTGTCCTTTATAAGTAAATGATATAAATGTAAATAAAACAAGAACACCCTTTGCTACCCTAGCACTAAAGCCTTCCGTGCAATCCTGGAACAGGTAAAGCTTGGACACAGCTACCATCTGGCTCAAGGGGTAACTGAAGAGAAACGGCATTTGTGTTGAATGTGGTAGAAGAGTTCAACCACTCCATAGCAACCACTCTAGCAACGTGTGGGAACAGGGACAGGGTCATGCAGTGCTGGACCCCTGCCAGACGCCCTGCATTCAGGAAGAATGGAAAACAGTATCTAGCCATGGACCCTGCTTTCAAGCAGTCTCTGGCCAATGACTGTTTTTAGAGAGGATCTGGGAAGGAATGAAGGGAAAAGAGAAGTCAGATTGAAATCTCAGAATGTGGGAGCTCCTACTGTGGCTCAGCAGGTTAAGAACCCGACTAGTTCCATGAGGATTCAGGTTTGATCCCTGGCCCCCCTTTAGTGGGGTAAGGATCCCGCATTGCTGTGAGCTGTGGTGTAGGTCACAGATGTGGCTCAGATCTGGCGTTGCTGTGGCTGTGCCATAGGCTGGCAGCTGCAGCTCCAATTCGAATCCCAGCCTGGGAAATTCCGTATTCCGCAGGTACAGCCCTAAAAAGAAAAAAAGGAAAAAAAAGAAAGAAAAAAAGAAAGTCATTCCTACAACAACAATAGCCATAGAAAGTGAATGTTACACTTCATAGCTCTTTTTTGTAGTAGGCAAGACACTTGGCATTTTTTTTTTTTAACATAGCACTGATGACACTTAGCTTTTTGAGCTCTAGTTTCGTCACTTGTGAGATGGTGATGAGGGTGCAGAGAAGACCTGAATCACACCTTAAAGGGCTTCTTAATCTTTTTCTTTTGACTCCTTTGACAATCTGTTGACCTACCTGTCGACCCATCTGTCTGGGTTCTTCCAGAAACAGACCCTGAATGCAACCAATTTATTTGAGAGACAGAGGAAATAATCATAAAGAAGTGGGAAGGGCAAGGCAGCCCTCCCAAAAATGGACAATTGAGAGCTTAATCCTGCAGGCTTTTCTGGGACAAAGAGGGCAAAACCTGAAAGGGGAGGGAGTTCAGGTAATCACATGCCTGCTCCTGGGCATTAGCCAGCCTGCCCTGGCACTTCCAGCCTGCGCCCCACGTGGGTACCAAGCAATGCTGCTTTGCATAGCGGGTGGGATGGAGAGTTCTCCGGCCCAGGGACACAGACACTGGAAGTTAGAAGCCAGCTGGAGTATCCAGAAAGGTCCGGGGATAAGCAGAGCGACGCTTCCAACATCTGCTACATCGCTCCCTTCTCAGAATAATGTTTTGAAATGCATAAAATAAAATTCATAGGATTACAAAGAAAACCAATTACGTTGAAATTCAGTTCTATCCACAGACCCCTTGGGGGACCCCCAGATTAAGAAGCCCTGCTAAGGTTTCTTTTCAACGTGAAATTATATGGTTTGATGACCTAAGAGCATGGATTGTGTTACTCTGCCAGGAGGTGGTTAAGTTCTGCACAGTCTCTGCAGAAACTATTTCAGAGGAAAAATGCGTTCGCCCAACCTGACAATCCCCCGCAGCTCAGGGACTATGAATGAGGCTGCTGGCCTCTCTCACTCTCTTTTTATTTTTTACAGTGTTTATTTTGCCTTGTTTATGTTTCTGCGTTTTTAATGTGTCCTTCGTTAGCCCGGAATGCACTGCGGGGCAGCAATTTGCTCGCTTCGCCTTGGCGGCCTCTCTGCCTTCCTCCACCGTCCCTGGGGAGACCCACCTTTCAAGTCCCGCATCCGAAGCACAAGGGCCCCAGAGCTCCCCGCCACGCAGCCACGGCGGGCCAGGGTCCATCCCGTGGCATCATGGTGCCAACAGGTGTCTGCGTGCGGGATGCCAGAGCAGGCGCCCGCCGGGAGCTGCATGCCACGGAGACACCACCCACCTCCTAATGTGCCTCCATGGCTCTGTTACTCACAGCTAAATTACAGTATTATGACTTCATTGTTGAGTCCCAATTCTCCTAATTATAGCCTAGAGATCTATTATTTGATTTGGTAACACCAAGTGCTTCTTTTCTAAATCATGTAATCTCTTGTAGCTTATTAATGTCAGGTTCGCGCACACGCAGGGACTTGGTTGTTTGCCAGACAGAATCAAATTTTCAAATTTTCGCTGTGTTATGTTACAGGGCTTTGCTTGTTACAATCTAATTATATTGGCACTGAAATACCGAAAACCAATTTATATTAGAAAGCACTTTAACTCTTTCTTTGGCGTGAATTTACATGCAGAAGTGTCTGCCACACCATTGGTCTTTTTGTTTTTCCATGGGGAAATGCCTTCTGGGAAAGAGGTAAAACTAACAGTTCCTTTCTGTTAAAAAGTCTGCCGTTGACGGGCTGGAACTCTGAATGTGGCCATTCTCTTGCTGGAAGCATGGGGAAGGAAGGAAGCCTGCCTCTCCCGTCTCTGTATGTGCTTTCAGGTCTCCCTGCTGGGAGTGCCCCTTGCCCCAGGCACCTGGAAACCCCTCTCCTGGTGGGTGTCACTGTAGACAGAATCATCCCCAGCCTTGGACCATTTAATCTCCTTCCTACCCTCTTCTTCCCTTCAGATGTATTTTTTTCTATGCTCTGTTTCTACCATGGGTTCAGTGAATCCTCTGTCCTAAAGACAGTGCCCATCGAAGACCAAGTAGGACTTGCCGATTAGAGAAATCGCTCTGCCAGTGGGACCACACTTATCAGCCTGCTTTGTCTTTTCAGGAGAATCCTCTGGCTGCTGTGTCCGACGGTCAGGGTAGTTGTCTAGCACTCCGTTAGTCTCTCTAGTAATGACTGTTGCTTTCTGAAGCATGAACGCTGTTCCTTGACAGGCTGTTATCACCAGGGAATAAAATCCAGATCTAAAGCATCCAGTTTACTACCTTTGAAAAAGAGTCCCAGCTTCCTCCTACCTTATTTTAAAGGTCTTACTTTTTTTGGAGTGGTTTTAGGTTCACTGCAAAATCAAAAGATGAAGGTACAGAAATCTCCTAACTACCCCCACCCTCACACATGCATAGCCCCCCACCATCAACATTTCAACAGTGGCAGGTACGTTTGTGACCTGCCTCCAGCTCTTCTCCACTCAGACCACGCCCTCTGTTCATCCTTAAGTCCAGACACACAGCTTTGCTTTTTTTCTCCCAATTTCTCTTTCCCACGGTAGGGCACTCACTGTACATGTTCTAGCTGCAATGCTGTTGTTCTTTCTGGCTCATCTCAGATAAAATGTCACTCCTTAGAGAAAACTTCCTTTCCCTCTATGTAACCACGTGCCCCTTCCACTCCATTTTATTTATGCTACCTTGGATTTATTTGTTTTCTTATCATCTCTGCCCCGTCCCTCCCTGAGACTAGAAAATCCACGAGGGCAGAGATTTTGTTTTGGTCACTGTTGAACTTCCAGTGCCAAGCCCGGGGCCGGGCATGTAGATGGAGAGCAGTCAATAGCTGTGAGTAAAGGAGTAAATGCATCACAGGAAATGCATATCATTTGCCTTGGGGTGGAGAAGACCTGTGTTCCAGCTCTTGGGACTTGTCTGGCTCTCCCTCTCCCTTCCTTGTTCTGACCATGTGGACTGGCTTCATTCTCCCTGAGGCTGGAGGGTATGGCCAGTGTGTCACCCCTGAGCAGGAAGCCAAAGCCTTGGCAGCTTGGCACAGATGTGGCTCGGTTTCTCCATCCCAACTTCTCGGCTGGAACCTGGGCAGCTGACTCAGGACCTGTCTGAACCACAGGCCTCATCCTCCACGCCACCTTCTCTGGCCCTTTCCTGGATGTGGTTCTTATGTGGTGCCTGCATGTGTCACCTGACCAGTGGGCTGATGGCAGCAGAGGACCCAGCAGTGGCCACGTCAAAGATCACTCCTGTTTATCTAAGTGAGGGATGAAGCGGTGCAAAGTCAGGACACCCCCCTTTCACAGCAGACACTGAGTCACAGGAGGGGATGGAAAGGTGGGAAATAAACAAGACCTCCCCTGAAGCAGGGCGGTTAGCCAAGCACACGCTGCTGCACAGAAGTGACCCAGCAGAAACAAGGACACAGTGAACTTGCACCAACCACAGCTCTGAATAAGACAATCACAGAGCTGATCTGTAGACTAACGTGGCTACTGAATCTCAATTCTGACAAATCATTGATCACATTTATGGAGTTAGCCAACCCCACTTTTTGTTTCTTTCTCTAGAATTTTCCCCATAAGAGTGGTGAGGTAGAGGGCTCTTGAGCCACACGTGTGTGCAAAAGAAGCCCTCCTAGGAAGCAGAAAGCTGAGGGCCTCTCTCCCCTAATCTGTGGGTCTCCTAGAATATCCAAGATGCATTAAGGGTTGGAGAGGTGCCCTCCATTCAGAAAGCCCAGCCAAAGACCACAGAGCAAGGTAGGTCACTATGCCCACTTCCTTGGAATAAAGGCTTTAAAACACACTTCATTCTGAGAACTTGGCCTGTTTCCTTCTCCTTGCTACGTCTTCTCCCCAAATGCTTCCTCTGTCTGGAATGCTCTCCTGCTCCATCCTCTTTCTGCTTGTAGAAATTTAACCCATCCTTCACAGCCTGATTGAAAAATCATCTGCTCAGAGGAGTATTCTGGTCAGCTCCACCTGGTCAGAATCATGCTCTGCCCCACTTGCCCTTGTAGTAAGTGGCTCGTGCTGTTTCTAGCTTGGATGATCATACATCCCTATTCGCTTGGGACAGTCCCAGCTTATGCCTGTTCTTTCAGAAATTATTAGTAACATCTTTTAACTCTCAAAAATGTCCCCATTGAACAACAGGTTATGTGGTGTGACAGTCACACCTCTGGTGACCCCTATTGAGTCATGTCTTTTTCTAATCCTTTTCCCTTGCACGCATGCATGCACGGTGACTTGCTTCTGGCCAACAGAATATGGCAAAGGTGACAGAATGGTCACTCCCTTCCTTATGGTACTTTATCTGAGACTCCGTCCAGGCAGCTAAAGAGAAAGATTCTTCTGGGGGCCTGGAAGCTGCCTGTAGAGAGATCCACAAGAACCGCAAGCAGGAATGTTGGGCAGCTCCTAGAAGCTGAAGGTCTCTGCCTTCAGCTGCAAGGAGCTGAATTCTGCCTGCAGTTATGACAGCCAGAGCAGACCCTGAGCTCCAAGAAGGAAAACTGCTGACTTTTTGGACTGCAGCCTTTGAGACCCTGAGCAGGGGCCCCAGCTGAGCCGTGCCTGCACTCCTGATCCACAGACACAGGGAGGTAATAAATGGGTGTTGGTTTAAGCCACTGCATTTGTGATCATTTGTTTGCTGCAATCAAAACTGATACGTGTGGTTGCTCCACTTCTAACACTAAGGGCTCAAATGGTCTTGACAGACTGGTCAAGACAAATCTCCCCGACAGACTGGTATTTTCTTAAAGCTGGGGTGCATATCTTATTCATCTCTCTAGTTTTCCCACGTTCATAGAACACTAACAACTCCTTTCCAGGTACTGCAACAGGTAGCACAGCACAGTGTCTTTCAACAGAAGAAGGTCTCTGACATCACCGTGTCCATGTTTGAATCCCAGATCCATCACTTACTAGCTCAGTGACTTTATACAAATTACTTAATCTCTCAGGGGTTCAGTCATTTTACCTGCAAAATGGGATTACAAAATAGTGCTTTCCTCAGGTAAGATTGTTATGAGGATAAATTGAGTTAACGTACAGTGCTCATAACACTCAACACATAGTACTGTGTCAACTTGGTATGTCTTGCGTTCTTTGTTTCACTTAATCCTGATATCAAATCCGCTATGATTATCTCCATTTACAGATGAAGACACTGATGCTGGGAGAAGTTAACATTCTCAAAATTACCCAGCCATTAAGCCAAGAGACCCAGACTAAATCCAAAATCTATAAGTGCTTTCCCCCATACTGTCCATAACTTGTACCTATCTTGCAGATATAAATTTTGGAGAAAAAGAAAAGAAAAACAAAGAGAATTTCCCCCAGAATTCTGTAGTGGATTCCCAAAGAACTGGGGCGCAAACACACAAATGTCAAGTTTGGCTAAGACTTATGTTCTGGATCCACCCCTTCAGGTGTAGTTGGGTTTCTGGAAGATCAGGCAGACTATTTAGACAGTTTAGTTGGAGATGGTTACCCATAAATGAGCTCCGGGGCCCGTGAAGCTGACACACTACCTGACAAATGACAAGGGCTTTTAGCCAATTTGAGTCTGCTAAAAACTGGGTGTGTATGGAAGTGCAGGTTATTGGGATCCATAGATAATATGCTCTGCTCATTTTTAATGCGTTTGTTAACACTTATGAGAAGTTTATTAATTCTAAGTGTCTGTAAGCTTATTGTGTTGTAAACCAAACTTGACAGCACAATAGGCAGCAATAAAAGGAAGTGTCCCCTTCACCAGTGAGTGTGAGGGCTGGAAGGAGCAGGTGCCCAGACCAGCCCAGGGCTAATTGACAAAACTGCTGGGATGCACACAAACCCCTTATCAGAGTTTTCCTTCCTTGTCCTTAGATAACCTCGGAGTTACAAGCTGCCGTGATAAGGGTGATGCTAACCACATTTACCATGGTGAGATGGCAGGGTCAGGCACCCAGGCCCAGTAATCAGGGAGATCCGTGAAGGCCATGGCCTGACAAGGCTGAAATCCATTTGTTATTCTCTACTTGGAATGCCCTTGCCCCTTCTCTAGACCAGCAGGTTTCGACTCATCTCTCAAGATGAGTCAGTTCCTCCTGAAGCTTTCTCTGACTTTGCCAGGGAAAACATTTCCTCTCCTGCACTCTGAGAGCCCCTTGTGCATTTTTCTGGAAGAGCACTAATTAAGTGGGCATCCAAACCTTTCTCCATACCCAAATGAATGCAGAACTCCAAACTTCTTTATGGATGCCCTCCAGAAAGAAACATTTTTAGGGATGCGATACTCAGATAAAAGCACTGGTGAGCAATGCAAACTGTGAATAGTACGGGGGTCGGGGGAAGGAAGCACATGATCCAGTACCTTGGCTTCCACTGCTTAGTTTGCTTCTTTCCCCTTTTGGACCCCCTTCTTGCTTCACAGGAAAGGGCTACAGAATCCAAAGCCCCAGGAAGTCACCTCTGTTCTTACCAGGATTTTCAAGTATTCATTCCTTTATCTATTTTTTTAAGAAAGCTGAGTTTCTAGGGGAAATTACCTTAACAAAGACTAAATTAATATACTTCTATTGATCTTGTATATATAGTCATATGGGCATTACAGTAGATATAGGGCTCCAGAGGGGGAAACATCCATGTACTTGATAGATACACAATTGTGTATCCCTTAGCAAAGGCTAAACCTCCGCAACAAATAGAACCAAACAATGTATGATAACCTAAACATGATGTGATCTTATTTCGCACTCACATGGTAACTCCAAGTAGGTGTCTAAGGTGTGTGGTAGTCAGCTCTCTTCCACGCAGCAATTCAGGGATCCAGCTTTCTTCCATATTGAGCCTTCATTATCTTGTAGGGCATGGCCTCATCTACAACAAAGCAGAGAAGAGCATGGAGTGGGCTATGTGGGAGGTTTTGTTGTTCAAGCCTGAAAAGGGAAAACATATGACTTTCATTCATAACCCACTGGCTAGAACTTAGTTACATGTAGTTACAGCTGGGAAGTGCCATATGCTTTGTGCCCAGGAAGAAGAGGGGCTGGACCTTAGGGGAAAGCAAGCAGTCTGCACCGTATCAATCTAAAGTTAGTTCCCTCCCATCTTCTCTCCTCGTAAGCTGCAGAGGACAGAGATTACCACCCTGCTGGGGTGCTCACAACTCCTCCCATAATTATTGCTCGTAATAGACACTTTCCTGAAGAGTTTCATGTTTCTGGGTGTTTTTATATTTAATCATGTATTTCCCCCTTATTTCCATAATGATTTTGAAGATATGTTACCAAAGAGAATACAGGCCCCATTTATGAATATTTATATTTACAACGAGTAAGTACCTCAGCTTTGACAATAGAATTTGATTACTCCCACCCAAACCCTGCTATACGACGATGAAATATACAATGGTTTCTATGGCCTTGAACATTGGTTTCAATAAATTAATATGTTTTAACATAGCACAGGACGAATAGCCATTTCCCTACTCCATGGGGCCTGACTTATCCATCTGCCATAGATGCTTGGTCTTTGTGCTAGCAGATAACAAGAATCCCTAACTACAAGAGCCTATTGAAGACATTATTTCTCACATGCTTCCAGGCAAAACCTTTGACAAATTTTAAGCTTACTCTTTCTCTAAATGGAATTTCTGGGTAATGGGTCATTTGGTGGTATGTCTATTTGACCAAACATTTGCTGAACTCAGAGAGCAAGGCTTCTGCAACTAATGGAGGAAATGACTGCCATGATCTACTCAAACCTGAGATTCCTAAAACATAGCTGGTGTCTCCTCTTGGTGATTATGTACAATGTAAGACTAACTCATTTTAAAACCCTTTTCAGCTACTGTCAAACCAGTCAGAGATATTTCAATAAACAATAGGGATAACCTGAAGGGAAATATTAGATCCTTGTTTTATGATTAATTAAGAATACTTACAGCCGAATATAATGGAATGACCACCTAAAAATGGCTGAAAATATTGATTCAGATCACATGATGAGCAGTTAGGTAAGGACGCAAGGATTTGGTCAGCTTCTCTGCAATTTCTTGGCTTTCTCCTTATAATCACAAAGTGGCTGCTACAGTACCATGCATCACATCCAGATGTAACATCTAAAACAGGAAGTGAGGAATAGGCCTTTCCCTTGGTGTTTTCTCTCTTTTTACTAGGATGGTTCTCTGCACATTCACACATTGATCCTCAAGTCTAGTTATTTGTTTCTAGATCAATCACTGTCTTATGGGAGTGGAATCAGCATGATTGATTTAGAAATAGAATAATTCATGTTCTGGGGATGAGTATATTGCCTAAATTTTGTCTGTTACCTGAACAAAATTTAGATTCTTCTAGAAAGAAGAAGCAGGTATCATTGGTGGGTAAGCAATCCGTGACATCTACATTCCTCAAACAGTGTATAGATTTTTCATTGTACTAAGCCAGATTGAAAGAAAACACTATTCCTGAATATCATCCCTTGTGTCCACCCATATAAAACTTTTATAAAACCATGCTTTAATGTATAAGATCACCTTCCACTTGAGCCGTTCCTTTTATCACTAAACAACAACTATAATTATTGAGTTCTTACTCTGTGCTCAGCAATATATTGAGTGATTTAAGTGCTTTATCTGCTTAAAGTCACCAAAAACAAGATGAAGTTGGTATAGTGAAATCTCCATTTTTTAGCTGAGGAATCTAATGGTTAAAAATCTTTAATTTTTAAATGGTTAAAAATCTTTGCTTAAGCTCCAATACATGGCAAGTGGTGGAAGCTAATTCTGAACCCAAGTGTTCTGGCTTCAGAGTCTGAGTTCTTAACCAGTAAACTCCATTGGCTTTGTTTGCTACAATACTAAGTGCCCTTTAAAAATATACCCTTTTGACAAATTCACAGACTCCGAGACTTGAAAAATTTGTCCCTACTAGGCCTTCTACAAGAAGATTAAAGCAATATGCCTAATATGATTTTTGGTTTCTAGGAAGCTCAGAGGTATTTTTGCATTCATTTGCATAATTTTCTTCAGTCAGAGATTCTTTATAAACCTTTTCTCTTCCCTTTATTTTTTAATGCCTAGCTTGCCTTTTGCAAATCTGTTAGTCCTAATACGCCAACAATTTCAGAAGCCATTTTGGAGGAAAGAGGTGAGGTAAACAATATATCATACTGTATGTATGCTGAGGTTAAGGAATGAAGACACTGAGGTCTAGAAATTACTTTGAAATGCATCAAAAAATAAGTTAAATTTATGCATGGAATGGAGGCAAGGATGAGTGGACAGATAAGTATATGAATCTAAGTTGAAGGTCTATGGGTTTCACTCTACAGTTCTTTCAGTTTTCTGTGGAAAGTGCTCATCGTAAAATGTTGGGAAATATTTTGATAAGAATCTAGGTTCATTTTTATATAACAATCTCATAAGGATAATTCTTCCTAAGTAGCAAGAGGTAAGCAGAGGCCAAATAATTGGATAGTCTTCTATACCAGACTAAGAAATTGGGACTTAATTCAAAGTAATTGGGCGATCCTGGAGGATTTTAGTAGAGGACTAAAGTGTAAGACAGGCCTGGTGACATGGAGGAGGAATGGGTGGAGGCAAGGCAGAAGCATAGGGACCACTCAGGGGATGCTGTAATTGTCCAGAAGCGAGCAAAACTATAGTGTCTGAGCAAAGGTGGTCCCACAGAGGGAGGTGAATTCAGGGGCGGGGGCGGGGAGCAGGAGAGAAACAAGGAAGACTTGACACCTGAAGACATGTGGGGACATGGGGACATCTCGTAAGACTCAGGCGTCTGAATTGGGGCAGTAGGAGTGGTGAAATCATTTTCCAGGATGGGGCCCAGGTGGAGCTTTGCTGCTGAGAGGGCAGCACAGGGAAGTACCTACCCTTATCACAGATTATTTTTCCTCTCTCAATCCCTACCTGGAATCTGTCAAAGCACTGGATTTCTCCCACCTGGGTATATTTTCCTGCTTCTAAGTGATGTGAATCCATGCTCTGCCCTCCTATATGGTAAGAGCTTACTGAGAAAGAGCACTGCAAATGGTTTCTGAAATGCCATCTGGTCACAGGCTGGGGGGAAGCCCCCAAAACAAACAGCTCTGACTCCTGGGTCTGTGAATTCATACCCCTTGTCTGTTCTCTCTAAGAAGCAAACCCTGGGCTGTCTCACTCCATTATGAAATAAAAATCATTTCCAAGTACCTCAAAGGGGAGAATGAAATTGTTTTCAGCTTTGATTGCGGTCATAATAAAATAGCTATTTAGGGGGGATTGTGTTATTCTTGGATAAATGAGGAGCAAAAATACTTTTTTACAGTTTGCCATAAAGACAGCAATAGGACTTTTCACAAGGCAAACACAATCAATGATTCAGGGAAGATGAGGGCATCTATATTTGTTCTTCCTTGGACATCATACACAGTGGGATATTTGGTCTCTACAAGCTAAATAAGTATCAAGGCAGCTTCTAGTCTGCTTTCCCAGTTCTACCAGATCCTTCCAGAAGTCACAGACCTGGCACTTGGCCTCTAAGAGCCCTGCAGGCTGGACAATGGGTCCTCCTCTAATTTATTATGTCCCGTGCCTCTTCTGTGTAACTCCTTCCCAGCTTCTTTGTTGAAATTAGTTTCTGGTGACAGAATCAGATTCTGCTTACTTACAGGGAGCACGGACCATATGCACTAACCATGCACAGAGCATTCTTGCCTATTATCCCATTTAATCATCATGGCAGCTCTGAGAAGTAAGGAATGGCATCATTACTTCCTAAATGGAAACCTGAGACTCAGAGAGGCACAATGACTTGGCTTAGAACTTACAACTGGTGAGTCCAGATTCCTCTAAACTTCATCCCTCTACTCCCAGCTCTTCTTTCCTTGGGATCCAGGCCTTCGGAGGACTGGCACTGTCCAGTGGAAATCATGCCGGATTTAGTGACCAAAGCCTGGGACCTTGAGAAACTCACTCTGAGACATTTTACACCTAGGTGTTCTCATTGGTATAAAGGGGAGAAATCAGCTATATCTTAGAGGTTCGAGCATCGAAAGAAGTGATTATTAAATCATATATAGAATATCTCCAATAATTAGTGATGGTGAGCATATTTTCATGTGCTTATTGGCTATCCATTATGTCTTCTTTGGAGAAATGTCTATTTAAGTCTGCCATTTTTCAATTGGGTTGTTCATTTTTTTGTTGTTGGGTTGTATAAATTGTTTGTATATTTCGGAGATTAAGCCCCTGTCGGTTGCATCGTTTGCAAAGATTTTCTCCCATTCTATGGGTTGTCTTTTCATTTTCTTAATGGCTTCCTTTGCTGTACAAAAGCTTTTGAGTTCAATTAGGTTCCACTGGTTTATTTTTGTTTTTATTGTTATTATCCCAGAAGGTGGGTCAAACAAGATGTTTCTGTGATTTATGTCAAAAAGTGCTCTGCCTATGGTTTTCTCTAAGAATTTTATAGTATCTGGCCCTACATTTAGATATTTAATACATTTTTAGTTTATTTTTGTGTGTGGTGTTAAAGAGTGTTCTGATTTCACTCTTTTACATGTAGCTGTCCAGTTCTCCTAGCACCACTTATTGAGGAGACTATCTTTCCTTCACTGTATGTTCTTGCCGCAACATCACTAATTATTAAAGAAATGTAAATCAAAACTACAATGAGGTACGACCTCACACCAGTCAGAATGGCCACCATTAACAAGTAAACAAATAACAGATGCTGGAGAGGCTGTGGAGAAAAGGGAACCCTCCTTCACTGTTGGTGGAAATGTAAATTGGTACAACCACTATGGAAAACAGTATGGAGGTTCCTCAGAAAGCTAAATATAGAACTACCATATGATCCAGCAATCCCCCTCCTAGGCATATATCCAGACAAAACTATAATTCAAAAAGACACATGCACTCCTATGTTCATTGCAGTATTATTCATAATAGCCAAGGCATGGAAACAACCTAAATGTCCATCTACAGATGAATGGATTAAGAAGATGTGGTGCGTATATACAATGGAACACTACTCAGACATTAAAAGATAAGTAGATAATGTCATTTACAGCAACATGGATGCAAATAGAGATTCTCATATTAAGTGAAGTAAGTCAGAAAGAGAAAGACAATTACCATATGGTATCATTTATATGTGGAAACTGAAATATGGCACAAAGAAACCTACCTACAAAATAGCAACAGACTCACAGACATAGAGAACAGACTCGTGGTTGCCAAGAGGGAGGGGGGAGGAAATGGGATGGACAGGAAGTTTGGGATTAGCAGATGCAAATTATTACATTTAGAATAGATAAGCAGGAGTTCCCGTTGTGGCTCAGTGGTTAACGAATCCGACTAAGAACCATGAGGTTGCAGGTTCGATCCCTGGCCTTGCTCAGTGGGTTAAGGATCCGGTGTTGCCGTGAGCTGCGGCGTAGGTTGCAGACGTGGCTCGGATCCCGCGTTGCTGTGGCTGTGGTGAAGGCTGGCAGCTACAGTTCCTGTTAGACCCCTAGCCTGGGAACCTCCACATGCCGCGGGTGCGGCCCTAGATAAGGCAAAAAGACAAAAAAAAAGGGATAGATAAGCAATGAGGTCCTACTGTACAGCACAGGGAACTATATCTAATCTCTTGTGATAGACCATGACGGAAGATAGTATGAGAAAAAGAATGTATGAATAGATCATTACACTGTAAATAAGAAATTGACACAACACTGTACATCAACTATACTTAAATGATAGCAAGTATGAAAATAAAATATAAAGCAATAATAAAAAAAATCTCAAAGCAAATGGCTCAAAACAAACTAGCTCCTAACAAGACATTTGTTAGCTTTTTCTAGGATAACATAATGCCTTAACTCTAACGAATATGAAGAAAAAAGTTTTTTACAATATTGCTTAAGGCAGGCAACTCCCGTATGAACTCCTGGCATATCCAGGAAGTGGGAGTTCTTTGGGCCCAATAACCTTGGAGTAACTTACTCTATGTGATAGGTCTACCCTTTCTTAACATTCTGGGTTCAGTTTATGCCCAAAGGCAGGAAAGAGCAGAGATACTTCTTTCTTCCATTCTGAAAGCAAAAGGATGGAGCAGTCTGTTTCAAAGTCATTACGTACTATGAGACCACTTCCAAAATCTGTCTTTAAATCAGAGCAGTATCCACCTCCCAAATGATCCAAGTGAGTAAGCATTCTGCCACTGACCACTGGTTTTAAAGAAAGTTTGGATTTTCAGTCCCCTGAGTTTTCAAGACATCATTTGTGACTAGGAGTCTCTGATCTGCTCCCTTCGCTTGAGCGAAGACCCATGCCAACCTCCCAACCCTGTTTCCATGAAGAAAGAAAGCAACGGGAACCCTGGCAGGGCACACACAGCTCAGTGCTTTTCTCTAACCTCACTTCCTCTACTCACCTTTGGTGACTCAGCTTTGAAATAAGCTGGAGATCCTATTGCCCTGGCCCTGGCTGTCCCAGGCCTGGTTTTGAACCCTTAGACTTGAGCTGATGCCAAATTATACACCTCTGCCATGAGTTCTATTTTAAGTCTACACATTTTAAGTCCTGGCTTGAGATTTCATGGGGCATTAAGTATTTGACATCTTTGATTTTCTAACAATGAGTAAAGCAGAGGTTAGAGTAAGAGCTGCTGTTCTGCCCCTAATTTATCACAGATCTCTTTATATATCCAGATGCTCTGGATATATGTTAAAGTCTTTGGCCCATATTTACAGTTTGGAACATTGCCTTAGCTTTTACTAATGTATCAATAGTTGGCATGGGAATGAGAAGAGACCCACATTAGCTGATGCCCCAACTACTGGTCTCTCTTGGCAATAACTGCTGATGCTTATGAGGAATCAAAAGCATTGCAGAAAAATCCACAGATTCTTTTTTTTCTCATGTGTTACTGCAGAAGCCCTTGGAGAAGTAAAATTATCCTCCACAGCCTCATCAGAGGGAAAGGGAGGTGATATGGGCCCTCCCCTTTAAAACAGGTGGGGAGGGCTGGTGCTATGGGAACACAGGGGGAAATTGCTCATGGGAACATCTGGAGGACCACCTTCCTCCCAATACCTTCTTTTGAATCTGGACCAGATTCAACAATATGGCCTTCCTTATGCTGCCATCAGTGAGTAGGTGAGTCTGGGACATGTGAAGGCATGAAGAGTTTGAGATTGGGGTAGGACAAGAAAATACGGAGAGGCGTGAGGTACAAACTACCACCCTCGTAGCTGACCTACTGATATAAATTATGACACTTCATCAGGACCACTGGGAAAACAGGATCCAGGCAGATCAGAGAGACCAGGATAAAGAGGGGATGACAAGCCATGCTATGAGAAAGAGCTGAAAAGCCCAGAGCTGTTTCACGTAGAAGAAAAGATGGCACAGGGGCAATGAGAGCTGTTTGTCAATACCTGAAAGGACTATGAGAAAGACTTACTCTTCACAGTCAAAGAAGGCAGAGCTGGAAAGATGCAAAGGAACATACCCCACAGTATTTAAAGGGTCCCAAAAATCAAGGGAAGGGAAATGGAACACTCCTGTTTATTGAGTGCCTTCTATAAGCCCAGATCTGTGCAAGGCATTTGATCATGGAGTCCTCACCTTATTTCTGAAAGTTTGTATCATGAGAGAACCAGAAGTTAGAAAAGGTATGGAGCTTATCTGAGATCCAAGAGCTAGTAAAGAACTAGAGAAGACCTTGTATTTGAACTTCCATCACAGGACTTGATTATGATAGATGATCTTGCAGAGTCTGTGTGACCTCATGTTGGGGGGAACTGCACAGTGATTCCCACATGAACCAAGGCTCACACTCACTATCCTCTGAGGTCCCTTCCAGTTTCTGACACTCTGTGCATAGTTCTGGTGGCCCAAGGAAGCGTGGCTGGGGTGCTGAGAGCTGGGAGGAGGAAAGCAAGAGGAATGCTTTGTGGGTAAGACATCTGCTCAGCAAAATGATGCGAATGACAAATGGGCCTCCCAGGGGACTGATTCTCTCCAATTTTACCCAACAATAAAATGCTCCACAATGAGACCTGACGATTTGGTTGTTAATTCAAAACATCTTTCTCCAAGCTGCCTGTAACTATAATCTAATTGTTGCAAGTTGGTGGTTTATAAAAAAAGAATAGAAAAGAAAGTAACATCATATTAAATACAAATGTGCATTTCCTCGGCAATAACTCACTCTGCTTTTGTGTTCATTTTATCCTGTTATCATCAGATTCTTAATCTACCTACTAAACATTTATTTCTATAAAAAGTCTAATTTAACTTCAAGAAATAAGAGGTTCCCCACCCTTTCTTATGAGAGGCAATTCAGTGGTGAGAACAGTCTGGACAGTGGCGCATAGGACTTGATTTTAGGCCTAGAATGTAATAGCAGCAAGCTGGCTATTTAATTTACGAAACTTATTTGACTTCTCTCAACTTTGCTTTCCTCATCTATATAATCAGATTAGAATCTATACCTCACAGTTTTGGGGGGAGGGTCAATAGAAGATTTTCTCTGAGATAGTCTTTTAAGCTCTAACAGAAAATACTGACTCAAAAGGCTTGGCCCTTGAGGCATTGTTGTGGCTCCAGGGACAGTTTCAGATTTATGGATTTATCATCCATCTGTCACCCATCCATCCATCCACCCACCTATCCATCCATGTCTCCATCCACCTATCTAGCTTTCTATGTATTTAACAAATGTAGATTGACTTTCTGTTACATACCAGATACACAAACAAGAGCTAGGAATATAGTCATGAATTAGATATAGCATGATTCCTGCCTCCAAAAACCTCCTCTCCAGAGAGAGGGGCAGACTCATTTATATATAATTATGTAATGAAGTAACCATGGTGTGAGATTGTACCTCTTGAACCATGGGTAATACAACCATCTCAGATTATTTTATTTCTCCTATTGCCATTAGAAGCAATGGAGAAGATCATGAAACCAATTCGTCTATGAATCGGAACTGGAGTGGGAAATAGAGCAGGTCTTAGATATAAAAAAGGGAGGGACTTTCTCTGGCCTTGGGGGCTGGCAGGGGGGATGCCCTGGGAGACTGGGGAATGATTCTGGTGGTGAGTGCCCCTGATTCCTGGAGCAGGCCCTGTGAGCTGTGCCCCTGACTTCAAGTTGTTCTATTATTGGGCCATCAGTGGTAGTTCCAGGGACAGTAAGTGTGGTGCATGCTTTGTTTCTGAGCGGTTTGTCTCGATGAGCAGCAATTCAGGGAACTGAGAATTACCTGAGATCTCAGGGAGAGCATATGCTACCCCACAGTCATGGAGGAGAGCTAGATCTTGGTTGCCCTCAACCTCAGCTGCCCTGCCACAGTGGCGTCTCCTTGGGAAACGATGTGCATCCGTGTGAAAGATGAGCATGGCTGCTGCATGGGGATGGAATGATGCAGTTGCTAGTGTTCAGGCCAAGTTTGTGGATTTCGGCTCAAGAAGCAGACTTAGCAGTGAACTAGAGGCTAAGCAGGAACTGGAGAAGTATACCCATGAAAGGAGCCTTGTAGGGGGCATTAGGGGAGCAGAAACTTCCTCCATGTCCTGAGTAGTAAGATTTATCACACCTGCTGGAGGGAAGCATGTTTAATGTTCTGCCAGTGGGCGTTCTCGTTGATTTAGGGGCATGGTGAAGGCTTCATTCTCTCAAGCTTGGCTGACTGAGATGGGCAGGTGCTGGAGATTTTGATCATACACTATCCTCTTCAGGTTTTGATATCCCCTTCCTATTTCCACACATATATATGTGTGTATATATATATATACATATATATATATATATATATATATATGTGTGCAACACAAAATTTTGAGGGGTTTATATAAGATTTAATTTCAGTTTCCTTCACTTCCTTCTGTGTAATTGCAGGCATCATTTGTGATTCACTTATTATATGTCAGATCCTACACTAATGCTTTGCATACCCTAACAATATATCTGTTAAAATTCTTTATGTGACCACCTCAAACTGGCTTCAGCAATAGGTGGGTACCTTGGCTTGTTTAAAGGGAAAATCCCGAGCCTGGTTTAGTTCAGAGGATCAAAGATATCAAGAAGAACTACTTTCCCTCCATTTCTTTGTTAACGCATCTTACACACAGGTCAGTTTCATCTTAGGGTAGGGTTGGCTCCATGGTCATGAGATATCTACCTGGTTCTATATTCTCCCTTGGTCCATGTCCAGAGAACCCCTTTCTCAGCTAGCAAACAATCTGGCTTCTGTATCGTACTGACATAAAGCCCACCTTTGAACAACCACAAAGGGAAGGAGAGAGGATCGTGCTGATTGGCTGAGGACTACAGCAGTGATCTGTTTGGTCACTGACATTGTCATTTTTCCCTTCCCTGTCTCAGTTCCCTGTGCCTGTCCTCAGTATACAAGATCCGCTTTGGGGGAAATCTGATGCAAAGCAGTATCTTTGCCCCACAACTGAGGAATCTCTAGCCATTCCTACTGTACCTAAGTACCATAAACATAACAGGGTCTTAATAAGTACCAGTGGGTGGATGAATTCCAAACCAGAAATGTGGTGACTACACAAGTGTACTTTGTCCCTTGTAGGCAGAGTTTGACCATGATCCTTCTTCACTCCCATTTCATTGTTTCTCCTTTGGGTCTCAGAGTGATGTCAGGAAGATGCTGTCTTCTTGAAACTTAGCAAATCGTTTTGACAAAAGCTTCCACTGACATCAAGGAAGTAAAACTGCACTGAGTATCCGGTTACAATACAATCCCAGGGAAGAAATGTTCACAGAGATTTTATAGATGAGATCCTTCAAAATAGTGCGGTAGCTTTCCTAATGTCCTCCAGTTCTACTCTAGTCCCAATACAGTGATAATTCACATTTTGGAATATAGACTGGGGGTCAGTGAGAATGACTTCTGATACTTTCTTCTGACACTCCAATTAAGCAGTTTGGATTCAAAAGATTTCTAACCTTTTCAGATTCTCTATCAGAGAATGTAGAAAAAGTTCCTTAGGGAGTGATAAAATATTATTCATGAGAAAAATGGGGGGTATAATAGAAGCATTGTAAAACCGCTAGCAGAGGAAATAACATTTAAGAAAATAACGCCATATCCCTGGTTGGTAGATTTAGAAAGAAGAGGAGTAAATCATTTTTATTCTTCTGCTCTTCTTAACAGTTTATAATTCTGTTGACTCTTGAGTTTCCACATGGCTAATGTTAGGTCTATAACATTCACAGAAATTAAAGCCCAGAAGGATTTTTTTTTTTTTGTGAGTTCACATGTGTGTGCAGATATTCTGAATTAAAATCAAGGTTAAGTTAAATTAAGAAAAATGCAAGTTATAGTACAAAGACTTATGAAGGAAAATAAAGACTTCCACATCTTTACAATCTAGTTTTTTGGTTTTTTTTGGTTTTGGCTTTTGTTTTTTGCCACCCCATTGGCATATGGAGTTCTGGAGCCAGGAATCAGATCCTATACCGCAGCTGCAACAATGTCAGATCCTTTAACACACTGTGCTGGGCCAGGGACCGAGCCTGTGTCCTGGCACTGCAGAGCTGCCACTGATCTCACTGCACCACAGTGGGAACTTCTACCATCTAAATTTTCATCCATCAACACTGCTCTGAAACACATTAAATAATACTTCTAAAATAAATAAATAATACTTCAAATGTGTTATATAAAAATAAAAACATACAATTTGGATAGTCAGTATTATCTGGACTTGAAGGAAGTAGCACATGAGTCCACTTACTGTAGCAGTGCACGTACGTCACCAGGACAGGATGATCAAAGCAGAAGTAAGGTGGAGTGGAAGGGGGGATATAATTGGCATAAAATAAATTTCACATATTTGAAGGGTACAATTATAACTCTCAACATATACACACTCATGAAACCATCTCCACACTGAAGCTGGTGCACACACCAATCTTCCCTCAAAATTTCTTTCTGACCCTTTGTATCCCTTAGAAGCCAACTTAATTTTTATTTCCTAGTCTTAACTTATTTGCTGAGATCTATTCCTCTGCTGCTCCTGAAGGAAAATTTTGGCTATACCTTGAATTACACTTAGGTAATTAAAAAAAACTCACCAGCCACTTAAAGTCTCAAACGTATTCTGAATCTACAAACTGAATAGTCCAATCTTATGAAACAATGAATTTTCCAATCTATTTACAGTTAGGATTTTTCCTTCTCTCACTTTGGGTCTGCTGCAGAGGGGCAGGCTCAATCCCTGGCCTCACTCAGTGGGTTAAGAATCCCGTGTTGCCGTGAACTGTGGTGTAGGTTGCAGATGTGGCTTGGATCCCGTGGTTGCTGTGGCTGTGGCAGTGGCCAGCAGTTACAGCTCTGATTTGACCCCTAGACTGGAAACCTCCATATGCCATGGGTGCAATCCTAAAACAACAAGAATAAAATAAATAAAATGAAATCAGGCTGCAAAATTAATACTGGGTTATTGTTATCTTGGCAGAATTACTGCCAAATGCCTGTGAGGACAAATACATTTCCCTGTAGAGTTTTGGGTTCATTTCTCAATGAGAAGATGGCATGATATTTGGAAGGTGGAAATGAAGTGGCCATCCTTTTCAGAAGCCTGCAGGCTTCCAGACCCCTTTCAACCCTTTCATGGTCATAGTGGTTGGGGAACATATCTGCTCCAGTTCATCAGGATTATTCTAGCGAATGTTTTTCTACTCCTCAGACAGTCGCCTTCTAGGTCTTCATCCCCACAGCTCTCTCTACATTGGGGTCCTAATTCCAGCATTAATCTCCCTTATTCCCCTAATACCATAGAGGCTAAATTTTCTTGAATGAACCTGGACTGATACAGACGTTTAATATGCTGGATACTGGAGACGTTTAATATGTTGGACTGTTCTGGACTAGACAGTCACATAATCAAAGGAATATTAAGGAAAATATTAATGTTGATAACTACCTCATTTCTCTGTGCTCATGCTCTGAGGGTGTCACCTGGGGGATCTGAGTACCTGAAGCAGAGGCCAACTCTTGTCATGCTCCTCCCTGCTAGTGCTAGTTGACGGTGTGTCAGCATGGGCCGACACCGGGAACCAGGCATGTGTGAGAAGGCAGCAGAGCTCTCTTTGTTTATACCCAGACCTATTCTGTCATGAGTCTAGGAAAGGGAGCCGATACGAGATTCTCACACCTGGCCCTGAGTCTTGTCAACCATGTGAGTGTGAGCAAACCGCTCCCTTTGCCTGTGCTGCAGTTTCCTCATCTGTTAATTCGTCAAGCAAATTATTTATCCCAGTGGTGCCTTTTAGCCTTAACATTCCACCAGTCCATGAATCCATTAGACAGAAGTTTGATTTCCTTGGCTCAGAATGTTCCACTTGGCCAGGCCTGCCACAAGGCTAGCAAGGGCTAGGCCAGGCCCAGAAGCTTTCTCCTGGGCCTCTGGGGGCTAATTTATGGTCATGACCTTGTTCCCGGATGGGACCTGAGGGCAGCCACGGAGGTGAGAACCCACAGGTACTAGAGGAGCAAACAACTGTGCCCCAAAGTCAGGGCCTAAGGCAGACTTGGCCACTCAGCTGCTGACAGACAAACAAATGGATGGATGCACCTCTCTGTCACCTCTTGGCCCTCCCTTTGCCAGAGCTACTGTCACTTCTTCAAGGTGTGATGATTACATGAAGAATAAGGCCGAATGCAAATTTATGGTGTCTGCAAGCTTCCCGTGTTTCCTCAGGGATGATCCTTTGACCAAGGCTCCCCCTTTCCCTGTCCCAAGGCCCCAGACCTAAGCCACACACAAATCTTGATTTCATCAGGAGTTCTCTGTTCCCTAAGCTGCTCCTGTTTTCCTTCTGAAGCCACAAGCTTTTTCCTAGAAATTTTATTGTTCCCCCACGGCCTCATTTTTTTACAAGTTCCTTCCTGGAGAGCTGGGACTCAGCCAGCCTCTTCTTGTGGCAAACAGGCCCAGTGCCCACAAGAAAGCATTTTCCTCTTTGTTTTGTCTCCTGTTGTCATTAAGAATAAATAAATAAATAAATAAATAAATAAATAAATAAATAAGACAATAAAAGTCTCTCTTCCTGCCACTTCTCTTTATAGATTTTCTCATTAAGAGAATTAACAGCAATCAAAGCCAAATCCATAGCTGCTTCTCTTGAGACAAATCAACGTCAAACTCTTTGCAACTCAAGTCAAAAACAGTGATTGCTGGCTGCCAAAACTGAGCTCCCAGAGTCAGCTTCTGTGCTCATCTCTGCAGTGCAGCTGGGGAAGGAGAAGGTGGGGGTGTCTGAGGTTACACATTCATACCCGCAGGGCACTATCTTCTGGGGGGGGGGTGGAAGAGGAAGTCTGTGCTTGGTTGCTGACTATGCTCCTGCCATGGGCCTATAGAATTGCTCGTTCTGGAAGCCATCCAGACCCAGACTGGGTTGAGGTAGAGAGCTCCCTATCCCTGGAAAGCACTTGGTACTTCCTCAACCAAGTGCCCCTCCACAGGCTAAGGAATTATACTGGATGACTGCTGAGGTCTCCTTTTACTCAAAAGTTCCTGAATCCAGGGCCCCTTTGCCATCTGTCTTGCAATGGCATCAGAAGAGAAAGGCAACCAGGAAGGACTAAATATGATACAGAGCCTAGGTACAGCCCTCAGGGACGGGTAGGTCCTCAGGAAGAAGCCCTCATGACAGGCATAAGTGTAACTCCAAGTAAGGTTATCTAATAAAATTATCTGAAGAACGATCAAGATGGCAGAGAAGTAAGAGGTCACATTCACCTTCTCCCACAAGCACATCGAAAAACACATGTACATGTAGAACAATTTGCACAGAACATCTGCTTAATGCTGGCAGAAGAACTTAAACCTCCAAAAAGGGCAAGAAACCCTCCACATAACTGGGTAGAACAAAAGAAAAAAGAGAGGTGGGGGAGAAAAGGACTCAGGATGGGACCAGCACTCTGAGAAGGAGCTGTTAAAGAGGAAAGGAACTCACACCCTGGGAAGGCCCCTAACCAACAGGGAGAGCAGCCGAGATGGAGGGACCTCAAAGTCATGGAGTAAAGTACACCAGGTGGGACTGAGGAGAGCAGAGTGAGAGCCACACCGATTAATTGCACCAACACCCCGACACCACAGCCTGGGATGCTAGGGTGGGGGCTGGGTACTGAGACTCGGGCTCCTCTGGGGTCAGTTCTGGGTGGAGGTCTAGGTTTCACTGTGTGGAGACAGTCTGAGGGGCTAGGGAGTGGTGTGCAATGGGCTGGGGAGCCAAACACCAGGCACTGGGGCACTGAATGCCACAGCCAAGGGAACCAGGGAGGAGGTCCGGGCCTTTGGGAGAAACAAAGCATTGTTGTTGGGGAGGGTGAGAGGAGGAAGGGCAGACACCCACATAACTCTTTCGCTGCACATGCACATGGACTCTCAGAGGGCGGGGCACCTCTGGCCCAGGCTACAGGTAGCGAGAGGCCACTTGCTTAGGCTACAGGAAACTCGTTGACCCTTGTGCGGGCTGTGGGTGGTTGGGCACCTCTTGTGTGGGCTAAGGGAAGTGGGGGGCTAAGCACAACATGGTGCCTCTTATGTGATCTACAGGTGGCAGGGACAAACCACAGGAGTCATCTCAGAAACCACAGGGAGGCATGGCCCACCAATAGTAGGGGTCTGTGAACAGATTCCACCTGCAGCCCCAGACACCTCAGAAGTCAGCAGAAAAGAGGGCACTATAACTGAGCACCACCCGTTGTTAATCTCACTCCCCTGGGAACACAACTGCCCTGCTGCTGCCACTGCCAAACTCTCCAGGCAGTTCCCACACATGCCTGATCACTGTTACTTCCCAGGACCCTGCAACTAGGAGCAGCCTGTGAAACACCTTATGAGTGTGCTAAGAGGGATGGGGTGCTTCCTGCATGGTCTACAGGTGGCAGGGGAAAATCATCACTGACTCCAGAGATAGGTGTGGCCTGCCTAAAGATTTAGGCACCACCTAAATCTTCCTGAGGCTCATTACCACTTCCCAGGGCCCTGCAACAAGGAGTAGCCTATGCTGCCTTCCTGCAGGTCCTTGCTACCGTCAAGAGTCCAGCAACCAGGCACTGACTACCAGCCCTGCCCATTGCCTCCTTCTTCCTAAAAACACACTCAGTACATTCACAAAAAGTACACAAGTATAAAACAAAAGGAAATCATCCAACCAAAAAAAAAAAAAAAAAAGGAATGAAGATAGAATCAACTGGAAAACAAGGTTTACAATGGCAATAGATACATATTTGTCGATAATTACCTTAAATGTCAATGTACTGAATGCTCTGATCAAAAGGCATAGAGTGGCAGACTGGATAAAAAAAGCAAGATCCTACAATCCACTGTCTACAAGAGACCCATCTTAGGGCAAAGGGCACATATAAATTGAAAGTCAGGGGATGGGAAAAGATATTTCATGCCAATGGAAGACAGGAAAGCAGGAGTCGCAGTACTCATATCAGAGGAAACAGACTTTAAAATGAAGGCCGTAAAGAAAGACAAAGAAAGACACCATTTAATGAATAAAGGATCTGTTCAAGAAGAGTATATTACAATTGTCAATATATATGTTCCTAGTATAGGAACACCCAGATATGTACAACAAATACTAGCAGACATAAAAGGAGAAATTGATGGAAATATAGTAATAGTAGGAGAGTTTAACACCCCACTCACATCAATGGACAGATCCCATAGACAGAAAATCAATAAAGCAACAGAGATCCTAAGTGACACAATAGAAAAGTTATATTTCATTGACATTTTCAGGACATTACATACAAAAAAAAAATCAGGACATACATTTTTTTCAAGTGCACATGGAACATTCTCAAGGACTGACCACATACTGGGGTACAAAACTAACCTCAACAAATTTAAGAGTACAGAAATTATTTCAAGTATCTTCTCTGACCACAAGGGCATGAAATTAGAAATCAACCACAGGAAAAGGAAATCAAAAAGGAAATTAAAAAATATCTCCAGACAAAGGATAATGAAGATAAAACCATTCCAAATCTATGGGATACCACAAAAGCAGTGCTCAGAGGGAAGTTCATAGCAATACAGGCCTTCCTCAAAAAAGAGGAAAAATCTCAAATCTACAACTTAACCCACCACCTAAATGAATTAGAAAAAGAAGAACAAATAAAACCTAAAGTCATTAGAAGGAATGAAATCATAAAGATCAGAGAGAAAATCAATAAAATAGAGATTCAAAAAAAAATAGAAAAAAAAATCAATAAAACAAAGAGCTGGTCCTTTGAAAGGGTAAACAAAATTGACAAACCTCTGGCCAGACTCACCAAAAAGAGGAAAGAAAAAACCCAAAGAGACAAATAAGAAATGAAAAAGGAGAAGTTTCAATGGATATTGCAGAAATACAAAAAACCAGAAGAGGATACAATGAACAATTACATGCCAACAAATTGGACAACCTAGAAGAAATGGACAAATTTCTAGAGATTTACAGCCCACCAAAACTGAATCAAGAAAGAGATCGACTGAACAGACTGATCACTAGAAATGAAATTGAATAGGTAATAAAAACACTCTATACAAACAAAAGTCCAGGACCAGATGGCTTCAAAGGCAAATTCTACCAAACATACAAAGAACTTATACCTATCCTTCTTAAACTTTTCCAAAGGTTGAAGAAGGAGGAACACTCCCAAAGACATTCTATGAAGTCATCATCACCTTAATACCACAACCAAAGATACTACCAAAAAAAAAATTGTTGGTCAATATCTTGATGAATATAGATGCAAAAATTCTCCACAAAATTTTAGCCAACTGAATCCAACAACATACAAAAAAAGACCATACACCATGACAAAGTGGGATTCGTCCCAGGTTCACAAGGATGGTTAAACATACACAAATCAAAGTCATACACCACATTAACAAAAGAAAAATTAAAAAAAACCACATGATCATCTCAATAATGCAGAAAAAAAAAGCATTTGACAAAATCTAAAGTCCTTTCATGATAAAAACTCTTACCAAAGTGGGTATAGAAGGAACATATCTTATCATAATAAAAGCCATTTATGACAAACCCCTAGCAAATATAATACTCTGTGGAGAAAAGCTGAAAGCCTTCCTGCTAAAATCTGGAACAAGACAAGGATGCCCACTCTCACCACTTTTATTCAACATAGTATTGGAAGTCCTAGGCACAGCAATCAAACAAAATAAATAAAAGTTACCCAAATTGGAAGAGAAGAGGTAAAATTGTCACTATATGTAGATGACATGATACTATATATAGAAAACCCTACTCCACACAAAAACTATTCAAACTGATGGATGAATTCAGCAAAGTAGCAGGACACAAGGTTAACATCCAGAAATCGGTTGCATTTCTGTATACTAACAATGAAATACCAGAAAAGGAATATAAAAATACAATACCTTTTAAAATTGTACCCCCAAAAATTAAATACCTAGGAATAAATCTGACCAAGGAGGTGAAAGATTTATATGCTAAGAACTATAAAATTTTAATCAAGGAAATTAAAGAGTATTCAAAGAAATTAAATAGGATTCAAAGAAATAGAAAGATATTCAATGCTCCTGGATTGGAAGAAATAATATTGCAAAAATGGCCACACTACCCAAAGCAATCCACAGATTCAATGCAATCCCTATCAAATTACTCATGACATATTTCATCCAACTAGAACAAACAATACAGAAATTTATGTGGAACCATAAAGGACCCAGAATTGCCAAAGCAATTCTGAGGAACAAAAACCAAGCAAGAGGCATAACTCTCCCAGACTTCAGGCAATATTACAAAGCTACAGTAAACAAGACAGTGTGGTACTGGTACAAAAACAGACATACAGACCAATGGAACAGAATAGAGAACCCAGAAGTAAACCCAGACACCTAGGGTCAATTAATCTTTGACAAAGGAGGCAAGAATATAAAATGGGAAAAAGTCTTTTCGGCAAGTGGTACTGGGAAGACTGGACAGCCAAAGGTAAATCAATGGAACTGGAACATGCCTTCACACCATGCACAAAAATAAACTCAAAACGGCTTAAAGACTTAAACATGATAAGATACCATCAAACTCCTAGAAAAGAACATAGGCAAAACATTCTCTGACATCAACCTTACAAATGTTTTCTTACGTCAGTCTCCCAAGGCAATAAAAATTAAAGCAAAAAGAAGCCAATGGGACCTAATCTAACTGACAAGCTTTTGCACAGCAAAGGAAACCGTTAAAAAAAAAAAAAAAAAGACAACCTACGGAATGGGAGAAAATAGTTTCAAACAATGCAGCTGATAAGGGCTTAATCTCTAAAATAAACAAACAACTTATACAACTCAACAGCAAAAAAACCAACAACCTAATTGAAAAATGGGCAGAACACCTGAATAGACATTTCTCCAAAGAAGATATACAGATGGCCAACAAAAACATGAAAAAATGCTCAACATCACTGATTGTTAGAAAAACGCAAATCAAAACTATTATGAGGTACCACCTGACACCAGCCAGAATGGCCATCCTTAACAAATAACAAATGCTGGAGAGGGTGTGAGGAAAGAGGAAACCTCCTTCACTATTGGTGGGAATGTAAATTGGTACAACCACTATGGAAAATAGTATGGAGGTATATTTGAAAACTACAGAACTTCCATAAGACCCAGCTATCCCACTCTTAGGTATATATCCAGATGAAACTTTCAATGGAAAAGATACATGAACCCCCTGTTCACTGCAGCACTATTCACAATAGCCAAGACATGGAAACAATCTAAATGTCCATTGGCAGATGAATGGATTAAGAAGATATGGTATATATATATACATAATATATATATATATATATTATATATATATACATACATACATACAATGGAATACTAGTCAGCTATAAAAAAGAAAAAAATCATGCCATTTGCAACAACATGGATGGAACTAGAGACTCTCATATTAAGTGAACATAAGTCAGAGAAATACAAATACCATATGATATTGTTTATATCTGGAATCTAGCATATGGCACAAAGTAACCTTTCCATGCAAAAGAAACTCATGGACTTGGAGAAAAGACGTGGTTGCCAAGGGGGAGGAGGGGGAGGGATGGACTGGGATTCTGGGATTAAGAGATGCAAACTATTGCATTTGGAGTGGATAAGCAATGAGATCCTGCTATATAGCACAGTGAAATATATCCAGCTACTTGTGATGGAACATGATGGAGGATAATGTCAGAAAAATAATATGTGTTTGCGTGTGTGTGGTGTGTGTTTGAATGACTGGGTCACTTTGCTGTACAGTAGAAATGGATAATGCTATACACTGTAAATCAACTACAATGGAAAAAATAAAAATCATTAAAAAAAAAAACATCTGCCAGCAAACCAGAACTTCTCAGGACAGTTGTGGGTACTGCATGATATGACATGGGCAATGCAATGGACATGCTGCAGTCTCCCCAGGACATGCTGAAGAACAGCTTAAAGTGACATTGGCTTAGTGAGACATTAAGTTATATTAGAGCACGCAACAGTCTGAGAGTCAAGAGAAGCTGGCTACTGTTCTATTTATTTGTGTGATTTGGAGGGAGTTATTTTTTCTTTCTATGTTTCAGTTTCCTTAACTGTAAAAATCCAGGATTGGTCTATATCTGCATTTTCCAAAGAAAGTTCCAGGGAAACTTGGTTCCATCAGGTATTTCATGTAAAATCATTTTATGGTAAAATATGTTTGGAAACATCAGGTGTAATGATGCTCCTTGGAGAATAACAGCACTGATATGGCTGTGAAAGGATCCAAAAATCCTGGAATGAAAACATCTGTTTCTTTTTGTCTAAGCTTGTGTTTCCAGAATATCTTTAAACATAGGAGTCTTTTTTTTTTTTTTCCCAGTACAAACCTTTATCACCCAAGGAGCTTATATTCCTTGGCACACTGTGTGTGAATTCAGGGAAATGGTGACCTAGATGATCTCTGAGGTTCCTTAGTCCTAGAATAGTATGTGCTTCTCTAATTAGCAGGAGAATCATCAACCAAAAGTTTGTCTTGATGGGCGGGCATAAGCAAGACCATGCTGCCTGCATCTCTGACTAGTGTCTCTGTAATAGGCTTCTGCACACACCCTTTCCTCTGCCTAAAAGACTGCCCATACTTTTTGACTGGCTAACTCAGCCTTCTCATCACAGCTTCAGCAGTACTTCCTCTGGGCGTTCTTCTTCATGCCTCCATTAGGTACCATTCTGTATGTCTTTTACTTCCTAGACTTGTCTATACTAGCATAAAAGGGCTTGCATGCTGTGTTCTCCTTCTATCTCCAGTGCCTATTAAAGGGTCTGACATATAGGAGGCCCTCCATAAATATTTATGGAATGAACAGATACAAATTAAGTGACTTTGGGGATTGCTCCCTTAATTGTGATGGGGGAGCAGTGATTACCACTAATGGGAAGGGGTGGAGACAGACATTCTCTTGTTACACTGGGGAAGTTATAGCCAGCAAGGCGTCAGAGTTATTCTAGACAGAACTGGCTGCTTCTCTTAGGAGAGAGCTTTCTGTAACTGAACATGTTCACCATAAACATAAAGGAGACCATCATCAATTGGAATTTTGAATGAAATGACTTTGACATTTCCTTCTAATGCCAAGACTCTAGGATCTCATTCTTTTTTAATCAGTGTTCTGTGCAATTTACATGTCCCTACAAAATAAGGGCTCTTTTGTCAAATATCTTTGGTTTTTGAGAACTACAACTAAATTGAAACAATAATTAATTTACTAGCAATCTATTATATTAATAATAGCAATCTAACTTGTTAATAAAAATGCAGCTTAAATGCTAGAGTCAAGGAACAATTAAGTTATATTATGCAGCTCTCAATGATAATAGAGACTAATTTTTTAAGTTTATGGTATAATGTTACTTGAAAATGTAGACCTAAACAAGCATGATATGAACACTGTGATTACAACCTGGTAACGTACAGAAGAAAAAAAAATAGGTGGGAAGGAAACCCACACAAATACAGAGTATTTGGGTAAGGAAAATGAGACTAGAAGTGAAGTTTGTCTGTTTTTTAATTTATTTCTGCAAAATTTCTCTCCAGTTCTTTTTAATGTGCTTGTCTTTTTTTGTATATTTTTAAGATAAAAATAAGATTGGAAATGACAGAAAATATGCTCGCTGGCTCTGCAAACATTATTTTGATTTTTTTCCAGCTGATGTTTTGGAGACTTGTTCAAAGATAACTGGACTGTAAGAATAATTCTGGCCTCACTCCTCTTGCCTAGCTGTCTTGAAATGCCCTTCATAAAGAGACAGAATGACAATGATCGCCCTCCAAACTCACATACTTCATCTGGTCCCTGACAAGTCCCAAAGACCCAGAGCTGTAAACCAGACTAAAAGTGAAAAGTTGAGAAGTTTGTACTTCATCTGCTCTCATTTCCATTTGTGATTTGGGGGTCATGCTGCTTTTTTTGGAGGATGGAGGGAGGGAGGTGGGGACGGTTGGCTCAGGTCAGCAACCTTTTTTCTTTGTCCTAAGATAAATCCCAAAAGCTATTACCAGGAAAAAGAAAGAAAAAAAAAGTTTTTGTTTGGCTTTTTGCTACTCTGGCCATAAACAACGGTCTAGGATCAAGGGTGTTGTGGGCGCACAGGATTTAATCTCCGCCAGGTTTTCTTCCCATAAACATCCTTTCAGCTGTCCTGGCCCAAGACATCATTCCCTTTGTGAGGCTGATGCATCGTTGTCAATGGAGTGGCCCGCTGTGTTGCTCTCCATGGACCCAAGTGCCAGTTCTGACCCTTCAAGCCTGGAAAATCTCAGCTTATTCATGCTTAAGATATTTGGACCCAAGATGGTCCCCCACTTGGTGGTTAAATATAATTTAATGGAACAGAGAGGCCTGACATAGTAGAAAGAGCATGGCTTCGGGGAGTCAGAACAATTTAAGCTTGAATCCCAGTCCCTCTGCTTACAAACAATGTGACTTTGGATAGACAAGTTACTTCGCTTCCAGAAGCCCTTGTTTCTCCTTGTGATTCCTACCTTGAGGGCTGTTATTGTGGGCTGAATAAAGAATCAGATGCTAGTATCAGATGAATAAAGAATCAGTGACTAGTAAATTCGAGTTTTTATTCCTTTGGTTACTAGTGTTCCAGACTCAAGTGTTGAAATTTTCCAAAATATTTCTGATGAACTAAACTGGGTTCTGTGGAAATTCACCAAGATGATGAGAGGTCTGGAAGCCAGTCCCTAGGAGGAGCAGGTGAAGGAACTGAACACATTTTGTGTAGAGAAGATCAAGGAGCTCTAATAACTGCCTTCACATCTATGATTCACTCAAATCTGAAAAAAGGAGCTGACTTATTCTATTTTTTAACTCTGTTATTGGCAAAATATTTTTTTGGTTTCTTCTGCGTGTCAGATTCTGTGCTTATCCCTGAAGGAGTAGACTGGACAATTAGAGAGCTCTTGACCTCTTAGAGCTTGTAGTCTAGTTGGAAAGACAGACGATGAATGAGTAATTTTAAGTGTGATTGGTGATAAAAAAAATAAAGCGAGGAGGGTCAAGGGCACTCTGGGCTTATATAACTGGTCAAAAATAGCACCAGCTGGAGTTCCTGGCAAGGTGCAGCAGTTAAGGAACCTGACTAGCATCCATGAGGACGCGGGTTCCATCCCTGGCCTCACTCACTGGGTTAAGGATCTGGCGTTGCTGTGAGCTGTAGTGTAGGTCACAGACGCAGCTTGGATCTGATCCCGAGTTGCTGTGGCTATGGCGTAGGCCGGCAGCTGTAGCTCCGATTAGACCCCTAGCCTGGGAAATATAAGCTGAGTGTGGTGCGGCCAAAAAAAAAAAAAAAAGCACCAATGGATGTGAACTTGAGGGTGACTAAGTTTCACACAATAGTCAAAAGAGAGGTACATGTTGTTTCTATTGCCTCTATTGTAGGGCGGTTTGTGTGCTACATAGAAGTTCTAGCTGAAGATGAGAAAAGACTGAAATCTAAGTCTTACTTTGCTCCTCAAATGGTATGCCTAAAGGGTTGCATCAGCTTCAAGGTGGTGCTTTTTCTAATTTGCACAGAGACAACATTGAGTCTTATGGTGGCCCTGAGGTCTCCAAAGCGTGGCCTATGGCAAATTCTGGGCTACAGATATTCTTTGTTGGCCTGCATATTACTTTTGTTTATTTGTTTTTTAGTTTTGCTTCTGATTAACTGTTAGATTTTAAAGTCTGGGAAATTTCACATTAGAATCCAGATCTCTGAGTCCTATGAAAAAATTGGGAAATCGATTAACACTGGCCCTCATGTTCCCACAAGGAGGAAATCAACTGGAGTGAAGTTATGGCTGCTCCTTTTAGAGAACAAAGACATCCCCTGGCCCCAATCCTTTACCTCAAGTACCAAAACTTGAGTTTGCTACCCCTGTTTTTCATATAACCAGAACTGCACAGCACAGGCTGCCTGCTGAGATGATGGGTTCCATGTCTGGTGCTACTGAAGCAAAAGCTGCAGGCTCTGGGTCAGAGATGCCATACAGAATATTATACCAGGTAAGAAGTTTTGACAAAGTTTCAGGTTTTGTAGGTGCCTGAACTGTGGATGAAAGTCTGTCCTTGCTCTCGTGACACAATCATGATAGAGATGATACCAAGGTATACGGACCCAAATCAGAGCTTTCCTTTGTATGTTTGTTTACACAATCATGTCAAACATCTGAACCTATTCAACAGTCAACAGTGAATTCCTGATGTGAACCCAGTACTGCACTGTGCAATATAGAGGAATTCCAAATTTAGTTTATTTTAGCTTTATTATTCATTCCACTAAATGATTGAATAATCATTTAACTAACTAATATGGGCTAAATTATGCCCCCCCATAAAAAATCATGTATAATCGATTTCATCTCTAGACAGAAAATGTGAATTGTGCCCTCCCCTGGGACCTGAGAATGTGATTGTATTTGGAGATAAGACTGTTAAAGAGTTAATTAAGATAAAATGAAGTCTTGACAGTAGTCCCTAATCCAATATGACCGATATCCTTACAAAAAGAGGAAATTAGGATGTGGACACTCGGATGGATGATCATATGAGGACACTGTGAGAAGGCAGCCATGGGCAAGTCAATAAGAGATATCTCAGAAGAAACCTTGACTTTGAACTTCCAGCCTCCAGAATTATGAGAAAATAAACTCCTGTAGTTTAAGCCACCTGGACTATGGTATTTTGTTATGGCAGCTGCTATGAACTGAATGTTTACATCTCACTAAAATCCATATGTTGACCCTAATCCCCAATTTGATGGTATTAGGAGGTCGGAGGCAATTAGGTGATGAGGTTGGAGCCGTCATGAATGGGACCAGTGCCCTTTTAAAAGAGACCCCAAAGAGCTTCCTCATCCCTTCCACCATGTGATGACACAGTGAGAAGACAGCCATCTATATTCCAGGAAGCAAGGTCTTGCCGGGCAGAGACCTGTGCTGGTTCCTTGATGTTGGGTTTCTCAGCCTCCAAAAGACCTGAGAAATAAATTTCTGTTGTTTATAAGCCACCCAGCCTATGGCACATTGTTATAGTTGTCCAAATGGACTATGACAGCTGACCTAGGAAACAAAAACATCAACAACCTGCCTAATACAAATCCTGTCTCCTGCCTTCGAAGAGCTGATATAATAGGAGGAAAGCCTTGCTTGATTTGTAAACATTTCCCCCAATAGCCCAGGTGAGAATCAGACCACATCATTCTCTTGTCCTTAACCTTCCAGTGGCTTCTCCTTGTAATTAGAATAAAAACCAGTTTCTGGCAGGCAAAATGTTAGCGTGACCTAGTACCCACACTGTGGCCCACCTCAGTCTGGGCCACCATCTTTCTTGCTCATCACACACAGCACCCTGACCTCTCTGTTCCTCCCTCATGCTCTTCCAAGCTCTTTCCCATCTAATAACGCCTTAGCATACTTTGCTCTTCCTTCCTAAATATTCTTCCTTGTTTCCCAGACTCACTCCCATCATCTCTTCCAGCCAGAGGAGGAGAGTTAAAGGAAGAAGAAGGAGAGGGAATTCCCACGGCGGTTCAGCAGGTTAAGAACCCCACTAATGTCTTTGAGGATGAGGATTCGATCCCTGGCCTTCCTCAGTGGGTTAAGGATACAGCCTTGCCACCGAGCTGCATTGCAGGTCACAGATGCAGCAGAGATCCTGCATTCCTGTGGCTGTGGCGAAGGCCAGCAGCTGCAGCTCAGATTCAACCGCTAGCCAGCAACTTCCATATGCTGCAGGTGTGGCCTTAAAAAATGAAAAAAAAAAAAAAAAACTCCCTAAGAAGGGGGAGAACTTCCACTCTCTGAGAAACAAGTGAATGTTACAACAAGGGACTGTGCTTTGGGCTTTGCATTCATTTTTTGAATAAACACAAAGCTTGATGAGATAGGTAGTATTAATCTCATTGAACAGATGAAGAAAATTGAGATTCAGAGAAGTCACGAACCTTAAGCAAGAAGGCGGATGAAATTTGCACCCAAGTCCAACTTACTTAAGAGCCCTGCACATCCTGTCACATCACACTGCTAACACCTGCTGCCGGGTCACCTCCTGGAGGGAACTGGAGGGAGTCTCTTGGCTTATTTCCAAAGTCTTACAGCCTGGAAGTATTTCCTTTGGATTAAAAACACTCCCTGCAGGTGTTCCTGTTGTGTGCAAATGACCATTGAAAACCCTGCCATCCAGCCCACTCTGCTAAAATAAACAAACAAACAAAAAAAAAACTGACCTTGACTTAACCCAGGCACCTTCAGAAGAACACCTGCCCGCAACCAGGCTGGGAGGAAGGCAAGCAGAGGGGAGAGGAGAGGGCACACAGGACACAAAGCTGAGCTGCTCTGGCAGCAGGAGTCAGTAGAGCATGAAGAATTGAGTGTCAAAGCCCTGGGGTTCACTTCCAACTCCACATGTGGGGTTATGTCAGTCACTATGAAACCCTGAACTTCAGCTAGAGAATGGAAATAGGAGTGATGCTTGTCCTCCAGGGATGCTCTCCAGAAAGCCCAGGGCACGAGCAGGAAAGAACCCTGTAAATTATAAAGTATCATAGAGATGAGAGGTGTTGACATGATGATGATGATGGTGATGATGATGATGATGGTGATGATGATGATGGTGATGTCAAAATGTTGAAAATGGAATGAATTCAGACTTAGCTACATTAAAAAGAGACAAGCCTCAAGGAATTTGACTTGGCTCTGAAGGGCTTTGTAAATTGAGAGGTGACCCAGTAGAGAGGCCATAGGTACAGAAATTAAGCTTTATCCCAGCTAGTGACAGACCTGCACCATCTAAGCAGCAAGCGATGGCCAAAGCCCAACAGGTCCTGGCATTCAGGTCTGACATGATCTTCCCATTTACAACAGGAGGCCATCCAAGGAGTTGGGACACGGTGCTTTTGACCTATTTCCCAAGGTCAGGAAGCATTGCAAATTTGTTGGGCCGTGGCTAAAAAAGCTAGGGTTGAAGGCGTGTTTGGGTCACTAGTACCCTGAATGGGGAACTGAGGCTGAAGGCCATTTGGCTAGACAGCACGCTCTGTGGATGCTGCGGATGCTGTCATGTGCCTCCCAGTTCCCTCTTTAGGGAAGAACCTGTTACCTAAGCCACTGAGAGTGTTGTGGGCAGAGGGGCGACTGGTTTGCAGACCCTTTAGGATCTGTCTCAGCTGTGGAGATCCACCTGCCCAAGGTCACCCCCTTCCTGCTTAGCCTACATTCAGGTCAGTGCAGGGGTGTAAAGACCTGGCCAGCTCAGCCCATCCCAGACAGCCCTGAAGGGCCATCCCATCTCCACAGCCTCCAAGGAGTTGGCTGAGGCTGCCATTGAGACTGTGCCACAACTAGACTCCTTTCTCTGCTGGTTTCTACCCCACCCTTTCCCAAGTGCTGAACCCCAGGGCACTCCTTAATAAACACCCTGTGTCCTATATTCTGTCTCAGAGTTGACTTTCTTGGGAACTCAATCTACAACAAATACCCCTTGGGGCTTAAATAAATGTGTAGTGTGATGGGAAAGGAAAGCAAGGGTTCCTCTCAGGAAGATGAGATGCCAGGTCTGTAGTGACAAGAGTTGTCCCAAGCCCTACTGGCTGGTTATTTCTGTCATTCTAAGGGTTAGCTTCAGGGACTAGGCAGCATTGGGGATGCAGGTGGAATTCTCAGTGAATGCATATAAGCAGCAATCAGAACACAGGGAAAGAAGGGGCACCTGGATTCACCATCTCACACTGCTGTTTCATGCATTAAAGGCCCAGAGACCCAGTATTGCTCATTATCAAAGGCTAGGCTCTCTGATCCCAGAGTGTGTGTTGCAAATATTCCTTCTGGACGCAGGTGTTACCAGGATGCAGACGGACAGAACCCCGAGTTCATAAAACCAAGGTACCTCCAGATGCCATTCTGGCTTCTCCTGATCAAAGTTTATAGCAACTAACCTTATAATGAGCCAGATGCTGTGCTAGATCCACACCACAAACAACCTCATCTAATCCTCATGTAAACTCTATGCAGTAGGTGCTTCTTTTCTCCACTGTACAGATGAAATCCATGAAATTCAGAGAAGGGAAAAAAAGATCTGCACACCACGTATTCTTTTGTATGGATGGGATTTGTCCCAGGAGACCATTCAACTTCAGAAATTAGTATCTTCATGGGAGTTCCCACGGCCCATGCCTTGGAAGAGGCTAATGGGGTTGGTTATCTACAGACTTTAGGCCACCCTGGATGATGGAGACTTTGGTTTCCTTGGATTTGGGATCTAGGAGCTGTTGTTCTGCTCGTCCACAAAGAAACTGCATTTGCTCCTTCCCAGTTATAGCTCAGATCGGAGGCAGTAAATGTATAAAAAGGAAACCAAGGTGAAATAAGATCAGTAGTCAGAGTTAGAAGGCTTGTCTATGATGGGAAGGAAGGAAGTATGTGTTAAAAAAACAGAATGAATGAACTGAGGGATTTACTTGAGCTTAAATGAGTAGGAGAAGTACTTAGGTTTCTCAGGCTGCTGTAAAAAAGTATTATTTCTCCCAAATCTGGAGGCTGGGAAATTCAAGATCAACTCAGTTCCTGGTGAAGATTCTCAACTCTCAGATGACCACTTTCTCCTTTTTTTTTTGTTTTTTGTTTTTTTGGCTGCCTGAAGGCACATGGAGTTCCCCAGCCAGGGATCAGATCTGACCTACGGCGAAGCTGCAGTAACGCGGGATCTTTAGCCTACTGTGCCGGGCCAGGGATAGAACCTGTGTCCCAGCGCTCCCGAGAAGCTGCCAATCCCATTGCACCACAGTGGGAGCTCCTGGTCACTTTCTTGATGTGTTCTCACATGGCAGAGAGAGAGACTCTTTGGTCTTTTCCTATAAGGATAGTAATCCTAATAAAGTTGACCCCACTGTCACAATGTCACCTAAACCTAAGTACTTTTCAAAAGTCCTTTCTCAACATACGACGTTAGTGGGTTGTTAAGGTTCTAACATGAAGTTTGGGGAACACAATTTAGTCCACAGCAAGCACCCACACTGCCAGGCACAGCTCTAGATAACTGAAATGTGTTAGTGAATAAAACATACAAACATTCTGCATTGAGTGACTTACATTAGTGCATGTGTATGTATGCGTGTGTGTTGAAGGGGGCAGAGGGGGCAGTAATACAAGCAGACATAATAAACAAATAGGCTATTTTAGAAAACAAGAACCATCAAGAGAAAACAAAATTAGAGCTAGAGACAGCGTGGGACTGTTCTGCATTTAAAAGTATGGTTAGGGAGGGCTTGTTGAGAAGGTGTTATTCTGGCAGAAACGCTAAAGAGGGGATGGCGTTCACTACGCAGATATCGGGGGGGGGGGGGGACATTGTCCCAGGCAGAGGGAACAGCCGTGATAAGGCCCTAAGGTGGGGGCAGGCCTGGAGCATTTTAGTTAGGAGCCTGGGTGGCTGAGAGGAGGGGGCCACCAGGAGATTAAGAGAACAATCAGAAAGGTGGTGGGTGCAGGATGATATCATCTTCACTGGCCACGGGAGAGCTTTGGCATTTTCCCTGAGCAATCTGCAGCTCATGGAGGGCTGGCTATGTGACGGGGAATGATGTGATCTTATGTTTTGGAAGGATCCCTCTGGCTGCTGCATTTGATAGGGAACACATGAGATCTGGGCAACACTGTCCATCATCCTGCAGCTACTCCCCAGTCGGAGGGGAAGACCCCCCTTCCTGACTCTGCAGATGTTTGGACTGCCATGGGATTCAGGGTTCTCCTCCAGGCTGGGGGGCCCCAGCCCAGATTGCTTCTGTGGGGATGGTCTGTCCTGCTGGAGGAGATCAGATCCCACCCCATGGAAATGAGATGCTTGGTTCACCCTCATCTTCTGTGGATTCAGATGCTTGTCTTGACTTAGAAGCAAATACATCCTTCTGCTGGGTCTTCACTGCCTTTATCACAGTAGTCTTTATACTCGGGTATACTTTGTGCTGAAATTACTAGCTTTTTTGTCTGTTTTCCAAACTGACTCTGCAGAAATGGAAAATTCCTCATTTTTATTTTAATCTCAAGCTCCCGGCAGAGTGTCTTATACAACTAGGGTTTCATTATATGTTTGATAAGTGAAAGAATGAATAAACAGGACCTGTCTTCATCTGTTCAAATTCCTATAACAAAATATCATAGACTGGAAGCCACATCATATTGTTGAAGCATAAAAAATAGAAATTGAAGTTCTGGAGGCTTAGAAATGCATGATCAAGGTGCCAGTAAGGTATGTTTCATTCCGAGGCCTCCTCTCTTACCCTGTAGGTGACACCATCTCTCTGTGTGCTCACATAACTTCTTCTTTGAGCCTCTGAGGAAAGAGCAAGCTCTCTAGTATCTCTTCCTTTAAAGGCACTAATTCCATCATGAGTGCCCCACCCTCATGAGCTCATCTAACCCATCTCCAAATATCATCACATTAGAAGGCAAGGCTTCAATATGTCAATCTGGTGGGGATGCAGTTCAGTCCATAGCATGGCCAGTAGGTGGATATTACCGGGCATTTCAGCCTATTTATAAAAAAAAAAAAAATGTTCTAGCAGTCAGAGCTGTCCAGAGACAGAAGAGGCTACCTCCTAAAAGAGAGACTGCTCCATCACCAAGAGGTCCAAGCAAGGCTAGATAACAGTCTGGCAGAGCTACTCAAGACAACCCAGTGAAGACTGAATTAGAGCCACCGGAACACCATTCATCAATGATGATCTTGCATAAGCTCCATTTTAAGAATGCAGCAAAAATACAAGGTTTCATCTGTGTGTTCAGAGGGGGCTTCCAGGGTTTGGAACATCACATTTGGTAGTAAGGGTCTGAGGGTGACACTGACTTCACCTTACTTCATACTTTAGGTTGGATCATTTAGGAAAGCAACTAGAAAAAGAGAGGTGGAGAAAGTATAGTATAAAGTTAGTATAAAGTTAGTACAAAGATGATTGGTGGAAATATCTTAGACCTCTATCCACACTGGTTCCCTAATTCCACCCTGTCTGAATTGCATTTCCCACCCAGTTCTGGTAAAGGTGGATGGATGATCACAGTCTCTTCTGCTAGACTCAGGAGAACTCAGAAGGGCAGATCTAAGTGCTGGAGTCCTTTTTCTTCATTTCATCTGTGCCTTGAGAAGAAATTGGGGGCTGGGGAAGGGATGGCACTTTTCCCTCCTTATGAATAAAATGGGAATTCGTTCCCTTAGTGAAGAGCTGAGGATGAGCGGTAAGTGCCCTTTAGCATTATGACTGCAACTAGAGAGCAAATCAGGCCCTAAAAAAATGGGGCCTTTGCTGGTCCCCCTTGTCTGAGGCAGCTGAGTCCCGTGAAGGGTTAAAAGCAAGAGCTGTGCTTCTGTTTGACGAGGAAAAAAAAGACTCCTGCGACTGAAGCTTTTACTTTAAGACACAATAAAAGACACTGACATGCTGTGTAAGCATTGTTCCTGGCTGTAGTTATTCCAATTATTTTTTATGTTTTCTCCTTAAATGAGAAACATATCAGACACTAACTCAAACACGGAGATACCTATTTATGCTTCAGAACAAACAGTTTAAGGGCATTATGTACAGATGTCTAAATATTTAGAACATGTCTGTTTATGGGAGGAAAATGAAAAATACCTGTTTTCATTTTGAAGGATTTTATGTGAAATTTGCATGTTAAAAAAAGGCAGCCCCAGTGGCAAAGGGGTGTGAGGGATCAAAAGTGTGCACACAGGCGTGGCGTGGCGGAGGGAGGGGGGTTGTGGGGTGGGAGCAGCCCTCAGCTGCCACAGGTCCTGTCCTACCCTGACCCTGGAGTGGGAGGGAACCTGCAAGCTAAGGCTGGGGTGATGCTTCTCTTTAGGGCAGGGCCATAAATAAACGCCTTGAAGACATCAGGGTGTTTCAACGACCCAACTCACAGCTTTATCTTCTTCCCAGACACTCTTCTTAGCCCCAGAGAGACGTTTAAAGAGAAATGGAATTCTGGCCACTTTAGAAGAACGTAGTAAACTGGGGGATTAGTAAATGTTCCCAAAACTGGGGCATCACGGGAGCTCAGATGGAGGAGCTGAGGGATAGTCTGACACTTTATCTCACAGGAAGGCAGGTTACCGCTCAGCCTAAGGGAGAAGAGAATGTGTGGAGAAGAAACGTGTGGCTTTGTGAGGTGGTGAGGGTTCTGCTGCCTGAGATATCCTAGAACAGGACGGCCTTTCATCAGAGGAATTACGGAGAGCTGGCTGGACTGCAATGTCTCTCCGGCCCTTTTGGTTTCAGGATTCTGAGACTGCACGATTCGGAACAGCACAAGCTGCCCCCTCCTATTCCTTGACTTTGTTTCCTAAGGGCATCTTTCCAACCCCTGGTGAGCTCCCTAAGCTGAGGGGTGATCAGCAGGTAACTGGATCTGAGTGTAGCTGAAAAAGCCAGAGCTGTTTCTGGAGCAAAGGAGATATGCGCCCATGCAGTCCGTCCCTGGGTGTCCCTCTGAAGCCCTCGCTGGTCCCATGTCTGACGTTCTGTACTCCCTTTGGAAGGCACCTTCCACCTGCTCAACATAGGGGATGGTCTCCAACTTCTCACCCTCTCCAGATGGGGCAGGATCTGGTACTGAGGGTTCTTAGCAGAATCCTTTGCTTCAGGTCTTGTGAGAACTAGAGACCTGTAGCCCAGGGAGGGACCTGCAGGATTTCTGGACTTTATTTATGTGACCCATCACAGGATTCAGCAATGAGGCAGGGCTGCTCGCCAGGGAGTTAGAGAGCAATGGGAAATGCTAAGATCCATCAAAGCCTCACTCAGTTCCCTTCCGTCAACCAGCCCAGCATCACGGCTTAGGGAAGGGCAAGCGGTATAAGGGTTGAGCTCCAGGGACACAGTATAAGTGGTTGGGTATTTTACCAGAGGCTGCCAGTAAAGGTAGAACCTAAGGACTAGGGCCCCAGAGATCACCAGATGGAGACATGTCTCAACATTTCCATATCCAGCCATACAAGCCTTGTGCCAGAAGGGACTGGCAGAAATAGTGGAGGCAGGAAAACAGGTGTAGGTTGGGAATTGGGGGGGGTGATGGAGGAGGACTTAGGCTGAGTTGGGAACTGTTAGGATCAGCAAGAAGTGCTGGTTAGATCAAGTGAAGAACAAGAGAGAGGTGGAAATGAGGTTTTAGTCTGAAATCTAAAATATGTTGTTCACTCTGGTTCCCTTATCCATTGGACGGTGAGCTCTGAGGCTGGGCATTCATCCTTCCATTGATTCACTCTATTTTTTCCAGTGGCATGTATAAGACGACCCTATCTGTATTTTGGGTTGAACTCTCTGTCTTCAAAGACCTGAGTATTTGGTGATGGCCGCAGTCAACAGATCCTAGTGGGAATTTTATACTCATTTTCTCAGAGTATAAGGGGAGCAGGCCCCAGAGACAAGCTGAGTTACAAGAGCAGAACTGCAGTAACGGGAGAAGGGACTGGCAAAACCACAGCTGAATCCCTCCTTAGAGGAACCTAGGCTGGAGAAGCTGTCAGAACTTGGAACCAAACAGGCCACTCTTGTGCAGGCAGCACTGAGTAAGAAGGCCCAGCTTTTTGTGGCGGTGCCTTAGCTGGTGGGAAGCTTGAGGGAGGCAGCCCAGAAGCCCAGTTATCATACAGATGACTCTCCAGGTCAGGCCAGTGGAGAGACGGCCCAGAAAATCCTGAACTCAGGGCTTGGGGAAATGACTCACCCATGAGGCCAATAAATAGGGTGAATCAACACTAAGCCTTGCTGGACTAGATTCTGAAGATGCTTAAGGACTTCCCGCCCTGGGCAGATTTGGTTTGGACCCGAGGCTGGGTCCAGGCTGCAGGTGGGAGCAGCATCAGCCCCAGCTGTGGGGCCCTCTGGCCTCTTTCTCTCTCATTCAGGGAACTGGCCACATACGCCGTCAGCTACTATTCACGGGAAGACTGTATTCTACTGCCGTTTACTTTGCGTTTGTCCTCATACCCAGACATAGAGATGAAAGAGACAGCCTTCGCCCTGGAAGAAGCAATGGTTCTGGGAGAGCGGGCTTCCCAAACAGCCGATGGCAATGCCATGTGGTGAGCCTGAGATGAATTTGGATAAAGAGCTTGGGGGCCACACAGGGAGGAGAGCATAGATCTGCTTGGAGCGGTCGCCCAACCAATACTTAGTGAATGAATTAGCAATTTATTATAAAAGTGTTACTTTGTGAGACCCAGGCTTTGAACAATAAGAAAGTGAAGAAGACAAGTCCAAGCAGAGAGGGTTCCTCACACAGTGGGCTTGGGAACAAGAGACTTAGGTGTGGCTGGAGGGGGAGGAGGCCAGAGAGTATAGGTATGGTCATATTGAGCACTTAGCCTTAAAGACAGCATTAGTTTTGCTGTGCCAAAAAAAAAAAAAAAGTACAGAATCACAGACCATAAAAAAGTAAGCACTGATTTCTTGCACATCATCTTCAGGTTGGTGCACTGTCTGTGCTTCCGATTCGGGGGCAAGTTCAGGTCTGCACCACATGCCTCGCTGTGGGTCCAGCGCAGAGAGTAGCAGCTATCAGGGCTATTCTCCTCATGGAGGGGGTTGGAAGCTCTCAGAGGCTATTTTTTATAGCCTGGGCTCAGAATTTAAACACTGCCACTTCCACCAGAGCAGCTCATGTGGCCATATTCAACATGAATGGGGAAAGAGGGCTCTTGTCCACAGCAGGTGGAAGGGAGGGATAGGGAGTGAGTTAATGGGTGTTTAAAAATTCTCTAATCTGCCGTAAGTATCATGAAATTTTGTTCTGAATCTGGAGAAAAGGGGGGGGAGGTTGTTGCTGGCTCCTGTTTTAAGTTGGAATAATTCCACCTGAATAGGAATGTCCAGGAACACTTGCACAGAAACGGACACTTGATTCATACCTAGGTGTAGTTAACGTGTACCACTTCGTTTATATATTGGAGTTTCTGAAGGGCAGGGGCTCTGATTCATTTCTCTCTCAGCCTCAGCACTCAGCATAGCTCCCAGCAAAGAGTAAGTGCTCACAATATTTGTTGAGTGGATAAATGACCTCACATGGTCCTCAAGGTGAAGTTTAAAATTGAATAGGGAATGCATGTTTCTCTGCCTCCAATGACAGTTCAAGGTGAGGGTGGGGTGATGAGTGAAGAGCAGATATGACCTGCTCAGAGGTAGGAATGAAACTGCGAAGCAGGGAACCAACAGCAACAGAAGGCAGGTGGCCCAAACGCCAGAGGCTGTAGTCAAGGGGCCATTGGATAATGAGAGCCAAGAAGGACTTCTGAATAGACTTCTTCCAGGTAACCATCAACTTGAAAGCTACAGATTTCTAATAATAATGGCTAACATATATTGAGTGCCTCCTATGTGCCTGACAGAATCTTAATACCTTTTATATATTATCCCATTTAATTGGATCCTCGCTGGCACCAGTTATTCATGAGGGACATTACTGAAGAGAACAGTAGTCTCTTTCCTCTGTGTTGGAGTTGCATTTTCACGTGCTGGTTCGTGGCAAGCAAGGACAGAAGAGGTTCAAGCACTGTAAATACAACTGAGCCATGTAAGCACAGCTGATGAAGTCAGGGAAATGGTGAAGGCGACGTAAGCTTGAGCGATTGCAGAGGAAAGACTGAGAATGCACTGCAATTAGTATCACTTCTCAAACAAAAACACCTTCATTCCTTTATCCATTCATTCTCTACATATATTTTAATATCTACTATGTGCAAGATACCCTGAAAAGTTCAGAAAATGTAAATCAGATATATGGCCCTCTAGTGGAAGAGTCAAGGGGATAAATCACCAATGACTGTGACGTGGTATGGCAGAGGCAGCAGCAGAGAATCACGTCCGTACAAAGAAAAGAGCTTGGGATTTGAGGCGGTGTTCAAAGAAGAGAAGCCACTGATCCCAGTGGAAACAAATGTTCCCATTCAAGAGACAAGAGTATGAATTCGATTCTGAGTACCAGGAAGAGCATAGGGGCATCGAAGAATAAAAGCATCATATTCAGGGAACTCTAAGTATGGCTGAAACCTTACATCTCAGATTGAGCCTCGAACCACCATGCTGGGATTCTAACCCAGCCCAAACTCAGAATGGGACTGGAACCCAGTCTCAAAAGGCGAGAGAGTAGCCTTGGGAGAAAAACACTCCACAGAGAGCGTGTGGGCCATCTGAGAAGGTGAGAAGTGAGAGGGCTCTGAAATGCAGGGTGCTAAGTTTTTATGAACTACGCAATTTTATAGGCTAATGAATGGGAGGATTATTCCAACTATTTCTGGGAAGTGGGTTTGCAGGAATTGGGCCCCTGCCCACTTTTTGGCCTTTATGGTTGGCCTTGGAATTGTTGTGGCCCCTGTGGGTCATTCAGCTGTGTTACAAATGTGCGTATCATGAAGCTGAAGGTCCACCGGAAGTCAAATCATCCACCATCTTGATCCTAGTTGGTTCTAACCAGTTTTTGTAGCAGCCTTAAGGACTATGCCGTTCTTTTAAAGGTTGTCCCCTACCCCCTCCCCTCCTGTCTCATTTCTCTTTAGCCTCAGTGCATGCATGGTCTCTACATGGAGGCATAACAGGGGGCAAGACTTGACAGAAACAGGCAGAGTCGCTCCACATCTTGGGCCAATCACGCGCCCATGAACTTTCAGTCAGTCCATTTTTTACAACTGGACTAGAGTTCCTGCGCACACCCCCACCCCCACCCCCAGCCCCCAATTTCTAGGTCTTGGCTTTAGAATTATAAAGGGAAAAGGATGGGGACTTAAAAGTTGAGGAATCCTGAGGTTTTCAAACTCTGTTCCCCATGCTTCCAGCCAGACCTAGGGGTCAGTCACCCTCAGGAAGGGTGTCTCAAGGTTATCTAAATAGAGACCTCTACCTCCAGCTTCAGGCAGAGCAATTGTGCTTTGTTTTGAGTTTTGAGTTTCTGGATATGAACTGAAAAAAAGGGTGAGGTTCCTCTGCTAAAAGGTGAAGTCTGAAAATCATTGGGTGAGTCCAATGCTCTTAGTTTGTAGATTAGGAAAACTGAAAGGCAGGAAGCGCAAGGAAATGACCTGCAAGGATGCAATGAGACAGGCTTTGAGAAGAGAATGGTTTCAGAGAGTACTGAAGCCACAGACTCTCACACTCATTTTCTTAGTCAGGCTCCAGCCAACAAGATCTTCCACAACACTTAAAAGACAAAAGATCAAAGTGGAAAAACAGATGCTAATGCCCCCAACCCTGCTGCCCACCTGCTGGGCCCAAGAGGTTCAAAGCTTGCAGACCAGGGAGGAGAAGGCCAGCCCTCTGCTCTCACCTGGGCTCCCTGCTGCTTCTCTGAACCCCACCCCAGCCCCTTCCCACTTCTCTTTCCAGAGCCACTCAGGTCTCCTGACACTTGGACTGAAGAGGCTCCCAGAGGGCTCTGACCCTCCCCTTGAGGACTCTGTGTGGGCCTGGGGTTAACTGTGGTGGATCACTCTTCCAGCTGTTCAGAACATGTTTACAAGGTAGGCAGAGAAAAGGACTGGAAAGTACACACACTTCAAACTGCTGAAGAATTGTGTTAAAATGCTCTCTATGTTTTGAGGCAACCCGCTCCAGTTTTCTGGGTCTCAGCTTTCCACTTTTAGAAACGAGCAGCTGGAGGAGTTATTTCCAAGGTCCTTATCAGCTGACGAATGCAGCCCAGCCTTGTTCTTTTCTATTCTCTTAAAGCATTCTTTGAAGATAGTTGTCCTATGAGGAAAGTACTTCAGAGAGGAAAATACCGCAGGTATGTGTTCCCCGTGGTTATCTTTGGGGCCATTTGGAGCTCAAGAAATTGTACAAGATGGAAAGGGGAAAAGGAAGGGTCATGCCGAGTCTGTAGCAGGAATCTGCTGCTCTGTTTGAAGAGTGGAAAGGGCTGCTGTGCAGGGAACCAGGCTCCGAGCCCCTCAGGGAAACCCCGGAGCCCCAGAGATGGCTTGTTTTGTTCATGCTTCCATTTCACCCCATGCAGAACTGACACCACTGGACTAGAGTAAAATTAGAGTCGGGATGTATCCAAAGACCAAGCCTCAAGAAATACCAAGTGAAAGTTAGTGACAGGCCATCATCTGTGTGCCCCTGTGTTTTTTGTATTTCCTGCCTTGAACGTTCTCTTTTAATTGGTGCTCCTAAAAAATACAGGTACATCCCTTTTGTACTTATTTTAAAAGGACCTCCTCCAGACAGGGCTGATGTACACTGGGTGTACACAAGATAGTGCCAAGTGGATTGTTTACACCTAGTTTCCAATCTGATTAGTCAGTGCTGTGCAATACTGGATTTTTACGTATTTTAATGACCCCACACGTCCAGGACTTTGAGAGAGGGTAGACATGCCTGTGGCATGTATAAGTTCCCGGGCGAGGAATCAAACCCACAACACAGCAGTGACCTGAGCCACGACAGTGACAATGCCAAATCCTTAACCACGAGGCCATCAGGGAACTCCACATCCAGGACTTTTTACTTCGGGGTGTTGGAGCAGGAGAGTAACAGAGACAAAAACCCTGAGGAAGACTACTCTCACTACGCCAGCGTTTATTAGACACCTACTTACTATGTGTCAGATCTTTAGGCGTGGTGCCTATAGTCCTTAAACAACATATCTTCTACAATGAGGTGTTCCTGGGAAGGAACTTGACTCCCCAATATTATCAAAACCTGTAAAGGGGCTCAGTGAGACAAAAAAAGCTGCAGAACAACCTCGACCAGTCCTAGCGTTCCTGATACTGTACTACTGCTCCTCCCCAGTGTCTTCTGGGTGGAGACCACCTGGGCTCTATTCCACCAAGTCATCTGTAGGTCCCTGGAAGGGAATGGAATTGCAACATCAGGGTCTATCAGAATCCTCCTGACCTTTGTTTATCTAGAATTCCCTTTATCTCTCATCTTTTGGGAAGGCAGCACCTTCTCTTTGAAGTTTTTGTTTTCAGACCTTTATTTAGAATTGACTTCAATCTCTTCTGCACTTCTACCACTGTTTTTACATCAGCTATTACAATTCCATAACATTTTTTTTCTATATGTATGTATCTGTTTAAAATATCTTCCCCAACCAGAATGGATCTCCTCCAAGAAGAGACCAAATCTGATTTGTCTTGGGCTTCCTGGTGCCTAAGAGTGCCTGGAACATAATGGGGTTTATAAATACTTGCTAAATGGAAAACTGAATGAATAAATAAATAAAAGTGAATGGATAAACAAATCCATTCTCCTGTTCCCGGAAGGTATCACTGAGGTATGTTGCCTACCTGGCTCTTGGTGGCAATTGTGTTCTAGACCCCTGCTATAGGTGATAACTCCTTAGAATTGGTATCAGCTGGAGTGCCAGAAAACCCTCAAAGAGCACTGGCTTAATTGGGATAGAAGCTGATTTCATGGAGTTCCCATTGTGGCTCAGCGGTAATGGACCCACTCAATATCCATGAGGATTAGGTTTCAATCCCTGGCCTCACTGAGCGAGTTAAGAATCCGGTGTTAGCCATAAGCTGTGGTGTAGGTTGCAGATGCAGCTCAGATCTGGCATTGCTGTGGTTGTGGCATAGGTCAGCAACTGCAGCTCCATTTTGACTCCTAACCTAGAAACTTCCGTATGCTGCATGTGTCATCCTAAAAAGAAAAAAAAAAAGTTGATATATTTCTCATGTGAAAAGTTTGGAAGAAAAAGGAAAGGTCTGTATGATATCCATGATATGTTTCATCTTCCTGTGCATGACCCCTACTGCCAAGGCACTTTATAGCCAAGGACAGTTACCCTAGCTCCAGGCATTACATCTGTATTCTATCCTGCAGAAAGGAAAAAAGGAAGATGAAAAACCCATGAGTTCCCTTTAAGGACACCGCTAAAAGCTGCACACTCCATTTCTAGATAGATCTCTTTGATTAGACCTGAGTCATGTGACCAGACCTTGTGGCAAAGGAGGTTGGGAAATGTAGTCTTAACACCAGCAGCTGCCTAAAATGAGGGGGTGTCTCACTACAGAAAAAAATGGAGATTGAAGAACAATACACAATTTCTGTTTTAGAAGTCGTTTAAGATTTTTTTATTTGTTTTTTTGTTTTTATCTTTTGGTCAAGGAATGACTGAATCAAATTAATAATTTGGAGAGATTGCTATGGTGCCTAAAAAGGAGAACGAATTGCAGAAAGGAGAGGCAAGGGGACCAGCAGGCAGTCATTGCACATGTCCAAACAGAGAGGAGAAGGACATGAACTAGGACAGTGGTCCTGGGGGTGGAAAGGAGGAGGTGGATTTGTTCAGCAGCTCTGTGGTCAAATACGCAATGGCTGGTGACTATGGCTGTGGAGTGAGGAAAAAGGAGTCTGGAAAGAGCCCCCAGTTTTTGATCTGGGGCCCGTGGAAACAGGACAGTCGTTCACTGATTTGGGGGAAATGGAAGAAGAGGACGAGCGCTGTCCTGTTTGACTTGGACTCTTGATGAGCTGGGCACCTCCCCCGAGGGCTTATGGGGGCAGCCAGGAGGGGCCGGGCGGTTAGTGCACTTGGAATGAGTACCATGGAGCCAGGAAGCCCAGTTGGAGACAGGAGGTCCAATCCGTGTCCTCTCCTGCTACAGGGATCACCACCCTGTTGGTGGGCCTCATTGCCACAGGGGCTGCCAAACAATCCTGTAGAATTTTAAGACAGAAGTAATTTCAATTCCCTCCAAGTAAAAGGAGTGTATCAGTGTGTGCCTGGAGTCCTGCTGCTGCTGCTGCTGCTGCTGGAGTGGGGAGGGGGCTTCCCAAACCCACAGCCAAGCCTCTAGGCGGCATTTTGACTCTGGAGGGAGGAGCTGAGGTGGCTAGGGAGGGGCAGCCACGTGCCAGCTGGCTGTGCCAAGTGTAGGAGCAGCATGCCTGGGGTTCTGCCATGTGTTTGTTTATTTGGTTTGGCTGATGTAAAACATACACACACAGACTCACAGCCTCGGGGCCTGTGTGCAGAGCCCATATTCAATCCTCAACTAAAATCAGACACAGAGCAGGAAAGAAAAGAAGCCAAAACAGGAGAATACGACTGGGTAGTAGAATTTGCTCATTCATTCATTCATTGATCTCATTCATTCAGCAGTGCCACATACTGCATGGGACTGGGGCTATAGTAAAACTCAGTCCTCGAGGAACTCAGACGGGGAGGGGAACAGAGACAAGGAAAGAGGCCATTTCAGCAAAAGGGAGCACCCCTTGAGACAGATCACAGTGCACCTCTGCTCTGGTCACTTCCTAGATTACAATCCAAGTGGGCTTTCACTTACATCTAATCAGACTTTCACAGGTCTGACAACCCCGCCTTCGAACCCACCCCTGCTCCAAGCCAGGTGCTCCAAGCACCAAATTGCCCTCTCTCTCAGGTCTCCTTGCCCTGAATACTCATGCAGTTTTTTCCCTCTTTTCTCTGCCACCTTCCACTTAGCCTTGAAGACCAGTTGAATCATCTCCTAGTGTGGTCTTCACAGACCATCCTCTGGGTCCTGCCCGCATTTCTTTGTTGCCAGCACTTCTCAACTGCTGTGTTCATAGTTCACCTGCCCAGTTCCCCTGTGGCCTGTGAGCCACTCAAGCAAAGAGAGATCTTGCCCACATCCCTATCCTGGCAGTTAATCGATGCCTGGCACAAAAGCACTCTTAATAAATGCCTGTCCAAATGGACGGACATAATTCAGTGCGCCTGTGGATCGCCTCAACGTGCCGAGAATAAAATGCCCTCAGCGTCTGGAGTCCAGCCCCAAACTTTGTCCCCTCCAACTAGCTACGTCACCTCTCCAAGCCACAGTTTACTTATTCCTAAGGTGAAACCTATACTTACTCCATGAGAATTACTTACATACAAAAGCTTTCTTTCATGTGTGCTTACTTTTCTTTCCTTAATGTATGTGGAGTGTTCATTAGTTTTATTATTTTCACCATCAGAAGTCAGGGCTCTAATAAGTGAGGGCACAAATCTAGTAGACAGGAGAAATCTGAGTTCAAATTCTTGAGAAGTGTCGCCCCTCCTAAGTGTCCCAGAGTGCTCGTCTACACGGAAACACCTCTGGGCATCCAGGCATTTCCTACAGGTCAGGCTGTTCTGACCGCTCCCACTCTGGCCATCTCCTCTGAGTACTGCTCTTGATAAGATCCTACAAAGTCATAAAGAGCTTGGACTCTGGAACCAGATGATGCTGATTCAAGTCCCTTCTCCCCTTGACCAGTTTCTTCTTCTCCTGGTGGGAGCACTCTCCTGTTTCTGGACTGGGACGGAATGCCACAGCACAAGCTGGGATCTGATTGCCTGAAAGGACTGCCCTCTGACTGGGGCACACGGAGTACCATCCTGATCCCCAAACTTTTTTATCTTATTTTATTTTGTTTTGTTTTTTAGGGCCGCACCCGCGGCATATGGAGGTTCCCAGGCTAGGGGTCTAATAGGAGCTACAGCTGCTGGCCTACACCACAGCCACAGCAAAGTGGGATCCTAGCTGCATCTGCTACCTACGCCGCAGCTCACAGCAACGCCGGATCCTTAACCCGCTGAGCAAGGCCAGGGATCGAACCCGTAACCTCCTGGATTCCTGGTTGGATTCATTTCCGCTGCGCCATGACGGGAGCTCCTGATCCCCACACTTTAAATGACTGCACTCTGGTCTACCCAGGCCACTCCCCATAAAGACAGGGACTAGATGAGCTGAGGGGTTGTGTCAACACTGTCCTCTCCTCAAAGGCTATGCTATGGGCACCTGGACTCCATAGCCCCAGCCCAGCCGACTCTGGACTCCACAGCCCCAGTATAGGCTCACCGTGGCCTATACTCCCTGAAGGGGACGCCACCTGTGGCGTGCATACTCCTAAGCCTGAAAGGTTGTCAAGGGGTGACTGGTTGTGAGGATCGTAAGTGGAACCAGGTTCCTACACATGGGCTTGGGAGGCTGCTCACGGTGTAGGGCCAAGACCGGGTGTGGGGAGAACAGGGGCACAGGCCATAGGCGGGGGCTAGAGGTAGGCTCTGCCCTCCCCAGCCAGGGGTGGCACGGAATCCTGAGAATTCTAAATTTTTATGTGGGCTTTCAAGACTTTACAGAGGTGTATCTAACAAGACAGAAACCTTTTAACAGTAGTTGGTTTTCTGGATGTGTAACTTACAGATGTTTAAACATGCAGTATGTGGGGCTCTGTTTTAGCCAGGGCTGCCATAACAAAATACCACAGACTAGGTGGCTTAAACAACAGAAATTTATTTTTGCAAAGTCTTAGAGTCTAGAAGTTCAAGACCAAGGTACCAGCAGGGCTGATTTTTTTCCGAGGCCTCTCTCCTTTGTCTGTGGATGGCCCCCTTCATGCTGTGTCCTCACGTGGCATTTTCTGTGTGTGTGTGTCACTGGTGTCTTTCTGTGTCCAGATGTCCTCTTTTTATTAGGATGCCAGCTGAACTGGACTGAAGGCCACCCTGATGTCAATTTCCTCTCTAAAAGCTCTATCTCCAACTACAGTCATATTCTGAGGTCCTAGTAGTTTAACAAATGAATTTTGAAGAGATATAATTCAATCCAAAACATCCAGTCCCAAGTGCTACGTCTTTGTAGGGTGACCGACTCATCCAGCTTTGCCTGGGATTTTCCAGGTTTTTGCACTGAAATTCCCGTATCTCAGAAAGTCCTGGGGAAACTGGGTGTAGCCTTCCCAGATATGTAAGGACTAGGACTGGACAAACCCAATGTGCCCCCAGAGTACCGTATTTCCTAGTGAACACTGGCACGCATTAACTTGCTCATTTCAACCTGGTGAGATGGGGGGGGGAGTCATCGTCCAGTTACACAAAAGGGGAAATAGGCTCAAAAAGGGTTTTCTTTCTCCTGGTTCTTTTATTACCAGGTACTGCCTAGACCAAGACCAGGCAGTCACAGTCTAATCCTTCATTCCATCCCCGATTGCAGGCCTTGGTGGGAGGTAAGTACCTGGATGTGGCAGTGAGTGGTGCCGAAATTGATCTACACTCATTTGCATTTAAGACCTTAAACAATCACACCCGCACTACTTGGGAGGGGTGATAGGTGGGCCGCAGGCTGGGCCTTAGAGAGCAAATGTCTCTGACTGGAAAACAAGGAGGAGGGAAGCAGGGAGAGATGAAGGCTGCGTTTGATGATCTGCTCTGAAAGGCAAGGAGGGAAGCCATTGATTAGTGAGCTTTGTTTGATCTGCTCAAGGATCAAAGGGACAAACACCGTGTATGAAGATAAAAGTTGACCTGGAAACCCTGCATCCCGGCCTGCTGGGGTGCCAGGCTGCCCTGGGCCCGTGGGTCACGGAGGATTCCCACAGAAACCATAGGAAAGATCATGAGCCCACTTCTTCCTTAATTTGACCCCTGACCCTTTCCCTACCATTGTCTTACCAAAGGGCTTCCTCTTGCCTCCTAAGTCCTCTTTGGGATAAAGAAGCTCATATATAAGAGGGTTCAGGGCCATCGCTGCAGGCATTAAGGATTACTTCTGGCCTCTGAAGGGCACTGACAAGTAACCAGATAACGTATGATGAATGCTATGATTAGGCTGCACTTGGGGAATTGAAGCTACACTACCAAGAATTCCTAAACCTACCCTGGAGGGCACAGAAGAATCTAGCCCCGCTTATGCCTCAAGGAATAAAGTGATAGTTGGAAGAATGTTCTGCTTTTCTTTTGGGAGGTAGGAGAGGAGAAGCACATACAAAAATCCAAGGAAGTGACAGGCACCATCGTCAATTAGGGACAAGGTGAAATTAGGGACAAGGTGACATTGACTGAATTCCTAATCTGTGCCAAGACTTAAATCATCTCACAGATGCCTCATGGCATCCAATGAGGCAGGGCCTGAGGTTGTCCCATTTTCCCAGGGAGGAAAATGAGGCTCACAAAACTTGAGTAATTTTCCTAAGGACCATGGAACTCTAGAGTCAGGGTTTGAGCCCCTATCTGCCTATTTGATAACCTGGCTTGTCCCTAGTAAAGGCAGTGTCATATCCATGTTAAATAAATGCCTCTTTGGTCCTGGCATAAGCTGAAGGGGCATGGAGTAGAGGCAGGGTGACCAGTTAGGGTACAGCTGCAATAATTTTAGGTAGCTCCTAAAGTCTCCCACGCCACAAATAAGGTATAAAAAAGTTATTTTCTATGAACTTGAACCCAAGTCTGCTCTCAGCAGAAGCTGGGTCTCAGCGTTGGCGTTTCTCCCTCTTTTCCTTCTCTCTGTGGCTGTATCAAAGTTCTGTGTGGAAGGTGAGGCAAGGTTATAGCATCAAACCATGGCGTGAGGACTGGATGGGGAGGGGGAGCGTGGCAGTGGCCATCATCTGCTGATGCTGGCATCTGCTGAGAAGTCTAGGCCCTTAACTGGCCTAGGTCAGTGATCCACACACACTGTTGCACGGCCTTTTCATCTTCTAGACATCAAGATCTCTTTGGTCATGACCTTCAGACTCTGCTTTTGGAGGCTCTCTGGCCACTGTCTGTGGGAAATTCAGTGGGCCTGAGTTACGACTTACGCCGAGATGTCCTAAGAAGTTTTCTGTTCCCATTCCCTGGTGGATCACAGGAGAACTCTCCAGGCTGCCATCTTTCCAGGCTGAGAATGAGAAGTGGAGCACAGACCCTCCTGGCTCTCAGGTCCCAGAACTAAAGGAAAAAACTATCACCGGCTCTCCCTCCCACCCCTGGGCTCAGCCTAAACAGGCAGAACACAGGGACCCCTCTCAGAGACCCTTGCAGGCCTCCAGCTTATTAATTTCCTCTCGGACTCTCTGCCAGTTCTCCCCACTCAGTTAAACTTCATACTTTTAGTAAGCATTCTTTCTGATCTATTGCCTAGGCTAAGACTTTGTTAAACCCATAAGAAACTTACTTCTCTTTGCATTTCTGCTATAACTACCTTTTTCTGAGGCAATGAATGCTCAGGCTTTAAGTTCCAGTTTTAATGTGGAAAGACCATGGGTTGTATAGAAATAATAATGAGGATAAAAGCATTGGGGTTAATATTTCAAATTATTACCTTGTTAATACATCCAGACTCAGAGCTACTACTCACCATACTGAAATAAACAAGACCCACAACTAAACACAGGTTGCTTACAGTCTAATGGAAGAGACACACACATAAAAGATCATTATAAGCCAATTAGTTTACTCAACAAATATTTGTTGAGAGTCTGGTACTAGAGATATAGGAGAAAGCATGTCAAAGCTGATGTTGTCATGTTGGAAAGATATAGAAAATAAATAAGTATACAATATATTAGGAGGGCCAATAAGTGCTCAGAAGAAATGTAAGCAAGAAAAGGGGGGAAGGCACGTGACAGATGTGGGACTATGGCCTTCTAAACTAGAAAAGGCTTCTCAGTGAGGTACCAGTTGAAGGAGAACTGAATGAAGGGAAGGAACAAATTCTAGGAGTCTTGGAAGGGGCACCGTCAAGTGAAAAGATCCTGTGGTGGGAACAGGCTTGATGTGATCAAGGTACAGCAGGCAAGGCAGTGAGGCCAGAGGTGGGAAGGAGAACGGATGAGGCTGGAGGAAGCAAGAGACGAAGGCATAGAGCAGGCAGAAGGCAAGCTCATGGAGGTCCTGCGTCCATGGCAAGGACTTTGGGGTTTTATTTTAATTTTTAATGAGATTGGAAACCACTGAAGAGTTTTGGCAAAGAAATGATGTGGTTGAACTACGTTTTGACAGGGTTGAGGAACAGACTGTAGAAGTCAAGAGAAGTACGGTGACCATTTTGGAGACTGGCTCAAATTGTAAATGTGCCAGAGGAGAGATCACCGTGGCTCTGTACCAGCGTGGTATCCATGGAGGTGATAATGGGATTTGGTGTATTTTTTTAATAAATCTGCTGATGTTTGGGTGCAGGCTGTGAGAAAAAGAGGAACATGTGGGGATATGGGAATACTGAGGAAAGATGCTGACATGGGTCAAATTCTCTGGGAGACAGATTCTGAGTCTCTGAGATACGAGCGCATGAGGGTCACTGGGGAGCGCTTTCAGGGACAGTACCCGTGAGGGAGTGAAGCGGATGAAGAGAGGGAAACCTTGCCCTGTGATGCAGTTGCAACAGAGGCCTCGGCTGATCCCTTAGAAAGTTCTGGAACTGGGATAACCCTTTATTATTGTTCCATTTGAGGCAAGGGGGCTGGACCTTGATACCCCCACGTCAACCAGTGATTAGATGCAGGCTGTCTCCAGGGAGGGGGTGAGATGGCTACCTTTGGCCGAAGGAGGAATTTCTGAGCCATGAGCAGCCAATACTTTCAGACACTGGTGAATGCCTCCTCTGTCCTGAAGGGCAGCCTGAGTGACAGATCACACTGTCCACGCCGGGGGTCCACTCCAGTCCAGTGAAGGGAGGGTCGGGCTTCTCAGAGGGGATGATATTGGACTGGTTGTAAAGGACCTGTGCTATTTTTCTCGGTCATTCAGTTTTGATCATGAAAAAGAGGGTGTTTGAACAAAATCCAAGTTCAGGTAATAAAACTGCTCTATTTTCAGTTGTTAAATCTTTAGCTAAACTGAACTTTGATACTGTCTTTTAAACTACAGTGTTTTCAGTTCCCCAAATTATAGTGCATTCCTCTGATTTACAACTAGGTCATTTTGTGTGTGTGTGTGTGTGTGTGTGTGTGTGTGTGTATACACACGCACATGCACTTATTATATATATTTTGTACATATTGTATATATATACATATTACATATACATTTAATCCATTAATTCAAAACATATAACTACTATCTGAGGCAAAATTGCTATTTCAACTGGTTCAAATTTTTGGCAAACAAATATTCCTCAATGAACAGAATTCTAATTTCTAAAGTGCTAATATTTTTAATAGCTCTTAAGGTCAGAAAGTTCTTTCCAAGAGCTGACATAAATGCTGTTTTGCTACAATTTTGGATGTTTCCACTAGATTTTTCTACAGAGGAGTTGGATAATGGCTGGCTTTAGGATCCGTGTAATACTCTATTTCTGCATTTGAAGACCATTTATGAGGAATATTCAAACACTTCTGAGAGAAAAATATCAGATTCGGGCCCACAAAGCTGGCAGAATACATTATAAAGATGACAAGCCCGTGTATGGGTACATATATGTATGTGTGGCTATATACTCACATTTTTAGATGTGTATGTGTGCACACATGTATGTAGGCAAGTCTGATGACTATGAGATAACATGTTGCATGAGTGTTTTTGTGTATTTTAGTTTCTGGGAAAGTCTGCATGTGTGGGGGTATGTTTATAATGCATGTATGTCCCAGTGGGTGATCCAAGTGTATGTATATATTCAGGGATGTGTGTTTTGTGTGTGTGTGTGTGTGTGTAATATATGTATGAAAGTGAACATGTGTGGGCATGTCAACAATTCTCCTAGCTACATGAGATAATCAGATCTCAGGGTTCCAAGGCAGGAATATAAATGCCAAGGTCGGCTTTCTCGCCTGAAGCAACTTTCTTGTTGTGATCCTGCTCCAAACAATTTCCTTAGGGGTCTCTCCAGTCCTTTCCTCTCTTCCCACCAGGGGTCAATACCCAAAGGGGCCCCAGGCAGCTTCCTGGCCTTTGGTGCTGCCTCTCTGATGTCTGCCCCAGGAGCCTTGGCTGTGGCAGCCCTGTCATGTTACTGCTGTCACTGCCAAAGTGACAATTGATGATCAGAACTGGAGCTGCCCAGAAACCCAACTTCTGCAGGGCTCTTTGATCTGCCCAGGCTTGGAGTGGAGCGGAGCCTGGCACAGGCGCCTTTGATGGGACCTGGCCAATGAGGGGGCTGCAGGCTGGCCCTACCTCATCCCCAAAGTCTTTGATGCCCACCCGCCCTACGAGGACAGGCTACAAAAGCAGGCAAGCTGGAGTAGGAGACAGTATCACTACCTCCCGTACCTTGGCCTCTGTGGGAAGTCGCCCCTGAGGGTTTGGCCTGGTGATATTGGTGTCTCGGGGATGCAGAAGCCAATTCTTAGAAACATTACTCTTTCAACCAGCTAGTATTTATGGAGCACTTACAGAATCGGCAGGGCAAAATCATTACAGTCCCCGCCTGTCAAGTTGGAAAACTTGGATTAAACTTGGCTACTTACTAGCTGCTCCCATTTAAGTAAGGTCAGTAACTTGCATGTGCCCTGCCATGTCCTCACTTTCTCACCTCTTATGGGGTTGTTGTAAAGACCAAACTAGGTAGTGCAAATGAAGTACTTATTAAGACACCTGTTAAGCCTTCACAAATGTTAACTATTATCATTGCAGGGAATATGTGTGGCTCGGTGGTGAAAATGCATCTGCTCTGAAGTTTTATGACCTGGCTTCCAATCCCAGCTCCAGTTCCTGGCCTCATCATGTTCTAGTTCATTTAGCTCATAGGATCATAAGGAGGATTAAATGAGCTAATACATATAAAATACATGCTTAGAATATCACCTGGCACAGCGTATATGCTCCTCAGAAGTTAGTTTTTAATAATTTGGTACTAGGACCAACTTGGGCAGGACGCTGTAAAATTCTTTGCCTGTTTCTGGAATAAATATTCAAACTTCAATATTTTTTTTTCTTTTTTTTCCCTGAGAGATTTTATACACTTCTATAATTTTAACTGCTACTCCCTGACTCCCCAAATTCTAGACTCAATCACGTCCCTCCTCTGCTTCAATTCCTTTAGTGGATTTCGTTATCCAGGGAATAATCCAAACCACTTAGCATGGCGCCCAGGTTCTGTACCACCTGCCCTCCGCTTACCTCTTCCGTATCATAACTCATAGCCCTTCCTCTCTCAAACTCTCATGTCTCCATCTTCCAGGCACCCTGGGATATGTGCAGGGCATAGCAACGTAGGTTTGTGTGTATATTTATGTGCTTGTCACTGCTGTCCCCTCTACCTGGAATGCCCTTCCCTTTACTGTTGGCCTGTGAACACTTATCTCACATCTCAAGACCCCTCCTATACACAGACTTACATCTCAGATTCCACCTATACAAAGCTTTCTTCGATCATTTCCCACATAGTAGAGTTGGCCATACTTCTTGCTAGACCTTAGACCTAGGACATGCCTTGGCTCCTGTGACACTCACTGGTCTACTCTTCTTGTAGACTGTGTACTCCTTGAATGGAACCTTGAGCTATTCCCCTCCAGATCACCAGCCAACACTGTCTTCACAGGACACTGAGCACAGTGCCTGCCATGTGGTAGATACTCAATGAACGTCTGCTCAGTGGATTCCTTAGATCTCTTCTCTCTCACACCTCTCAGGCTCACCAGCATCCTGGACATCTTCCTCTGGAGTCCCTGGCTCCTCAAGCTCAGCTGATTCATGCTCATCTACGCCACAATTCCTCAAGCTGCTCCTCTTGAATGCAATGAATACTACAATCCATTCACCCAGTCTTCCAGTATGGAAACTGAAGAGTCATCTTTGAAGCCCTTGCTCACCATTCCTACATAGTAGAACCCAAATCATCATGCAGACTCACTGATTTGATCACATAAATATTTCTTCTCTTTATCCCCTCCATCCCCTTTGCATCTCCACTTCCTCCCTGTGGAGGATGCATTTGTAAACCTTACCCCAATCTTCTCCCATCATTTCCAGGATAGCATCCAAATTCCTTGGCATTATTCACAGAGCCCTCCAGGATCTGAGCCCTGCCTCTCTCTCTCCACTCTCACCTCTCCCACTGGACCCAGTGCTCTTGTCATGCCCGACCACTCATCCTTCCAGAATATACCCATCACTCTCTCATTAGAGAGCTATTCCCTATACTACTTGGAATGACTCCTCCCCCTCCCCCACACACACACCTGAAATATGTCTCCTGTCCTTTGAAAGCCAGCACAGATTCCACTTTGTGACAGACACCTTTCCAGATTCTTCCTTTACACACTCCTGCCCTCTCCTGCTGCCACCATGCAGAGTCAGCTGTTTCCTCCTGAGGGCTCTCACAACACTTAGCAGTGAGCTGGCAATGCTGGATTGTACCTATTCATTTCTTTAAATGTGTTTATCCCCCTGTCTAGAGTATGAGCATGATTGTGTGAACTTCGCTTAATTCTCTCTGAACCTCAGGTTCTTCATTAACAAACTAAGATAGCTACAGCCATTCCTTCTTCACAGGGCATTGTAAGGCTGAAATGACAAAATGTGTGACAAGGGTCTGGCTTATAAGAGGCAATGGGTAAACTAGAGAATCCTTATGGCTCTTCTGTTGGGAGCCATGCCTGAGGGAGAGGCTTCCAGAGACAAGATCCCAGATCTCTCTCGATCACCCTAGCTGAGCTCTCAGCAGCTTCATGGTACTTTCAAATAGACTTAGTAAAATGGCTCCATCTATTTCTTTTTTTTTCTCTCTTAATGGATTTTATTTCAATTATAGGTGTGCATAAATCATCACAAGTCAATTTTACAGATTTTGTATCCCAAACCCCCAGTGCATCCCCCCACCCCCCCAGATTGTCTTATTTGAAAAACCAAGGTTTTCCAAAGTCTGTGAGTCATTGTCTGTTCTGTAAGAAGGTTCATTGTGTCTTTTAGTT